>CAXARU010000110.1:0-498000 GCA_963971365.1 Lasioglossum villosulum
AACTGTGAACTGTGAACTGTGAACTGTGAACTGTGAACTGTGAACTGTGAACTGTGAACTGTGAACTGTGAACTGTGAACTGTGAACTGTGAACTGTGAACTGTGAACTGTGAACTGTGAACTGTGAACTGTGAACTGTGAACTGTGAACTGTGAACTGTGAACTGTGAACTGTGAACTGTGAACTGTGAACTGTGAACTGTGAACTGTGAACTGTGAACTGTGAACTGTGAACTGTGAACTGTGAACTGTGAACTGTGAACTGTGAACTGTGAACTGTGAACTGTGAACTGTGAACTGTGAACTGTGAACTGTGAACTGTGAACTGTGAACTGTGAACTGTGAACTGTGAACTGTGAACTGTGAACTGTGAACTGTGAACTGTGAACTGTGAACTGTGAACTGTGAACTGTGAACTGTGAACTGTGAACTGTGAACTGTGAACTGTGAACTGTGAACTGTGAACTGTGAACTGTGAACTGTGAACTGTGAACTGTGAACTGTGAACTGTGAACTGTGAACTGTGAACTGTGAACTGTGAACTGTGAACTGTGAACTGTGAACTGTGAACTGTGAACTGTGAACTGTGAACTGTGAACTGTGAACTGTGAACTGTGAACTGTGAACTGTGAACTGTGAACTGTGAACTGTGAACTGTGAACTGTGAACTGTGAACTGTGAACTGTGAACTGTGAACTGTGAACTGTGAACTGTGAACTGTGAACTGTGAACTGTGAACTGTGAACTGTGAACTGTGAACTGTGAACTGTGAACTGTGAACTGTGAACTGTGAACTGTGAACTGTGAACTGTGAACTGTGAACTGTGAACTGTGAACTGTGAACTGTGAACTGTGAACTGTGAACTGTGAACTGTGAACTGTGAACTGTGAACTGTGAACTGTGAACTGTGAACTGTGAACTGTGAACAGTGAACTGTGAACTGTGAACTGTGAACTGTGAACTGTGAACTGTGAACTGTGAACTGTGAACTGTGAACTGTGAACTGTGAACTGTGAACTGTGAACTGTGAACTGTGAACTGTGAACTGTGAACTGTGAACTGTGAACTGTGAACTGTGAACTGTGAACTGTGAACTGTGAACTGTGAACTGTGAACTGTGAACTGTGAACTGTGAACTGTGAACTGTGAACTGTGAACTGTGAACTGTGAACTGTGAACTGTGAACTGTGAACTGTGAACTGTGAACTGTGAACTGTGAACTGTGGACTGTGGACTGTGGACTGTGGACTGTGGACTGTGGACTGTGGAACTGTGAACTGTGAACTGTGAACTGTGAACTGTGAACTGTGAACTGTGAACTGTGAACTGTGAACTGTGAACTGTGAACTGTGAACTGTGAACTGTGAACTGTGAACTGTGAACTGTGAACTGTGAACTGTGAACTGTGAACTGTGAACTGTGAACTGTGAACTGTGAACTGTGAACTGTGAACTGTGAACTGTGAACTGTGAACTGTGAACTGTGAACTGTGAACTGTGAACTGTGAACTGTGAACTGTGAAGTGTGAACTGTGAACTGTGAACTTGTGAACTGTGAACTGTGAACTGTGAACTGTGAACTGTGAACTGTGAACTGTGAACTGTGAACTGTGAACTGTGAACTGTGAACTGGGAACTGTGAACTGGGAACTGTGAACTGGGAACTGGGAACTGGGAACTGTGAACTGGGAACTGTGAACTGCGAACTGCGAACTGGGAACTGTGAACTGGGAACTGTGAACTGTGAACTGTGAACTGTGAACTGTGAACTGTGAACTGTGAACTGTGAACTGTGAACTGTGAACTGTGAACTGTGAACTGTGAACTGTGAACTGTGAACTGTGAACTGTGAACTGTGAACTGTGAACTGTGAACTGTGAACTGTGAACTGTGAACTGTGAACTGTGAACTGAGAACTGTGAACTGTGAACTGTGAACTGTGAACTGGAACTGTGAAGTGTGAACTGTGAACTGTGAACTGCGAGCTGTGAACTGTAAACTGCGAGCTGTGAACTTTGAAGTGTGCACTGCAAATTGTGAACTGTGAACGGCGGATTGTGAACTGTGAACTGTTAACTGTGAACTGGGAACTGTGAGCTGTGAACTAAGAAGGGTGCACCGTGAACTGTGAACTGTGGACTGTGAACTGTGAACTGTGAACTGTGAACTGTGAACTGTGAACTGTGAACTGTGAACTGTGAACTGTGAACTGTGAAATGTGAACTGTGAACTGTGAACTGTGAACTGTGAACTGTGAACTGTGAACTGTGAACTGTGAACTGTGAACTGTGAACTGTGAACTGTGAACTGTGAACTGTGAACTGTGAACTCCGAGCTGTGAACTTTGAAGTGTGCACTGCAAATTGTGAACTGTGAACGGCGGATTGTGAACTGTGAACTGTGAACTGTGATCTGTGAACTGTGAACTGTGAACTGTGAACTGTGAACTGTGAACTGTGAACTGTGAACTGTGAACTGTGAACTGTGAACTGCGATTTGTGAACAGTGAACTGTGAACTGTGAACTGTGAACTGTGAACTGTGAACTGTGAACTGTGAACTGTGAACTGTGAACTGTGAACTGTGAACTGTGAACTGTGAACTGTGAACTGTGAACTGTGAACTGTGAACTGTGAACTGTGAACTGTGAACTGTGAATTGTGAACTGTGAACTGTGAACTGTGAACTGTGAACTGTGAACTGTGAACTGTGAACTGTAAACTGCGAGCTGTGAACTTTGAAGTGTGCACTGCAAATTGTGAACTGTGAACGGCGGATTGTGAACTGTGAACTGTTAACTGTGAACTGGGAACTGCGAGCTGTGAACTAAGAAGGGTGCACTGTGAACTGTGAACTGTGGACTGTGAACTGTGAACTGTGAACTGTGAACTGTGAACTGTGAACTGTGAACTGTGAAATGTGAACTGTGAACTGTGAACTGTGAACTGTGAACTGTGAACTGTGAACTGTGAACTGTGAACTGTGAACTGTGAACTGTGAACTGTAAACTGCGAGCTGTGAACTTTGAAGTGTGCACTGCAAATTGTGAACTGTGAACGGCGGATTGTGAACTGTGAACTGTTAACTGTGAACTGGGAACTGTGAGCTGTGAACTAAGAAGGGTGCACTGTGAACTGTTTACTGTGGACTGTGAACTGTGAACTGTGAACTGTGAACTGTGAACTGTGAACTGTGAACTGTGAACTGTGAACTGTGAACTGTGAACTGTGAACTGTGAACTGTGAACTGTGAACTGTGAACTGTGAACTGTGAACTGTGAACTGTGAACTGTGACCTGTGAACTGTGAACTGTGAACTGTGAACTGTGAACTGTGAACTGTGAACTGTGAACTGTGAACTGTGAACTGTGAACTGTGAACTGTGAACTGTGAACTGTGAACTGTGAACTGTGAAATGTGAACTGTGAACTGTGAACTGTGAACTGTGAACTGTGAACTGTGAACTGTGAACTGTGAACTGTGAACTGTGAACTGTGAACTGTGAACTGTGAACTGTAAACTGCGAGCTGTGAACTTTGAAGTGTGCACTGCAAATTGTGAACTGTGAACGGCGGATTGTGAACTGTGAACTGTTAACTGTGAACTGGGAACTGTGAGCTGTGAACTAAGAAGGGTGCACTGTGAACTGTGAACTGTGGACTGTGAACTGTGAACTGTGAACTGTGAACTGTGAACTGTGAACTGTGAACTGTGAACTGTGAACTGTGAACTGTGAACTGTGAACTGTGAACTGTGAACTGTGAACTGTGAACTGTGAACTGTGAACTGTGAACTGTGAACTGTGAACTGTGAACTGTGAACTGTGAACTGTGAACTGTGAACTGTGAACTGTGAACTGTGAACTGTGAACTGTGAACTGTGAACTGTGAACTGTGAACTGTGAACTGTGAACTGTGAACTGTGAACTGTGAACTGTGAACTGTGAACTGTGAACTGTGAACTGTGAACTGTGAACTGTGAACTGTGAACTGTGAACTGTGAACTGTAAACTGCGAGCTGTGAACTTTGAAGTGTGCACTGCAAATTGTGAACTGTGAACGGCGGATTGTGAACTGTGAACTGTTAACTGTGAACTGGGAACTGTGAGCTGTGAACTAAGAAGGGTGCACTGTGAACTGTGAACTGTGGACTGTGAACTGTGAACTGTGAACTGTGAACTGTGAACTGTGAACTGTGAACTGTGAACGGCGGATTGTGAACTGTGAACTGTTAACTGTGAACTGGGAACTGCGAGCTGTGAACTAAGAAGGGTGCACTGTGAACTGTGAACTGTGGACTGTGAACTGTGAACTGTGAACTGTGAACTGTGAACTGTGAACTGTGAACTGTGAACTGTGAAATGTGAACTGTGAACTGTGAACTGTGAACTGTGAACTGTGAACTGTGAACTGTGAACTGTAAACTGCGAGCTGTGAACTTTGAAGTGTGCACTGCAAATTGTGAACTGTGAACGGCGGATTGTGAACTGTGAACTGTTAACTGTGAACTGGGAACTGTGAGCTGTGAACTAAGAAGGGTGCACTGTGAACTGTGAACTGTGGACTGTGAACTGTGAACTGTGAACTGTGAACTGTGAACTGTGAACTGTGAACTGTGAACTGTGAACTGTGAACTGTCAACTGCGAGCTGTGAACTTTGAAGTGTGCACTGCAAATTGTGAACTGTGAACGGCGGATTGTGAACTGTGAACTGTTAACTGTGAACTGGGAACTGTGAGCTGTGAACTAAGAAGGGTGAGCTGTGAACTGTGAACTGTGGACTGTGAACTGTGAACTGTGAACTGTGAACTGTGACCTGTGAACTGTGAACTGTGAACTGTGAACTGTGAACTGTGAACTGTGAAGTGTGAACTGTGAACTGTGAACTGCGAGCTGTGAACTTTGAAGTGTGCACTGCAAATTGTGAACTGTGAACGGCGGATTGTGAACTGTGAACTGTGAACTGTGAACTGTGAACTGTGAACGGCGGATTGTGAACTGTGAACTGTGAACTGTGAACTGTGAACTGTGAACTGTGAACTGTGAACTGTGAACTGTGAACTGTGAACTGTGAACTGTGAACTGTGAACTGTGAACTGTGAACTGTGAACTGTGAACTGTGAACTGTGAACTGTGAACTGTGAACTGTGAACTGTGAACTGTGAACTGTGAACTGTGAACTGTGAACTGTGAACTGTGAACTGTGAACTGTGAACTGTGAACTGTGAACTGTGAACTGTGAACTGTGAACTGTGAACTGTGAACTGTGAACTGTGAACTGTGAACAGTGAACTGTGAACTGTGAACTGTGAACAGTGAACAGTGAACTGTGAACTGTGAACTGTGAACAGTGAACAGTGAACTGTGAACTGTGAACTGTGAACTGTGAACTGTGAACTGTGAACTGTGAACTGTGAACTGTGAACTGTGAACTGTGAACTGTGAACTGTGAACTGTGAACTGTGAACTGTGAACTGTGAACTGTGAACTGTGAACTGTGAACTGTGAACTGTGAACTGTGAACTGTGAACTGTGAACTGTGAACTGTGAACTGTGAACTGTGAACTGTGAACTGTGAACTGTGAACTGTGAACTGTGAACTGTGAACTGTGAACTGTGAACTGTGAACTGTGAACTGTGAACTGTGAACTGTGAACTGTGAACTGTGAACTGTGAACTGTGAACTGTGAACTGTGAACTGTGAACTGTGAACTGTGAACTGTGAACTGTGAACTGTGAACTGTGAACTGTGAACTGTGAACTGTGAACTGTGAACTGTGAACTGTGAACTGTGAACTGTGAACTGTGAACTGTGAACTGTGAACTGTGAACTGTGAACTGTGAACTGTGAACTGTGAACTGTGAACTGTGAACTGTGAACTGTGAACTGTGAACTGTGAACTGTGAACTGTGAACTGTGAACTGTGAACTGTGAACTGTGAACTGTGAACTGTGAACTGTGAACTGTGAACTGTGAACTGTGAACTGTGAACTGTGAACTGTGAACTGTGAACTGTGAACTGTGAACTGTGAACTGTGAACTGTGAACTGTGAACTGTGAACTGTGAACTGTGAACTGTGAAGTGTGAACTGTGAAGTGTGAACTGTGAACTGTGAACTGTGAACTGTGAAGTGTGAACTGCGATTTGTGAACAGTGAACTGTGAACTGTGAACTGTGAACTGTGAACTGTGAACTGTGAACTGTGAACTCCGAGCTGTGAACTTTGAAGTGTGCACTGCAAATTGTGAACTGTGAACGGCGGATTGTGAACTGTGAACTGTGAACTGTGATCTGTGAACTGTGAACTGTGAACTGTGAACTGTGAACTGTGAACTGTGAACTGTGAACTGTGAACTGTGAACTGGGAACTGTGAACTGTGAACTGTGAACTGTGAACTGTGAACTGTGAACTGTGAACTGTGAACTGTGAACTGTGAACTGTGAACTGTGAACTGTGAACTGTGAACTGTGAACTGTGAACTGTGAACTGTGAACTGTGAACTGTGAACTGTGAACTGTGAACTGTGAACTGTGAACTGTGAACTGTGAACTGTGAACTGTGAACTGTGAACTGTGAACTGTGAACTGTGAACTGTGAACTGTGAACTGTGAACTGTGAACTGTAAACTGCGAGCTGTGAACTTTGAAGTGTGCACTGCAAATTGTGAACTGTGAACGGCGGATTGTGAACTGTGAACTGTTAACTGTGAACTGTGAACTGTGAACTGCGAGCTGTGAACTTTGAAGTGTGCACTGCAAATTGTGAACTGTGAACGGCGGATTGTGAACTGTGAACTGTGAACTGTGAACTGTGAACTGTGAACTGTGAACTGTGAACTGTGAACTGTGAACTGTGAACTGTGAACTGTGAACTGTGAACTGTGAACTGTGAACTGTGAACTGTGAACTGTGAACTGTGAACTGTGAACTGTGAACTGTGAACAGTGAACTGTGAACTGTGAACTGTGAACAGTGAACAGTGAACTGTGAACTGTGAACTGTGAACTGTGAACAGTGAACAGTGAACTGTGAACTGTGAACTGTGAACTGTGAACTGTGAACTGTGAACTGTGAACTGGGAACTGTGAACTGTGAACTGTGAACTGTGAACTGTGAACTGTGAACTGTGAACTGTGAACTGTTAACTGTGAACTGGGAACTGTGAGCTGTGAACTTAGAAGGGTGCCCTGTGAACTGTGAACTGTGAACTGTGAACTGTGAACTGTGAACTGTGAACTGTGAACTGTGAACTGTGAACTGTGAACTGTGAACTGTGAACTGTGAACTGTGAACTGTGAACTGTGAACTGTGAACTGTGAACTGTGAACTGTGAACTGTGAACTGTGAACTGTGAACTGTGAACTGTGAACTGTGAACTGTGAACTGTGAACTGTGAACTGTGAACTGTGAACTGTGAACTGTGAACTGTGAACTGTGAACTGTGAACTGTGAACTGTGAACTGTGAACTGTGAACTGTGAACTGTGAACTGTGATCTGTGAACTGTGAACTGTGAACTGTGAACTGTGAACTTTGAAGTGTGCACTGCAAATTGTGAACTGTGAACGGCGGATTGTGTACTGTGAACTGTTAACTGTGAACTGGGAACTGTGAGCTGTGAACTAAGAAGGGTGCACTGTGAACTGTGAGCTGTGGACTGTGAACTGTGAACTGTGAACTGGGAACTGTGAGCTGTGAACTAAGAAGGGTGCACTGTGAACTGTGAACTGTGAACTGTGAACTGTGAACTGTGAACTGTGAACTGTGAACTGTGAACTGTGAACTGTGAACTGTGAACTGTGAACTGTGAAGTGTGAACTGTGAACTGTGAACTGTGAACTGTGAACTGTGAACTGTGAACTGTGAACTGTGAACTGTGAACTGTGAACTGTGAACTGTGAACTGTGAACTGTGAACTGTGAACTGTGAACTGTGAACTGTGAACTGTGAACTGTGAACTGTGAACTGTGAACTGTGAACTGTGAACTGGGAACTGTGAACTGGGAACTGTGAACTGGGAACTGTGAACTGCGAACTGTGAACTGGGAACTGTGAACTGTGAACTGTGAACTGTGAACTGTGAACTGTGAACTGTGAACTGTGAACTGTGAACTGTGAACTGTGAACTGTGAACTGTGAACTGTGAACTGTGAACTGTGAACTGTGAACTGTGAACTGTGAACTGTGAACTGTGAACTGAGAACTGTGAACTGTGAACTGTGAACTGTGAACTGGAACTGTGAAGTGTGAACTGTGAACTGTGAACTGCGAGCTGTGAACTGTAAACTGCGAGCTGTGAACTTTGAAGTGTGCACTGCAAATTGTGAACTGTGAACGGCGGATTGTGAACTGTGAACTGTTAACTGTGAACTGGGAACTGTGAGCTGTGAACTAAGAAGGGTGCACCGTGAACTGTGAACTGTGGACTGTGAACTGTGAACTGTGAACTGTGAACTGTGAACTGTGAACTGTGAACTGTGAACTGTGAACTGTGAAATGTGAACTGTGAACTGTGAACTGTGAACTGTGAACTGTGAACTGTGAACTGTGAACTGTGAACTGTGAACTGTGAACTGTGAACTCCGAGCTGTGAACTTTGAAGTGTGCACTGCAAATTGTGAACTGTGAACGGCGGATTGTGAACTGTGAACTGTGAACTGTGATCTGTGAACTGTGAACTGTGAACTGTGAACTGTGAACTGTGAACTGTGAACTGTGAACTGTGAACTGTGAACTGTGAACTGTGAACTGTGAACTGTGAACTGTGAACTGCGATTTGTGAACAGTGAACTGTGAACTGTGAACTGTGAACTGTGAACTGTGAACTGTGAACTGTGAACTGTGAACTGTGAACTGTGAACTGTGAACTGTGAACTGTGAACTGTGAACTGTGAACTGTGAACTGTGAACTGTGAACTGTGAACTGTGAACTGTGAACTGTGAACTGTGAACTGTGAACTGTGAACTGTGAACTGTAAACTGTTAACTGTGAACTGGGAACTGTGAGCTGTGAACTAAGAAGGGTGCACTGTGAACTGTGAACTGTGGACTGTGAACTGTGAACTGTGAACTGGGAACTGTGAGCTGTGAACTAAGAAGGGTGCACTGTGAACTGTGAACTGTGAACTGTGAACTGTGAACTGTGAACTGTGAACTGTGAACTGTGAAGTGTGAACTGTGAACTGTGAACTGTGAACTGTGAACTGTGAACTGTGAACTGTGAACTGTGAACTGTGAACTGTGAACTGTGAACTGTGAACTGTGAACTGTGAACTGTGAACTGTGAACTGTGAACTGTGAACTGTGAACTGTGAACTGTGAACTGTGAACTGTGAACTGTGAACTGTGAACTGTGAACTGTGAACTGTGAACTGTGAACTGTGAACTGTGAACTGTGAACTGTGAACTGTGAACTGTGAACTGTGAACTGTGAACTGTGAACTGTGAACTGTGAACTGTGAACTGGGAACTGTGAACTGGGAACTGTGAACTGGGAACTGTGAACTGGGAACTGTGAACTGTGAACTGTGAACTGTGAACTGGGAACTGCGAACTGTGAACTGTGAACTGTGAACTGTGAACTGTGAACTGTGAACTGTGAACTGTGAACTGTGAACTGTGAACTGTGAACTGTGAACTGTGAACTGTGAACTGAGAACTGTGAACTGTGAACTGTGAACTGTGAACTGGAACTGTGAAGTGTGAACTGTGAACTGTGAACTGCGAGCTGTGAACTGTAAACTGCGAGCTGTGAACTTTGAAGTATGCACTGCAAATTGTGAACTGTGAACGGCGGATTGTGAACTGTGAACTGTTAACTGTGAACTGGGAACTGTGAGCTGTGAACTAAGAAGGGTGCACCGTGAACTGTGAACTGTGGACTGTGAACTGTGAACTGTGAACTGTGAACTGTGAACTGTGAACTGTGAAATGTGAACTGTGAACTGTGAACTGTGAACTGTGAACTGTGAACTGTGAACTGTGAACTGTGAACTGTGAACTGTGAACTGTGAACTGTGAACTGTGAACTGTGAACTCCGAGCTGTGAACTTTGAAGTGTGCACTGCAAATTGTGAACTGTGAACGGCGGATTGTGAACTGTGAACTGTGAACTGTGATCTGTGAACTGTGAACTGTGAACTGTGAACTGTGAACTGTGAACTGTGAACTGTGAACTGTGAACTGTGAACTGTGAACTGTGAACTGTGAACTGCGATTTGTGAACAGTGAACTGTGAACTGTGAACTGTGAACTGTGAACTGTGAACTGTGAACTGTGAACTGTGAACTGTGAACTGTGAACTGTGAACTGTGAACTGTGAACTGTGAACTGTGAACTGTGAACTGTGAACTGTGAACTGTGAACTGTGAACTGTGAACTGTGAACTGTGAACTGTGAACTGTGAACTGTGAACTGTAAACTGCGAGCTGTGAACTTTGAAGTGTGCACTGCAAATTGTGAACTGTGAACGGCGGATTGTGAACTGTGAACTGTTAACTGTGAACTGGGAACTGCGAGCTGTGAACTAAGAAGGGTGCACTGTGATCTGTGAACTGTGGACTGTGAACTGTGAACTGTGAACTGTGAACTGTGAACTGTGATCTGTGAACTGTGAAATGTGAACTGTGAACTGTGAACTGTGAACTGTGAACTGTGAACTGTGAACTGTGAACTGTGAACTGTGAACTGTGAACTGTAAACTGCGAGCTGTGAACTTTGAAGTGTGCACTGCAAATTGTGAACGGCGGATTGTGAACTGTGAACTGTGAACTGTGATCTGTGAACTGTGAACTGTGAACTGTGAACTGTGAACTGTGAACTGTGAACTGTGAACTGTGAACTGTGAACTGTGAACTGTGAACTGTGAACTGTGAACTGTGAACTGTGAACTGTGAACTGTGAACTGTGAACTGTGAACTGTGAACTGTGAACTGTGAACTGTGAACTGTGAACTGTGAACTGTGAACTGTGAACTGTGAACTGTGAACTGTGAACTGTGAACTGTGAACTGTGAACTGTAAACTGCGAGCTGTGAACTTTGAAGTGTGCACTGCAAATTGTGAACTGTGAACGGCGGATTGTGAACTGTGAACTGTTAACTGTGAACTGTGAACTGTGAACTGCGAGCTGTGAACTTTGAAGTGTGCACTGCAAATTGTGAACTGTGAACGGCGGATTGTGAACTGTGAACTGTGAACTGTGAACTGTGAACTGTGAACTGTGAACTGTGAACTGTGAACTGTGAACTGTGAACTGTGAACTGTGAACTGTGAACTGTGAACTGTGAACTGTGAACTGTGAACTGTGAACTGTGAACTGTGAACTGTGAACTGTGAACTGTGAACTGTGAACTGGGAACTGTGAACTGTGAACTGTGAACTGTGAACTGTGAACTGTGAACTGTGAACTGTGAACTGTTAACTGTGAACTGGGAACTGTGAGCTGTGAACTTAGAAGGGTGCCCTGTGAACTGTGAACTGTGAACTGTGAACTGTGAACTGTGAACTGTGAACTGTGAACTGTGAACTGTGAACTGTGAACTGTGAACTGTGAACTGTGAACTGTGAACTGTGAACTGTGAACTGTGAACTGTGAACTGTGAACTGTGAACTGTGAACTGTGAACTGTGAACTGTGAACTGTGAACTGTGAACTGTGAACTGTGAACTGTGAACTGTGAACTGTGAACTGTGAACTGTGAACTGTGAACTGTGATCTGTGAACTGTGAACTGTGAACTGTGAACTGTGAACTTTGAAGTGTGCACTGCAAATTGTGAACTGTGAACGGCGGATTGTGTACTGTGAACTGTTAACTGTGAACTGGGAACTGTGAGCTGTGAACTAAGAAGGGTGCACTGTGAACTGTGAACTGTGGACTGTGAACTGTGAACTGTGAACTGGGAACTGTGAGCTGTGAACTAAGAAGGGTGCACTGTGAACTGTGAACTGTGAACTGTGAACTGTGAACTGTGAACTGTGAACTGTGAACTGTGAACTGTGAACTGTGAACTGTGAACTGTGAACTGTGAACTGTGAACTGTGAACTGTGAACTGTGAACTGTGAACTGTGAACTGTGAACTGTGAACTGTGAACTGTGAACTGTGAACTGTGAACTGTGAACTGTAAACTGCGAGCTGTGAACTTTGAAGTGTGCACTGCAAATTGTGAACTGTGAACGGCGGATTGTGAACTGTGAACTGTTAACTGTGAACTGGGAACTGCGAGCTGTGAACTAAGAAGGGTGCACTGTGAACTGTGAACTGTGGACTGTGAACTGTGAACTGTGAACTGTGAACTGTGAACTGTGATCTGTGAACTGTGAAATGTGAACTGTGAACTGTGAACTGTGAACTGTGAACTGTGAACTGTGAACTGTGAACTGTGAACTGTGAACTGTGAACTGTGAACTGTAAACTGCGAGCTGTGAACTTTGAAGTGTGCACTGCACATTGTGAACTGTGAACGGCGGATTGTGAACTGTGAACTGTGAACTGTGATCTGTGAACTGTGAACTGTGAACTGTGAACTGTGAACTGTGAACTGTGAACTGTGAACTGTGAACTGTGAACTGTGAACTGTGAACTGTGAACTGTGAACTGTGAACTGTGAACTGTGAACTGTGAACTGTGAACTGTGAACTGTGAACTGTGAACTGTGAACTGTGAACTGTGAACTGTGAACTGTGAACTGTGAACTGTGAACTGTGAACTGTGAACTGTGAACTGTGAACTGTAAACTGCGAGCTGTGAACTTTGAAGTGTGCACTGCAAATTGTGAACTGTGAACGGCGGATTGTGAACTGTGAACTGTTAACTGTGAACTGTGAACTGTGAACTGCGAGCTGTGAACTTTGAAGTGTGCACTGCAAATTGTGAACTGTGAACGGCGGATTGTGAACTGTGAACTGTGAACTGTGAACTGTGAACTGTGAACTGTGAACTGTGAACTGTGAACTGTGAACTGTGAACTGTGAACTGTGAACTGTGAACTGTGAACTGTGAACTGTGAACTGTGAACTGTGAACTGTGAACTGTGAACTGTGAACTGTGAACTGTGAACTGTGAACTGTGAACAGTGAACTGTGAACTGTGAACTGTGAACAGTGAACTGTGAACTGTGAACTGTGAACTGTGAACAGTGAACAGTGAACTGTGAACTGTGAACTGTGAACTGTGAACTGTGAACTGTGAACTGTGAACTGGGAACTGTGAACTGTGAACTGTGAACTGTGAACTGTGAACTGTGAACTGTGAACTGTGAACTGTGAACTGTTAACTGTGAACTGGGAACTGTGAGCTGTGAACTTAGAAGGGTGCCCTGTGAACTGTGAACTGTGAACTGTGAACTGTGAACTGTGAACTGTGAACTGTGAACTGTGAACTGTGAACTGTGAACTGTGAACTGTGAACTGTGAACTGTGAACTGTGAACTGTGAACTGTGAACTGTGAACTGTGAACTGTGAACTGTGAACTGTGAACTGTGAACTGTGAACTGTGAACTGTGAACTGTGAACTGTGAACTGTGAACTGTGAACTGTGAACTGTGAACTGTGAACTGTGAACTGTGAACTGTGAACTGTGAACTGTGAACTGTGAACTGTGAACTGTGAACTGTGAACTGTGAACTGTGATCTGTGAACTGTGAACTGTGAACTGTGAACTGTGAACTTTGAAGTGTGCACTGCAAATTGTGAACTGTGAACGGCGGATTGTGTACTGTGAACTGTTAACTGTGAACTGGGAACTGTGAGCTGTGAACTAAGAAGGGTGCACTGTGAACTGTGAACTGTGGACTGTGAACTGTGAACTGTGAACTGGGAACTGTGAGCTGTGAACTAAGAAGGGTGCACTGTGAACTGTGAACTGTGAACTGTGAACTGTGAACTGTGAACTGTGAACTGTGAACTGTGAACTGTGAACTGTGAACTGTGAACTGTGAACTGTGAACTGTGAACTGTGAACTGTGAACTGTGAACTGTGAACTGTGAACTGTGAACTGTGAACTGTGAACTGTGAACTGTGAACTGTGAACTGTGAACTGTGAACTGTGAACTGTGAACTGTGAACTGTGAACTGTGAACTGTGAACTGTGAACTGTGAACTGTGAACTGTGAACTGTGAACTGTGAACTGTGAACTGTGAACTGTGAACTGTGAACTGTGAACTGTGAACTGTGAACTGTGAACTGTGAACTGTGAACTGGGAACTGTGAACTGGGAACTGTGAACTGCGAACTGTGAACTGTGAACTGTGAACTGTGAACTGTGAACTGTGAACTGTGAACTGTGAACTGTGAACTGTGAACTGTGAACTGTGAACTGTGAACTGTGAACTGAGAACTGTGAACTGTGAACTGTGAACTGTGAACTGGAACTGTGAAGTGTGAACTGTGAACTGTGAACTGCGAGCTGTGAACTGTAAACTGCGAGCTGTGAACTTTGAAGTGTGCACTGCAAATTGTGAACTGTGAACGGCGGATTGTGAACTGTGAACTGTTAACTGTGAACTGGGAACTGTGAACTGTGAACTGTGAACTGTGAACTGTGAACTGTGAACTGTGAACTGTGAACTGTGAACTGTAAACTGCGAGCTGTGAACTTTGAAGTGTGCACTGCAAATTGTGAACTGTGAACGGCGGATTGTGAACTGTGAACTGTTAACTGTGAACTGGGAACTGTGAGCTGTGAACTAAGAAGGGTGCACTGTGAACTGTTTACTGTGGACTGTGAACTGTGAACTGTGAACTGTGAACTGTGAACTGTGAACTGTGAACTGTGAACTGTGAACTGTGAACTGTGAACTGTGAACTGTGAACTGTGAACTGTGAACTGTGAACTGTGAACTGTGAACTGTGAACTGTGAACTGTGAACTGTGAACTGTGAACTGTGAACTGTGAACTGTGAACTGTGAACTGTGAACTGTGAACTGTGAACTGTGAACTGTGAACTGTGAACTGTAAACTGCGAGCTGTGAACTTTGAAGTGTGCACTGCAAATTGTGAACTGTGAACGGCGGATTGTGAACTGTGAACTGTTAACTGTGAACTGGGAACTGTGAGCTGTGAACTAAGAAGGGTGCACTGTGAACTGTGAACTGTGGACTGTGAACTGTGAACTGTGAACTGTGAACTGTGAACTGTGAACTGTGAACTGTGAACTGTGAACGGCGGATTGTGAACTGTGAACTGTTAACTGTGAACTGGGAACTGCGAGCTGTGAACTAAGAAGGGTGCACTGTGAACTGTGAACTGTGAACTGTGAACTGTGAACTGTGAACTGTGAACTGTGAACTGTGAACTGTGAACTGTGAAGTGTGAACTGTGAACTGTGAACTGTGAACTGTGAACTGTGAACTGTGAACTGTGAACTGTGAACTGTGAAGTGTGAACTGCGATTTGTGAACAGTGAACTGTGAACTGTGAACTGTGAACTGTGAACTGTGAACTGTGAACTGTGAACTGTGAACTGTGAACTGTGAACTGTGAACTGTGAACTGTGAACTCCGAGCTGTGAACTTTGAAGTGTGCACTGCAAATTGTGAACTGTGAACGGCGGATTGTGAACTGTGAACTGTGAACTGTGATCTGTGAACTGTGAACTGTGAACTGTGAACTGTGAACTGTGAACTGTGAACTGTGAACTGTGAACTGTGAACTGGGAACTGTGAACTGTGAACTGTGAACTGTGAACTGTGAACTGTGAACTGTGAACTGTGAACTGTGAACTGGGAACTGTGAACTGTGAACTGTGAACTGTGAACTGTGAACTGTGAACTGTGAACTGTGAACTGTGAACTGTGAACTGTGAACTGTGAACTGTGAACTGTGAACTGTGAACTGTGAACTGTGAACTGTGAACTGTGAACTGTGAACTGTGAACTGTGAACTGTGAACTGTGAACTGTGAACTGTGAACTGTAAACTGCGAGCTGTGAACTTTGAAGTGTGCACTGCAAATTGTGAACTGTGAACGGCGGATTGTGAACTGTGAACTGTTAACTGTGAACTGTGAACTGTGAACTGCGAGCTGTGAACTTTGAAGTGTGCACTGCAAATTGTGAACTGTGAACGGCGGATTGTGAACTGTGAACTGTGAACTGTGAATTGTGAACTGTGAACTGTGAACTGTGAACTGTGAACTGTGAACTGTGAACTGTGAACTGTGAACTGTGAACTGTGAACTGTGAACTGTGAACTGTGAACTGTGAACTGTGAACTGTGAACTGTGAACTGTGAACTGTGAACTGTGAACTGTGAACTGTGAACTGTGAACTGTGAACTGTGAACTGTGAACTGTGAACTGTGAACTGTGAACTGTGAACTGTGAACTGTGAACTGTGATCTGTGAACTGTGAACTGTGAACTGTGAACTGTGAACTTTGAAGTGTGCACTGCAAATTGTGAACTGTGAACGGCGGATTGTGTACTGTGAACTGTTAACTGTGAACTGGGAACTGTGAGCTGTGAACTAAGAAGGGTGCACTGTGAACTGTGAACTGTGGACTGTGAACTGTGAACTGTGAACTGGGAACTGTGAGCTGTGAACTAAGAAGGGTGCACTGTGAACTGTGAACTGTGAACTGTGAACTGTGAACTGTGAACTGTGAACTGTGAACTGTGAACTGTGAAGTGTGAACTGTGAACTGTGAACTGTGAACTGTGAACTGTGAACTGTGAACTGTGAACTGTGAACTGTGAACTGTGAACTGTGAACTGTGAACTGTGAACTGTGAACTGTGAACTGTGAACTGTGAACTGTGAACTGTGAACTGTGAACTGTGAACTGTGAACTGTGAACTGTGAACTGTGAACTGTGAACTGTGAACTGTGAACTGGGAACTGTGAACTGCGAACTGTGAACTGGGAACTGTGAACTGTGAACTGTGAACTGTGAACTGTGAACTGTGAACTGTGAACTGTGAACTGTGAACTGTGAACTGTGAACTGTGAACTGTGAACTGTGAACTGTGAACTGTGAACTGTGAACTGTGAACTGAGAACTGTGAACTGTGAACTGTGAACTGTGAACTGGAACTGTGAAGTGTGAACTGTGAACTGTGAACTGCGAGCTGTGAACTGTAAACTGCGAGCTGTGAACTTTGAAGTGTGCACTGCAAATTGTGAACTGTGAACGGCGGATTGTGAACTGTGAACTGTTAACTGTGAACTGGGAACTGTGAGCTGTGAACTAAGAAGGGTGCACCGTGAACTGTGAACTGTGAACTGTGAACTGTGAACTGTGAACTGTGAACTGTGAACTGTGAACTGTGAACTGTGAACTGTGAACTGTGAACTCCGCGCTGTGAACTTTGAAGTGTGCACTGCAAATTGTGAACTGTGAACGGCGGATTGTGAACTGTGAACTGTGAACTGTGATCTGTGAACTGTGAACTGTGAACTGTGAACTGTGAACTGTGAACTGTGAACTGTGAACTGTGAACTGTGAACTGTGAACTGTGAACTGTGAACTGTGAACTGTGAACTGTGAACTGTGAACTGTGAACTGCGATTTGTGAACAGTGAACTGTGAACTGTGAACTGTGAACTGTGAACTGTGAACTGTGAACTGTGAACTGTGAACTGTGAACTGTGAACTGTGAACTGTGAACTGTGAACTGTGAACTGTGAACTGTGAACTGTGAACTGTGAACTGTGAACTGTGAACTGTCAACTGTGAACTGTGAACTGTGAACTGTGAACTGTGAACTGTGAACTGTAAACTGCGAGCTGTGAACTTTGAAGTGTGCACTGCAAATTGTGAACTGTGAACGGCGGATTGTGAACTGTGAACTGTTAACTGTGAACTGGGAACTGCGAGCTGTGAACTAAGAAGGGTGCACTGTGAACTGTGAACTGTGGACTGTGAACTGTGAACTGTGAACTGTGAACTGTGAACTGTGATCTGTGAACTGTGAAATGTGAACTGTGAACTGTGAACTGTGAACTGTGAACTGTGAACTGTGAACTGTGAACTGTAAACTGCGAGCTGTGAACTTTGAAGTGTGCACTGCAAATTGTGAACTGTGAACGGCGGATTGTGAACTGTGAACTGTTAACTGTGAACTGGGAACTGTGAGGTGTGAACTAAGAAGGGTGCACTGTGAACTGTTTACTGTGGACTGTGAACTGTGAACTGTGAACTGTGAACTGTGAACTGTGAACTGTGAACTGTGAACTGTGAACTGTGAACTGTGAACTGTGAACTGTGAACTGTGAACTGTGAACTGTGAACTGTGACCTGTGAACTGTGAACTGTGAACTGTGAACTGTGAACTGTGAACTGTGAACTGTGAACTGTGAACTGTGAACTGTGAACTGTGAACTGTGAACTGTGAACTGTGAACTGTGAACTGTGAACTGTGAACTGTGAACTGTGAACTGTGAACTGTGAACTGTGAACTGTGAACTGTGAACTGTGAACTGTGAACTGTGAACTGTGAACTGTGAACTGTGAACTGTGAACTGTGAACTGTGAACTGTGAACTGTGAACTGTGAACTGTGAACTGTGAACTGTGAACTGTGAACTGTGAACTGTGAACTGTGAACTGTGCACTGTGAACTGTGAACTGTGAACTGTGAACTGTGAACTGTGAACTGTGAACTGTGAACTGTGAACTGTGAACTGTGAACTGTGAACTGTGAACTGTGAACTGTGAACTGTGAACTGTAAACTGCGAGCTGTGAACTTTGAAGTGTGCACTGCAAATTGTGAACTGTGAACGGCGGATTGTGAACTGTGAACTGTTAACTGTGAACTGGGAACTGTGAGCTGTGAACTAAGAAGGGTGCACTGTGAACTGTGAACTGTGGACTGTGAACTGTGAACTGTGAACTGTGAACTGTGAACTGTGAACTGTGAACTGTGAACTGTGAACTGTGAACTGTGAACTGTGAACTGTGAACTGTGAACTGTGAACTGTGAACTGTGAACTGTGAACTGTGAACTGTAAACTGTGAACTGTGAACTGTGAACTGTGAACTGTGAACTGTGAACTGTGAACTGTGAACTGTGAACTGTGAACTGTGAACTGTGAACTGTGAACTGTGAACTGTGAACTGTGAACTGTAAACTGCGAGCTGTGAACTTTGAAGTGTGCACTGCAAATTGTGAACTGTGAACGGCGGATTGTGAACTGTGAACTGTTAACTGTGAACTGGGAACTGTGAGCTGTGAACTAAGAAGGGTGCACTGTGAACTGTGAACTGTGGACTGTGAACTGTGAACTGTGAACTGTGAACTGTGAACTGTGAACGGCGGATTGTGAACTGTGAACTGTTAACTGTGAACTGGGAACTGCGAGCTGTGAACTAAGAAGGGTGCACTGTGAACTGTGAACTGTGGACTGTGAACTGTGAACTGTGAACTGTGAACTGTGAACTGTGAACTGTGAACTGTGAACTGTGAACTGTGAACTGTGAACTGTGAACTGTGAACTGTGAACTGTAAACTGCGAGCTGTGAACTTTGAAGTGTGCACTGCAAATTGTGAACTGTGAACGGCGGATTGTGAACTGTGAACTGTTAACTGTGAACTGGGAACTGTGAGCTGTGAACTAAGAAGGGTGCACTGTGAACTGTGAACTGTGGACTGTGAACTGTGAACTGTGAACTGTGAACTGTGAACTGTGAACTGTGAACTGTGAACTGTGAACTGTGAACTGTGAACTGTGAACTGTGAACTGTGAACTGTGAACTGTGAACTGCGATTTGTGAACTAAGAAGGGTGCACTGTGAACTGTGAACTGTGGACTGTGAACTGTGAACTGTGAACTGTGAACTGTGAACTGTGAACTGTGAACTGTGAACTGTGAAATGTGAACTGTGAACTGTGAACTGTGAACTGTGAACTGTGAACTGTGAACTGTGAACTGTGAACTGTAAACTGCGAGCTGTGAACTTTGAAGTGTGCACTGCAAATTGTGAACTGTGAACGGCGGATTGTGAACTGTGAACTGTTAACTGTGAACTGGGAACTGTGAGCTGTGAACTAAGAAGGGTGCACTGTGAACTGTGAACTGTGGACTGTGAACTGTGAACTGTGAACTGTGAACTGTGAACTGTGAACTGTGAACTGTGAACTGTGAACTTTGAAGTGTGCACTGCAAATTGTGAACTGTGAACGGCGGATTGTGAACTGTGAACTGTTAACTGTGAACTGGGAACTGTGAGCTGTGAACTAAGAAGGGTGAGCTGTGAACTGTGAACTGTGGACTGTGAACTGTGAACTGTGAACTGTGAACTGTGACCTGTGAACTGTGAACTGTGAACTGTGAAATGTGAACTGTGAACTGTGAACTGTGAACTGTGAACTGTGAACTGTGAACTGTGAACTGAGAACTGTGAACTGTGAACTGTGAACTGTGAACTGTGAACTGTGAAGTGTGAACTGTGAACTGTGAACTGCGAGCTGTGAACTTTGAAGTGTGCACTGCAAATTGTGAACTGTGAACGGCGGATTGTGAACTGTGAACTGTGAACTGTGAACTGTGAACTGTGAACTGTGAACTGTGAACTGTGAACTGTGAACTGTGAACTGTGAACTGTGAACTGTGAACTGTGAACTGTGAACTGTGAACTGTGAACTGTGAACTGTGAACTGTGAACTGTGAACTGTGAACTGTGAACTGTGAACTGTGAACTGTGAACTGTGAACTGTGAACTGTGAACTGTGAACTGTGAACTGTGAACTGTGAACAGTGAACTGTGAACTGTGAACTGTGAACTGTGAACAGTGAACAGTGAACAGTGAACTGTGAACTGTGAACTGTGAACTGTGAACTGTGAACTGTGAACTGTGAACTGTGAACTGTGAACTGTGAACTGTGAACTGTGAACTGTGAACTGTGAACTGTGAACTGTGAACTGTGAACTGTGAACTGTGAACTGTGAACTGTGAACTGTGAACTGTGAACTGTGAACTGTGAACTGTGAACTGTGAACTGTGAACTGTGAACTGTGAACTGTGAACTGTGAACTGTGAACTGTGAACTGTGAACTGTGAACTGTGAACTGTGAACTGTGAACTGTGAACTGTGAACTGTGAACTGTGAACTGTGAACTGTGAACTGTGAACTGTGAACTGTGAACTGTGAACTGTGAACTGTGAACTGTGAACTGTGAACTGTGAACTGTGAACTGTGAACTGTGAACTGTGAACTGTGAACTGTGAACTGTGAACTGTGAACTGTGAACTGTGAACTGTGAACTGTGAACTGTGAACTGTGAACTGTGAACTGTGAACTGTGAACTGTGAACTGTGAACTGTGAACTGTGAACTGTGAACTGTGAACTGTGAACTGTGAACTGTGAACTGTGAACTGTGAACTGTGAACTGTGAACTGTGAACTGTGAACTGTGAACTGTGAACTGTGAACTGTGAACTGTGAACTGTGAACTGTGAACTGTGAACTGTGAACTGTGAACTGTGAACTGTGAACTGTGAACTGTGAACTGTGAACTGTGAACTGTGAACTGTGAACTGTGAACTGTGAACTGTGAACTGTGAACTGTGAACTGTGAACTGTGAACTGTGAAGTGTGAACTGCGATTTGTGAACAGTGAACTGTGAACTGTGAACTGTGAACTGTGAACTGTGAACTGTGAACTGTGAACTGTGAACTGTGAACTGTAAACTGTGAACTGTGAACTCCGAGCTGTGAACTTTGAAGTGTGCACTGCAAATTGTGAACTGTGAACGGCGGATTGTGAACTGTGAACTGTGAACTGTGAACTGTGAACTGTGAACTGTGAACTGTGAACTGTGAACTGTGAAATGTGAACTGTGAACTGTGAACTGTGAACTGTGAACTGTGAACTGTGAACTGTGAACTGTGAACTGTGAACTGTGAACTGTGAACTGTGAACTGTGAACTGTGAACTGTGAACTGTGAACTGTGAACTGTGAACTGTGAACTGTGAACTGTGAACTGTGAACTGTGAACTGTGAACTGTGAACTGTGAACTGTGAACTGTGAACTGTGAACTGTGAACTGTGAACTGTGAACTGTGAACTGTGAACTGTGAACTGTGAACTGGGAACTGTGAACTGTGAACTGTGAACTGTGAACTGTGAACTGTGAACTGTGAACTGTGAACTGTGAACTGTGAACTGTGAACTGTGAACTGTGAACTGTGAACTGTGAACTGTGAACTGTGAACTGTGAACTGTGAACTGTGAACTGTGAACTGTGAACTGTGAACTGTGAACTGTGAACTGTGAACTGTGAACTGTGAACTGTGAACTGTAAACTGCGAGCTGTGAACTTTGAAGTGTGCACTGCAAATTGTGAACTGTGAACGGCGGATTGTGAACTGTGAACTGTTAACTGTGAACTGTGAACTGTGAACTGCGAGCTGTGAACTTTGAAGTGTGCACTGCAAATTGTGAACTGTGAACGGCGGATTGTGAACTGTGAACTGTGAACTGTGAACTGTGAACTGTGAACTGTGAACTGTGAACTGTGAACTGTGAACTGTGAACTGTGAACTGTGAACTGTGAACTGTGAACTGTGAACTGTGAACTGTGAACTGTGAACTGTGAACTGTGAACTGTGAACTGTGAACTGTGAACTGTGAACTGTGAACTGTGAACTGTGAACAGTGAACTGTGAACTGTGAACTGTGAACAGTGAACAGTGAACTGTGAACTGTGAACTGTGAACAGTGAACAGTGAACTGTGAACTGTGAACTGTGAACTGTGAACAGTGAACAGTGAACTGTGAACTGTGAACTGTGAACTGTGAACTGTGAACTGTGAACTGTGAACTGGGAACTGTGAACTGTGAACTGTGAACTGTGAACTGTGAACTGTGAACTGTGAACTGTGAACTGTGAACTGTGAACTGTGAACTGTGAACTGTGAACTGTGAACTGTGAACTGTGAACTGTGAACTGTGAACTGTGAACTGCGAACTGTGAACTGTGAACTGTGAACTGTGAACTGTGAACTGTGAACTGTGAACTGTGAACTGTGAACTGTGAACTGTGAACTGTGAACTGTGATCTGTGAACTGTGAACTGTGAACTGTGAACTGTGAACTTTGAAGTGTGCACTGCAAATTGTGAACTGTGAACGGCGGATTGTGTACTGTGAACTGTTAACTGTGAACTGGGAACTGTGAGCTGTGAACTAAGAAGGGTGCACTGTGAACTGTGAACTGTGGACTGTGAACTGTGAACTGTGAACTGGGAACTGTGAGCTGTGAACTAAGAAGGGTGCACTGTGAACTGTGAACTGTGAACTGTGAACTGTGAACTGTGAACTGTGAACTGTGAACTGTGAACTGTGAAGTGTGAACTGTGAACTGTGAACTGTGAACTGTGAACTGTGAACTGTGAACTGTGAACTGTGAACTGTGAACTGTGAACTGTGAACTGTGAACTGTGAACTGTGAACTGTGAACTGTGAACTGTGAACTGTGAACTGTGAACTGTGAACTGTGAACTGTGAACTGGGAACTGTGAACTGGGAACTGTGAACTGGGAACTGGGAACTGTGAACTGCGAACTGTGAACTGGGAACTGTGAACTGTGAACTGTGAACTGTGAACTGTGAACTGTGAACTGTGAACTGTGAACTGTGAACTGTGAACTGTGAACTGTGAACTGTGAACTGTGAACTGTGAACTGTGAACTGTGAACTGTGAACTGTGAACTGTGAACTGTGAACTGAGAACTGTGAACTGTGAACTGTGAACTGTGAACTGTGAACTGTGAAGTGTGAACTGTGAACTGTGAACTGCGAGCTGTGAACTGTAAACTGCGAGCTGTGAACTTTGAAGTGTGCACTGCAAATTGTGAACTGTGAACGGCGGATTGTGAACTGTGAACTGTTAACTGTGAACTGGGAACTGTGAGCTGTGAACTAAGAAGGGTGCACCGTGAACTGTGAACTGTGGACTGTGAACTGTGAACTGTGAACTGTGAACTGTGAACTGTGAACTGTGAACTGTGAAATGTGAACTGTGAACTGTGAACTGTGAACTGTGAACTGTGAACTGTGAACTGTGAACTGTGAACTGTGAACTGTGAACTGTGAACTGTGAACTGTGAACTGTGAACTGTAAACTGTGAACTGTGAACTGTGAACTGTGAACTGTGAACTGTGAACTGTGAACTGTGAACTGTAAACTGTGAACTGTGAACTGTGAACTGCAAATTGTGAACTGTGAACGGCGGATTGTAAACTGTGAACTGTGAACTGTGATCTGTGAACTGTGAACTGTGAACTGTGAACTGTGAACTGTGAACTGTGAACTGTGAACTGTGAACTGTGAACTGTGAACTGTGAACTGTGAACTGTGAACTGTGAACTGTGAACTGTGAACTGCGATTTGTGAACAGTGAACTGTGAACTGTGAACTGTGAACTGTGAACTGTGAACTGTGAACTGTGAACTGTGAACTGTGAACTGTGAACTGTGAACTGTGAACTGTGAACTGTGAACTGTGAACTGTGAACTGTGAACTGTGAACTGTGAACTGTGAACTGTGAACTGTGAACTGTGAACTGTAAACTGCGAGCTGTGAACTTTGAAGTGTGCACTGCAAATTGTGAACTGTGAACGGCGGATTGTGAACTGTGAACTGTTAACTGTGAACTGGGAACTGCGAGCTGTGAACTAAGAAGGGTGCACTGTGAACTGTGAACTGTGGACTGTGAACTGTGAACTGTGAACTGTGAACTGTGAACTGTGAACTGTGAACTGTGAACTGTGAAATGTGAACTGTGAACTGTGAACTGTGAACTGTGAACTGTGAACTGTGAACTGTGAACTGTGAACTGTGAACTGTGAACTGTAAACTGCGAGCTGTGAACTTTGAAGTGTGCACTGCAAATTGTGAACTGTGAACGGCGGATTGTGAACTGTGAACTGTTAACTGTGAACTGGGAACTGTGAGCTGTGAACTAAGAAGGGTGCACTGTGAACTGTGAACTGTGGACTGTGAACTGTGAACTGTGAACTGTGAACTGTGAACTGTGAACTGTGAACTGTGAACTGTGAACTGTGAACTGTGAACTGTGAAATGTGAACTGTGAACTGTGAACTGTGAACTGTGAACTGTGAACTGTGAACTGTGAACTGTGAACTGTGAACTGTGAACTGTGAACTGTGAACTGTGAACTGTGAACTGTGAACTGTGAACTGTGAACTGTGAACTGTGAACTGTGAACTGTGAACTGTGAACTGTGAACTGTGAACTGTGAACTGTGAACTGTGAACTGTGAACTGTGAACTGTGAACTGTGAACTGTGAACTGTGAACTGTGAACTGTGAACTGTGAACTGTGAACTGTGAACTGTGAACTGTGAACTGTGAACTGCGATTTGTGAACTGTGAACTGCGATTTGTGAACAGTGACTTTGAACTGTGAACTGTGAACTGTGAACTGTGAACTGTGAACTGTGAACTGTGAACTGTGAACTGTGAACTGTGAACTGTGAACTGTGAACTGTGAACTGTGAACTGTGAACTGTGAACTGTGAACTGTGAACTGTGAACTGTGAACAGTGAACTGTTAACTGTGAACTGGGAACTGCGAGCTGTGAACTAAGAAGGGTGCACTGTGAACTGTGAACTGTGAACTGTGAACTGTGAACTGTGAACTGTGAACTGTGAACTGTGAACTGTGAACTGTGAACTGTGAACTGTGAACTGTGAACTGTGAACTGTGAACTGTGAACTGTGAACTGTGAACTGTGAACTGTGAACTGTGAACTGTGAACTGTGAACTGTGAACTGTGAACTGTGAACTGTGAACTGTGAACTGTGAACTGTGAACTGTGAACTGTGAACTGTGAACTGTGAACTGTGAACTGTGAACTGTGAACTGTGAACTGTGAACTGTGAACTGTGAACTGTGAACTGTGAACTGTGAACTGTGAACTGTGAACTGTGAACTGTGAACTGTGAACTGTGAACTGTGAACTGTGAACTGTGAACTGTGAACTGTGAACTGTGAACTGTGAACTGTGAACTGTGAACTGTGAACTGTGAACTGTGAACTGTGAACTGTGAACTGTGAACTGTGAACTGTGAACTGTGAACTGTGAACTGTGAACTGTGAACTGTGAACTGTGAACTGTGAACTGTGAACTGTGAACTGTGAACTGTGAACTGTGAACTGTGAACTGTGAACTGTGAACTGTGAACTGTGAACTGTGAACTGTGAACTGTGAACTGTGAACTGTGAACTGTGAACTGTGAACTGTGAACTGTGAACTGTGAACTGTGAACTGTGAACTGTAAACTGCGAGCTGTGAACTTTGAAGTGTGCACTGCAAATTGTGAACTGTGAACGGCGGATTGTGAACTATGAACTGTTAACTGTGAACTGGGAACTGTGAGCTGTGAACTAAGAAGGGTGCACTGTGAACTGTGAACAGTGAACTGTGAACAGTGAACTGTGAACAGTGAACTGTGAACAGTGAACTGTGAACAGTGAACTGTGAACAGTGAACTGTGAACAGTGAACTGTGAACAGTGAACTGTGAACAGTGAACTGTGAACAGTGAACTGTGAACAGTGAACTGTGAACAGTGAACTGTGAACAGTGAACTGTGAACAGTGAACTGTGAACAGTGAACTGTGAACAGTGAACTGTGAACAGTGAACTGTGAACAGTGAACTGTGAACAGTGAACTGTGAACAGTGAACTGTGAACTGTGAACTGTGAACTGTGAACTGTGAACTGTAAACTGCGAGCTGTGAACTTTGAAGTGTGCACTGCAAATTGTGAACTGTGAACGGCGGATTGTGAACTGTGAACTGTTAACTGTGAACTGGGAACTGTGAGCTGTGAACTAAGAAGGGTGCACTGTGAACTGTGAACTGTGGACTGTGAACTGTGAACTGTGAACTGTGAACTGTGAACTGTGAACTGTGAACTGTGAACTGTGAACTGTGAACTGTGAACTGTGAACTGTGAACTGTGAACTGTGAACTGTGAACTGTGAACTGTGAACTGTGAACTGTGAACTGTGAACTGTGAACTGCGATTTGTGAACTGTGAACTGCGATTTGTGAACAGTGACTTTGAACTGTGAACTGTGAACTGTGAACTGTGAACTGTGAACTGTGAACTGTGAACTGTGAACTGTGAACTGTGAACTGTGAACTGTGAACTGTGAACTGTGAACTGTGAACTGTGAACTGTGAACTGTGAACAGTGAACTGTTAACTGTGAACTGGGAACTGCGAGCTGTGAACTAAGAAGGGTGCACTGGGAACTGTGAACTGTGAAATGTGAACTGTGAACTGTGAACTGTGAACTGTGAACTGTGAACTGTGAACTGTGAACTGTGAACTGTGAACTGTGAACTGTAAACTGCGAGCTGTGAACTTTGAAGTG
The DNA here is from genome assembly GCA_963971365.1 of Lasioglossum villosulum. NCBI lineage: Eukaryota > Metazoa > Arthropoda > Insecta > Hymenoptera > Halictidae > Lasioglossum > Lasioglossum villosulum. The sequence continues at coordinate 27,350 of CAXARU010000110.1, forward strand.
TGCACTGCAAATTGTGAACTGTGAACGGCGGATTGTGAACTGTGAACTGTTAACTGTGAACTGGGAACTGTGAGCTGTGAACTAAGAAGGGTGCACTGTGAACTGTGAACTGTGGACTGTGAACTGTGAACTGTGAACTGTGAACTGTGAACTGTGAACTGTGAACTGTGAACTGTGAACTGTGAAATGTGAACTGTGAACTGTGAACTGTGAACTGTGAACTGTGAACTGTGAACTGTGAACTGTGAACTGTGAACTGTGAACTGTGAACTGTGAACTGTGAACTGTGAACTGTGAACTGTGAACTGTGAACTGTGAACTGTGAACTGTGAACTGTGAACTGTGAACTGTGAACTGTGAACTGTGAACTGTGAACTGTGAACTGTGAACTGTGAACTGTGAACTGTGAACTGTGAACTGTGAACTGTGAACTGTGAACTGTGAACTGTGAACTGTGAACTGTGAACTGTGAACTGCGATTTGTGAACTGTGAACTGCGATTTGTGAACAGTGACTTTGAACTGTGAACTGTGAACTGTGAACTGTGAACTGTGAACTGTGAACTGTGAACTGTGAACTGTGAACTGTGAACTGTGAACTGTGAACTGTGAACTGTGAACTGTGAACTGTGAACTGTGAACTGTGAACTGTGAACTGTGAACTGTGAACTGTGAACTGTGAACTGTGAACTGTGAACTGTGAACTGTGAACTGTGAACTGTGAACTGTGAACTGTGAACTGTGAACTGTGAACTGTGAACTGTGAACTGTGAACTGTGAACTGTGAACTGTGAACTGTGAACTGTGAACTGTGAACTGTGAACTGTGAACTGTGAACTGTGAACTGTGAACTGTGAACTGTGAACTGTGAACTGTGAACTGTGAACTGTGAACTGTGAACTGTGAACTGTGAACTGTGAACTGTGAACTGTGAACTGTGAACTGTGAACTGTGAACTGTGAACTGTGAACTGTGAACTGTGAACTGTGAACTGTGAACTGTGAACTGTGAACTGTGAACTGTGAACTGTGAACTGTGAACTGTGAACTGTGAACTGTGAACTGTGAACTGTGAACTGTGAACTGTGAACTGTGAACTGTGAACTGTGAACTGTGAACTGTGAACTGTGAACTGTGAACTGTGAACTGTGAACTGTGAACTGTGAACTGTGAACTGTGAACTGTGAACTGTGAACTGTGAACTGTAAACTGCGAGCTGTGAACTTTGAAGTGTGCACTGCAAATTGTGAACTGTGAACGGCGGATTGTGAACTATGAACTGTTAACTGTGAACTGGGAACTGTGAGCTGTGAACTAAGAAGGGTGCACTGTGAACTGTGAACAGTGAACTGTGAACAGTGAACTGTGAACAGTGAACTGTGAACAGTGAACTGTGAACAGTGAACTGTGAACAGTGAACTGTGAACAGTGAACTGTGAACAGTGAACTGTGAACAGTGAACTGTGAACAGTGAACTGTGAACAGTGAACTGTGAACAGTGAACTGTGAACAGTGAACTGTGAACAGTGAACTGTGAACAGTGAACTGTGAACAGTGAACTGTGAACAGTGAACTGTGAACAGTGAACTGTGAACAGTGAACTGTGAACAGTGAACTGTGAACAGTGAACAGTGAACTGTGAACAGTGAACTGTGAACAGTGAACTGTGAACAGTGAACTGTGAACAGTGAACTGTGAACTGTGAACTGTGAACTGTGAACTGTGAACTGTAAACTGCGAGCTGTGAACTTTGAAGTGTGCACTGCAAATTGTGAACTGTGAACGGCGGATTGTGAACTGTGAACTGTTAACTGTGAACTGGGAACTGTGAGCTGTGAACTAAGAAGGGTGCACTGTGAACTGTGAACTGTGGACTGTGAACTGTGAACTGTGAACTGTGAACTGTGAACTGTGAACTGTGAACTGTGAACTGTGAACTGTGAACTGTGAACTGTGAACTGTGAACTGTGAACTGTGAACTGTGAACTGTGAACTGTGAACTGTGAACTGTGAACTGTGAACTGTGAACTGCGATTTGTGAACTGTGAACTGCGATTTGTGAACAGTGACTTTGAACTGTGAACTGTGAACTGTGAACTGTGAACTGTGAACTGTGAACTGTGAACTGTGAACTGTGAACTGTGAACTGTGAACTGTGAACTGTGAACTGTGAACTGTGAACTGTGAACTGTGAACAGTGAACTGTTAACTGTGAACTGGGAACTGCGAGCTGTGAACTAAGAAGGGTGCACTGGGAACTGTGAACTGTGAACTGTGAACTGTGAACTGTGAACTGTGAACTGTGAACTGTGAACTGTGAACTGTGAACTGTGAACTGTGAACTGTGAACTGTGAACTGTGAACTGTGAACTGTGAACTGTGAACTGTGAACTGTGAACTGTGAACTGTGAACTGTGAACTGTGAACTGTGAACTGTGAACTGTGAACTGTGAACTGTGAACTGTGAACTGTGAACTGTGAACTGTGAACTGTGAACTGTGAACTGTGAACTGTGAACTGTGAACTGTGAACTGTGAACTGTGAACTGTGAACTGTGAACTGTGAACTGTGAACTGTGAACTGTGAACTGTGAACTGTGAACTGTGAACTGTGAACTGTGAACTGTGAACTGTGAACTGTGAACTGTGAACTGTGAACTGTGAACTGTGAACTGTGAACTGTGAACTGTGAACTGTGAACTGTGAACTGTGAACTGTGAACTGTAAACTGCGAGCTGTGAACTTTGAAGTGTGCACTGCAAATTGTGAACTGTGAACGGCGGATTGTGAACTATGAACTGTTAACTGTGAACTGGGAACTGTGAGCTGTGAACTAAGAAGGGTGCACTGTGAACTGTGAACTGTGAACTGTGAACTGTGAACAGTGAACTGTGAACAGTGAACTGTGAACAGTGAACTGTGAACAGTGAACTGTGAACAGTGAACTGTGAACAGTGAACTGTGAACAGTGAACTGTGAACAGTGAACTGTGAACAGTGAACTGTGAACAGTGAACTGTGAACAGTGAACTGTGAACAGTGAACTGTGAACAGTGAACTGTGAACAGTGAACTGTGAACAGTGAACTGTGAACAGTGAACTGTGAACAGTGAACTGTGAACAGTGAACTGTGAACAGTGAACTGTGAACAGTGAACTGTGAACAGTGAACTGTGAACAGTGAACTGTGAACAGTGAACTGTGAACAGTGAACTGTGAACAGTGAACTGTGAACAGTGAACTGTGAACAGTGAACTGTGAACAGTGAACTGTGAACAGTGAACTGTGAACAGTGAACTGTGAACTGTGAACTGTAAACTGCGAGCTGTGAACTTTGAAGTGTGCACTGCAAATTGTGAACTGTGAACGGCGGATTGTGAACTGTGAACTGTTAACTGTGAACTGGGAACTGTGAGCTGTGAACTAAGAAGGGTGCACTGTGAACTGTGAACTGTGGACTGTGAACTGTGAACTGTGAACTGTGAACTGTGAACTGTGAACTGTGAACTGTGAACTGTGAACTGTGAACTGTGAACTGTGAACTGTGAACTGTGAACTGTGAACTGTGAACTGTGAACTGTGAACTGTGAACTGTGAACTGTGAACTGTGAACTGTGAACTGTGAACTGTGAACTGTGAACTGTGAACTGTGAACTGTGAACTGTGAACTGTGAACTGTGAACTGTGAACTGTGAACTGTGAACTGTGAACTGTGAACTGTGAACTGTGAACTGTGAACTGTGAACTGTGAACTGTGAACTGTGAACTGTGAACTGTGAACTGTGAACTGTGAACTGTGAACTGTGAACTGTGAACTGTGAACTGTGAACTGTGAACTGTGAACTGTGAACTGTGAACTGTGAACTGTGAACTGTGAACTGTGAACTGTGAACTGTGAACTGTGAACTGTAAACTGCGAGCTGTGAACTTTGAAGTGTGCACTGCAAATTGTGAACTGTGAACGGCGGATTGTGAACTGTGAACTGTTAACTGTGAACTGGGAACTGGGAACTGTGAGCTGTCAACTGTGAACTGTGAACTGTGAACTGTGAACTGTGAACTGCGATTTGTGAACAGTGAAGTGTGAACTGTGAACTGTGAAGTGTCAACTGTGAACTGTGAACTGCGAGCTGTGAACTTTGAAGAGTGCACTGCAAATTGTGATCTGTGAACGGCGGATTGTGAACTGTGAACTGTGAACTGTGAAGTGTGAACTGTGAACTGTGAACTGTGATCTGTGAACTGTGAACTGTGAACTGTGAACTGTGAACTGTGAACTGTGAACTGTGAACTGTGAACTGTGAACTGTGAACTGTGAACTGTGAACTGTGAACTGTGAACTGTGAACTGTGAATTGTGAACTGTGAACTGTGAACTGTGAATTGTGAACTGTGAACTGTGAACTGTGAACTGTGAACTGTGAACTGTGAACTGTGAACTGTGAACTGTGAACTGTGAACTGTAAACTGCGAGCTGTGAACTTTGAAGTGTGCACTGCAAATTGTGAACTGTGAACGGCGGATTGTGAACTGTGAACTGTTAACTGTGAACTGGGAACTGTGAGCTGTGAACTAAGAAGGGTGCACTGTGAACTGTGAACTGTGGACTGTGAACTGTGAACTGTGAACTGTGAACTGTGAACTGTGAACTGTGAACTGTGAAATGTGAACTGTGAACTGTGAACTGTGAACTGTGAACTGTGAACTGTGAACTGTGAACTGTGAACTGTGAACTGTGAACTGTGAACTGTGAACTGTGAACTGTGAACTGTGAACTGTGAACTGTGAACTGTGAACTGTGAACTGTGAACTGTGAACTGTGAACTGTGAACTGTGAACTGTGAACTGTGAACTGTGAACTGTGAACTGTGAACTGTGAACTGTGAACTGTGAACTGTGAACTGTGAACTGTGAACTGTGAACTGTGAACTGTGAACTGTGAACTGTGAACTGTGAACTGTGAACTGTGAACTGTGAACTGTGAACTGTGAACTGTGAACTGTGAACTGTGAACTGTGAACTGTGAACTGTGAACTGTGAACTGTGAACTGTGAACTGTGAACTGTGAACTGTGAACTGTGAACTGTAAACTGCGAGCTGTGAACTTTGAAGTGTGCACTGCAAATTGTGAACTGTGAACGGCGGATTGTGAACTGTGAACTGTTAACTGTGAACTGGGAACTGTGAGCTGTGAACTAAGAAGGGTGCACTGTGAACTGTGAACTGTGGACTGTGAACTGTGAACTGTGAACTGTGAACTGTGAACTGTGAACTGTGAACTGTGAACTGTGAACTGTGAACTGTGAACTGTGAACTGTGAACTGTGAACTGTGAACTGTGAACTGTGAACTGTGAACTGTGAACTGTGAACTGTGAACTGTGAACTGTGAACTGTGAACTGTGAACTGTGAACTGTGAACTGTGAAGTGTGAACTGTTAACTGTTAACTGTGAACTGTGAACTGTGAACTGCGATTTGTGAACTGTGAACTGTGAACTGTGAACTGTGAACTGTGAACTGTGAACTGTGAACTGTGAACTGTGAACTGTGAACTGTGAACTGTGAACTGTGAACTGTGAACTGTGAACTGTGAACTGTGAACTGTGAACTGTGAACTGTGAACTGTGAACTGTGAACTGTGAACTGTGAACTGTGAACTGTGAACTGTGAACTGTGAACTGTGAACTGTGAACTGTGAACTGTGAACTGTGAACTGTGAACTGTGAACTGTGAACTGTGAACTGTGAACTGTGAACTGTGAACTGTGAACTGTGAACTGTGAACTGTGAACTGTGAACTGTGAACTGTGAACTGTGAACTGTGAACTGTGAACTGTGAACTGTGAACTGTGAACTGTGAACTGTGAACTGTGAACTGTGAACTGTGAACTGTGAACTGTGAACTGTGAACTGTGAACTGTGAACTGTGAAGTGTGAACTGTGAACTGTGAACTGTGAACTGTGAACTGTGAACTGCGATTTGTGAACTGTGAACTGTGAACTGTGAACTGTGAACTGTGAACTGTGAACTGTGAACTGTGAACTGTGAACTGTGAAGTGTGAACTGTGAACTGTGAACTGTGAACTGTGAACTGTGAACTGTGAAGTGTGAACTGTGAACTGTGAACTGTGAACTGTGAACTGTGAACTGTGAACTGTGAACTGTGAACTGTGAACTGTGAACTGTGAACTGTGAACTGCGATTTGTGAACAGTGAACTGTGAACTGTGAACTGTGAACTGTGAACTGTGAACAGTGAACTGTGAACTGTGAACTGTGAACTGTGAACTGTGAACTGTGAACTGTGAACTGTGAACTGTGAACTGTGAACTGTGAACTGTGAACTGTGAACTGTGAACTGTGAACTGTGAAGTGTGAACTGTGAACTGTGAACTGTGAACTGTGATCTGTGAACTGTGAACTGCGATTTGTGAACTGTGAACTGTGAACTGTGAACTGTGAACTGTGAACTGTGAACTGTGAACTGTGAACTGTGAACTGTGAACTGTGAACTGGGAACTGTGAGCTGTGAACTAAGAAGGGTGCACTGTGAACTGTGAACTGTGAACTGTGAACTGTGAACTGTGAACTGTGAACTGTGAACTGTGAACTGTGAACTGTGAACTGTGAACTGTTAACTGTGAACTGCGAACTGTGAACTGTGAACTGTGAACTGTGAACTGTGAACTGTGAACTGTGAACTGTGAACTGTGAACTGTGAACTGTGAACTGTGAACTGTGAACTGTGAACTGTGAACTGTGAACTGTGAACTGTGAACTGTGAACTGTGAACTGTGAACTGTGAACTGTGAACTGTGAACTGTGAACTGTGAACTGTGAACTGTGAACTGTGAACTGTGAACTGTGAACTGTGAACTGTGAACTGTGAACTGTGAACTGTGAACTGTGAACTGTGAACTGTGAACTGTGAACTGTGAACTGTGAACTGTGAACTGTGAACTGTGAACTGTGAACTGTGAACTGTGAACTGTGAACTGTGAACTGTGAACTGTGAACTGTGAACTGTGAACTGTGAACTGTGAACTGTGAACTGTGAACTGTGAACTGTGAACTGTGAACTGTGAACTGTGAACTGTGAACTGTGAACTGTGAACTGTGAACTGTGAACTGTGAACTGTGAACTGTGAACTGTGAACTGTGAACTGTGAACTGTGAACTGTGAACTGTGAACTGTGAACTGTGAACTGTGAACTGTGAACTGTGAACTGTGAACTGTGAACTGTGAACTGTGAACTGTGAACTGTGAAGTGTGAACTGTGAACTGTGAACTGTGAAGTGTGAACTGTTAACTGTGAACTGTGAACTGTGAACTGTGAACTGTGAACTGTGAACTGTGATCTGTGAACTGTGAACTGCGATTTGTGAACTGTGAACTGTGAACTGTGAACTGTGAACTGTGAACTGTGAACTGTGAACTGGGAACTGTGAGCTGTGAACTAAGAAGGGTGCACTGTGAACTGTGAACTGTGGACTGTGAACTGTGAACTGTGAACTGTGAACTGTGAACTGTGAACTGTGAACTGTGAACTGTGAACTGTGAACTGTGAACTGTGAACTGTGAACTGTGAACTGTGAACTGTGAACTGTGAACTGTGAACTGTGAACTGTGAACTGTGAACTGTGAACTGTGAACTGTGAACTGTGAACTGTGAACTGTGAACTGTGAAGTGTGAACTGTTAACTGTGAACTGTGAACTGTGAACTGCGATTTGTGAACTGTGAACTGTGAACTGTGAACTGTGAACTGTGAACTGTGAACTGTGAACTGTGAACTGTGAACTGTGAACTGTGAACTGTGAACTGTGAACTGTGAACTGTGAACTGTGAACTGTGAACTGTGAACTGTGAACTGTGAACTGTGAACTGTGAACTGTGAACTGTGAACTGTGAACTGTGAACTGTGAACTGTGAACTGTGAACTGTGAACTGTGAACTGTGAACTGTGAACTGTGAACTGTGAACTGTGAACTGTGAACTGTGAACTGTGAACTGTGAACTGTGAACTGTGAACTGTGAACTGTGAACTGTGAACTGTGAACTGTGAACTGTGAACTGTGAACTGTGAACTGTGAACTGTGAACTGTGAACTGTGAACTGTGAACTGTGAACTGTGAACTGTGAACTGTGAACTGTGAACTGTGAACTGTGAACTGTGAACTGTGAACTGTGAACTGTGAACTGTGAACTGTGAACTGTGAACTGTGAACTGTGAACTGTGAACTGTGAAGTGTGAACTGTGAACTGTGAACTGTGAACTGTGAACTGTGAAGTGTGAACTGTGAACTGTGAACTGTGAACTGTGAACTGTGAACTGTGAACTGTGAACTGTGAACTGTGAACTGCGATTTGTGAACAGTGAACTGTGAACTGTGAACTGTGAACTGTGAACTGTGAACTGTGAACTGTGAACTGTGAACTGTGAACTGTGAACTGTGAACTGTGAACTGTGAACTGTGAACTGTGAACTGTGAACTGTGAACTGTGAACTGTGAACTGTGAACTGTGAACTGTGAACTGTGAACTGTGAACTGTGAACTGTGAACTGTGAACTGTGAACTGTGAACTGTGAACTGTGAACTGTGAACTGTGAACTGTGAACTGTGAACTGCGATTTGTGAACAGTGAACTGTGAACTGTGAACTGTGAACTGTGAACTGTGAACAGTGAACTGTGAACAGTGAACTGTGAACTGTGAACTGTGAACTGTGAACTGTGAACTGTGAACTGTGAAGTGTGAACTGTTAACTGTGAACTGTGAACTGTGAACTGTGAACTGTGAACTGTGAACTGTGAACTGCGATTTGTGAACTGTGAACTGTGAACTGTGAACTGTGAACTGTGAACTGTGAACTGTGAACTGTGAACTGTGAACTGTGAACTGTGAACTGTGAACTGTGAACTGTGAACTGTGAACTGTGAACTGTGCACTGCAAATTGTGAACAGTGAACTGTGAACAGTGAACTGTGAACTGTGAACTGTGAACTGTGAACTGTGAACTGTGAACTGTGAACTGTGAACTGTAAACTGCGAGCTGTGAACTTTGAAGTGTGCACTGCAAATAGTGAACTGTGAACGGCGGATTGTGAACTGTGAACTGTTAACTGTGAACTGGGAACTGTGAGCTGTGAACTAAGAAGGGTGCACTGTGAACTGTGAACTGTGGACTGTGAACTGTGAACTGTGAACTGTGAACTGTGAACTGTGAACTGTGAACTGTGAACTGTGAACTGTGAACTGTGAACTGTGAACTGTGAACTGTGAACTGTGAACTGTGAACTGTGAACTGTGAACTGTGAACTGTGAACTGTGAACTGTGAACTGTGAACTGTGAACTGTGAACTGTGAACTGTGAACTGTGAACTGTGAACTGTGAACTGTGAACTGTGAACTGTGAACTGTGAACTGTGAACTGTGAACTGTGAACTGTGAACTGTGAACTGTGAACTGTGAACTGTGAACTGTGAACTGTGAACTGTGAACTGTGAACTGTGAACTGTGAACTGTGAACTGTGAACTGTGAACTGTGAACTGTGAACTGTGAACTGTGAACTGTGAACTGTGAACTGTGAACTGTGAAGTGTGAACTGTGAACTGTGAACTGTGAACTGTGAACTGTGAAGTGTGAACTGTGAACTGTGAACTGTGAACTGTGAACTGTGAACTGTGAACTGTGAACTGTGAACTGTGAACTGCGATTTGTGAACAGTGAACTGTGAACTGTGAACTGTGAACTGTGAACTGTGAACTGTGAACTGTGAACTGTGAACTGTGAACTGTGAACTGTGAACTGTGAACTGTGAACTGTGAACTGTGAACTGTGAACTGTGAACTGTGAACTGTGAACTGTGAACTGTGAACTGTGAACTGTGAACTGTGAACTGTGAACTGTGAACTGTGAACTGTGAACTGTGAACTGTGAACTGTGAACTGTGAACTGTGAACTGTGAACTGTGAACTGTGAACTGTGAACTGTGAACTGTGAACTGCGATTTGTGAACAGTGAACTGTGAACTGTGAACTGTGAACTGTGAACTGTGAACAGTGAACTGTGAACAGTGAACTGTGAACTGTGAACTGTGAACTGTGAACTGTGAACTGTGAACTGTGAACTGTGAACTGTGAAGTGTGAACTGTTAACTGTGAACTGTGAACTGTGAACTGTGAACTGTGAACTGTGAACTGTGAACTGTGAACTGCGATTTGTGAACTGTGAACTGTGAACTGTGAACTGTGAACTGTGAACTGTGAACTGTGAACTGTGAACTGTGAACTGTGAACTGTGAACTGTGAACTGTGAACTGTGAACTGTGAACTGTGAACTGTGAACTGTGAACTGTGAACTGTGCACTGCAAATTGTGAACAGTGAACTGTGAACAGTGAACTGTGAACTGTGAACTGTGAACTGTGAACTGTGAACTGTGAACTGTGAACTGTGAACTGTAAACTGCGAGCTGTGAACTTTGAAGTGTGCACTGCAAATAGTGAACTGTGAACGGCGGATTGTGAACTGTGAACTGTTAACTGTGAACTGGGAACTGTGAGCTGTGAACTAAGAAGGGTGCACTGTGAACTGTGAACTGTGGACTGTGAACTGTGAACTGTGAACTGTGAACTGTGAACTGTGAACTGTGAACTGTGAACTGTGAACTGTGAACTGTGAACTGTGAACTGTGAACTGTGAACTGTGAACTGTGAACTGTGAACTGTGAACTGTGAACTGTGAACTGTGAACTGTGAACTGTGAACTGTGAACTGTGAACTGTGAACTGTGAACTGTGAACTGTGAACTGTGAACTGTGAACTGTGAACTGTGAACTGTGAACTGTGAACTGCGATTTGTGAACTGTGAACTGTGAACTGTGAACTGTTAACTGTGAACTGGGAACTGTGAACTGTGAACTGTGAACTGTGAACTGTGAACTGTGAACTGTGAACTGTGAACTGTGAACTGTAAACTGCGAGCTGTGAACTTTGAAGTGTGCACTGCAAATTGTGAACTGTGAACGGCGGATTGTGAACTGTGAACTGTTAACTGTGAACTGGGAACTGCGAGCTGTGAACTAAGAAGGGTGCACTGTGAACTGTGAACTGTGGACTGTGAACTGTGAACTGTGAACTGTGAACTGTGAACTGTGAACTGTGAACTGTGAACTGTGAACTGTGAAATGTGAACTGTGAACTGTGAACTCTGAACTGTGAACTGTGAACTGTGAACTGTGAACTGTGAACTGTGAACTGTGAACTGTGAACTGTGAACTGTGAACTGTGAACTGTGAACTGTGAACTGTGAACTGTGAACTGTGAACTGTGAACTGTGAACTGTGAACTGTGAACTGTGAACTGTGAACTGTGAACTGTGAACTGTGAACTGTGAACTGTGCACTGCAAATTGTGAACTGTGAACGGCGGATTGTGAACTGTGAACTGTTAACTGTGAACTGGGAACTGTGAGCTGTGAACTAAGAAGGGTGCACTGTGAACTGTGAACTGTGGACTGTGAACTGTGAACTGTGAACTGTGAACTGTGAACTGTGAACTGTGAACTGTGAACTGTGAAGTGTGAACTGCGATTTGTGAACAGTGAACTGTGAACTGTGAACTGTGAACTGTGAACTGTGAACTGTGAACTGTGAACTGTGAACTGTGAACTGTGAACTGTGAACTGTGAACTGTGAACTGTGAACTGTGAACTGTGAACTGTGAACTGTAAACTGTGAACTGTGAACTCCGAGCTGTGAACTTTGAAGTGTGCACTGCAAATTGTGAACTGTGAACGGCGGATTGTGAACTGTGAACTGTGAACTGTGAACTGTGAACTGTGAACTGTGAACTGTGAACTGTGAACTGTGAACTGTGAACTGTGAACTGTGAACTGTGAACTGTGAACTGTGAACTGTGAACTGTGAACTGTGAACTGTGAACTGCGATTTGTGAACAGTGAACTGTGAACTGTGAACTGTGAACAGTGAACTGTGAACAGTGAACTGTGAACAGTGAACTGTGAACTGTGAACTGTGAACTGTGAACTGTGAACTGTGAACTGTGAACTGTGAACTGTGAACTGTGAACTGTGAACTGTGAACTGTGAACTGTGAACTGTGAACTGTGAACTGTGAACTGTGAACTGTGAACTGTGAACTGTGAACTGTGAACTGTGAACTGTGAAGTGTGAACTGTGAACTGTGAACTGTGAACTGTGAACTGTGAACTGTGAACTGTGAACTGTGAACTGTGAACTGTGAACTGTGAACTGTGAACTGTGAACTGTGAACTGTGAACTGTGAACTGTGAACTGTGAACTGTGAACTGTGAACTGTGAACTGTGAACTGTGAACTGTGAACTGTGAACTGTGAACTGTGAACTGTGAACTGTGAACTGTGAACTGTGAACTGTGAACTGTGAACTGTGAACTGTGAACTGTGAACTGTGAACTGTGAACTGTGAACTGTGAACTGTGAACTGTGAACTGTGAACTGTGAACTGTGAACTGTGAACTGTGAACTGTGAACTGTGAACTGTGAACTGTGAACTGTGAACTGTGAACTGTGAACTGTGAACTGTGAACTGTGAACTGTGAACTGTGAACTGTGAACTGTGAACTGTGAACTGTGAACTGTGAACTGTGAACTGTGAACTGTGAACTGTGAACTGTGAACTGTGAACTGTGAACTGTGAACTGTGAACTGTGAACTGTGAACTGTGAACTGTGAACTGTGAACTGTGAACTGTGAAGTGTGAACTGTGAAGTGTGAACTGTGAAGTGTGAACTGTGAACTGTGAACTGTGAACTGTGAACTGTGAACTGTGAACTGTGAACTGTGAACTGTGAACTGTGAACTGTGAACTGTGAACTGTGAACTGTGAACTGTGAACTGTGAACTGTGAACTGTGAACTGTGAACTGTGAACTGTGAACTGTGAACTGTGAACTGTGAACTGTGAACTGTGAACTGTGAACTGTGAACTGTGAACTGTGAACTGTGAACTGTGAACTGTGAACTGTGAACTGTGAACTGTGAAGTGTGAACTGTGAACTGTGAACTGTGAACTGTGAACTGTGAACTGTGAACTGTGAACTGTGAAGTGTGAACTGTGAACTGTGAACTGTGAACTGTGAACTGTGAACTGTGAACTGCGATTTGTGAACAGTGAACTGTGAACTGTGAACTGTGAACTGTGAACTGTGAACTGTGAACTGTGAACTGTGAACTGTGAACTGTGAACTGTGAACTGTGAACTGTGAACTGTGAACTGTGAACTGTGAACTGTGAACTGTGAACTGTGAACTGTGAACTGTGAACTGTGAACTGTGAACTGTGAACTGTGAACTGTGAACTGTGAACTGTGAACTGTGAACTGTGAACTGTGAACTGCGATTTGTGAACAGTGAACTGTGAACTGTGAACTGTGAACTGTGAACTGTGAACAGTGAACTGTGAACTGTGAACTGTGAACTGTGAACTGTGAACTGTGAACTGTGAACTGTGAACTGTGAACTGTGAACTGTGAAGTGTGAACTGTTAACTGTGAACTGTGAACTGTGAACTGTGAACTGTGAACTGTGAACTGTGAACTGTGAACTGTGAACTGCGATTTGTGAACTGTGAACTGTGAACTGTGAACTGTGAACTGTGAACTGTGAACTGTGAACTGTGAACTGTGAACTGTGAACTGTGAACTGTGAACTGTGAACTGTGAACTGTGAACTGTGAACTGTGAACTGTGAACTGTGAACTGTGCACTGCAAATTGTGAACAGTGAACTGTGAACAGTGAACTGTGAACTGTGAACTGTGAACTGTGAACTGTGAACTGTAAACTGCGAGCTGTGAACTTTGAAGTGTGCACTGCAAATAGTGAACTGTGAACGGCGGATTGTGAACTGTGAACTGTTAACTGTGAACTGGGAACTGTGAGCTGTGAACTAAGAAGGGTGCACTGTGAACTGTGAACTGTGGACTGTGAACTGTGAACTGTGAACTGTGAACTGTGAACTGTGAACTGTGAACTGTGAACTGTGAACTGTGAACTGTGAACTGTGAACTGTGAACTGTGAACTGTGAACTGTGAACTGTGAACTGTGAACTGTGAACTGTGAACTGTGAACTGTGAACTGTGAACTGTGAACTGTGAACTGTGAACTGTGAACTGTGAACTGTGAACTGTGAACTGTGAACTGTGAACTGTGAACTGTGAACTGTGAACTGTGAACTGTGAACTGCGATTTGTGAACTGTGAACTGTGAACTGTGAACTGTTAACTGTGAACTGGGAACTGTGAACTGTGAACTGTGAACTGTGAACTGTGAACTGTGAACTGTGAACTGTGAACTGTGAACTGTGAACTGTGAACTGTAAACTGCGAGCTGTGAACTTTGAAGTGTGCACTGCAAATTGTGAACTGTGAACGGCGGATTGTGAACTGTGAACTGTTAACTGTGAACTGGGAACTGCGAGCTGTGAACTAAGAAGGGTGCACTGTGAACTGTGAACTGTGGACTGTGAACTGTGAACTGTGAACTGTGAACTGTGAACTGTGAACTGTGAACTGTGAACTGTGAACTGTGAAATGTGAACTGTGAACTGTGAACTCTGAACTGTGAACTGTGAACTGTGAACTGTGAACTGTGAACTGTGAACTGTGAACTGTGAACTGTGAACTGTGAACTGTGAACTGTGAACTGTGAACTGTGAACTGTGAACTGTGAACTGTGAACTGTGAACTGTGAACTGTGAACTGTGAACTGTGAACTGTGAACTGTGAACTGTGAACTGTGAACTGTGAACTGTGAACTGTGCACTGCAAATTGTGAACTGTGAACGGCGGATTGTGAACTGTGAACTGTTAACTGTGAACTGGGAACTGTGAGCTGTGAACTAAGAAGGGTGCACTGTGAACTGTGAACTGTGGACTGTGAACTGTGAACTGTGAACTGTGAACTGTGAACTGTGAACTGTGAACTGTGAACTGTGAAGTGTGAACTGCGATTTGTGAACAGTGAACTGTGAACTGTGAACTGTGAACTGTGAACTGTGAACTGTGAACTGTTAACTGTGAACTGTGAACTGTGAACTGTGAACTGTGAACTGTGAACTGTGAACTGTGAACTGTAAACTGTGAACTGTGAACTCCGAGCTGTGAACTTTGAAGTGTGCACTGCAAATTGTGAACTGTGAACGGCGGATTGTGAACTGTGAACTGTGAACTGTGAACTGTGAACTGTGAACTGTGAACTGTGAACTGTGAACTGTGAACTGTGAACTGTGAACTGTGAACTGTGAACTGTGAACTGTGAACTGTGAACTGTGAACTGCGATTTGTGAACAGTGAACTGTGAACTGTGAACTGTGAACTGTGAACTGTGAACAGTGAACTGTGAACAGTGAACTGTGAACTGTGAACTGTGAACTGTGAACTGTGAACTGTGAACTGTGAACTGTGAACTGTGAACTGTGAACTGTGAACTGTGAACTGTGAACTGTGAAGTGTGAACTGTTAACTGTGAACTGTGAACTGTGAAATGTGAACTGTGATCTGTGAACTGTGAACTGCGATTTGTGAACTGTGAACTGTGAACTGTGAACTGTGAACTGTGAACTGTGAACTGTGAACTGTGAACTGTGAACTGTGACTGTGAACTGGGAACTGTGAGCTGTGAACTAAGAAGGGTGCACTGTGAACTGTGACTGTGGACTGTGAACTGTGAACTGTGACTGTGAACTGTGAACTGTGAACTGTGACTGTGAACTGTGAACTGTGACTGTGAACTGTGAACTGTGAACTGTGAACTGTGAACTGTGAACTGTGAACTGTGAACTGTGAACTGTGAACTGTGAACTGTGAACTGTGAACTGTGAACTGTGAACTGTGAACTGTGAACTGCGAATTGTGAACTGTGAACTGTGAACTGTGAACTGTGAACTGTGAACTGTGAACTGTGAACTGTGAACTGTGAACTGTGAACTGTGAACTGTGAACTGTGAACTGTGAACTGTGAACTGTGAACTGTGAACTGTGAACTGTGAACTGTGAACTGTGAACTGTGAACTGTGAACTGTGAACTGTGAACTGTGAACTGTGAACTGTGAACTGTGAACTGTGAACTGTGAACTGTGAACTGTGAACTGTGAACTGTGAACTGTGAACTGTGAACTGTGAACTGTGAACTGTGAACTGTGAACTGTGAACTGTGAACTGTGAACTGTGAACTGTGAACTGTGAACTGTGAACTGTGTGAACTGTGAACTGTGAACTGTGAACTGTGAACTGTGAACTGTGAACTGTGAACGTGACTGTGAACTGTGAACTGTGAACTGTGAACTGTGAACTGTGAACTGTGAACTGTGAACTGTGAACTGTGAACTGTGAACTGTGAACTGTGAACTGTGAACTGTGAACTGTGAACTGTGAACTGTGAACTGTGAACTGTGAACTGTGAACTGTGAACTGTGAACTGTGAACTGTGAACTGTGAACTGTGAACTGTGAACTGTGAACTGTGAACTGTGAACTGTGAACTGTGAACTGTGAACTGTGAACTGTGAACTGTGAACTGTGAACTGTGAACTGTGAACTGTGAACTGTGAACTGTGAACTGTGAACTGTGAACTGTGAACTGTGAACTGTGAACTGTGAACTGTGAACTGTGAACTGTGAACTGTGAAGTGTGAACTGTGAAGTGTGAACTGTGAACTGTGAACTGTGAACTGTGAACTGTGAACTGTGAACTGTGAACTGTGAACTGTGAACTGTGAACTGTGAACTGCGATTTGTGAACTGCGATTTGTGAACTGCGATTTGTGAACAGTGAACAGTGAACTGTGAACTGTGAACTGTGAACTGTGAACTGTGAACTGTGAACTGTGAACTGTGAACTGTGAACTGTGAACTGTGAACTGTGAACTGTGAACTGTGAACTGTGAACTGTGAACTGTGAACTGTGAACTGTGAACTGTGAACTGTGAACTGTGAACTGTGAACTGTGAACTGTGAACTGTGAACTGTGAACTGTGAACTGTGAACTGTGAACTGTGAACTGTGAACTGTGAAGTGTGAACTGTTAACTGTGAACTGTGAACTGTGAACTGTGAACTGTGAACTGTGAACTGTGAACTGCGATTTGTGAACTGTGAACTGTGAACTGTGAACTGTGAACTGTGAACTGTGAACTGTGAACTGTGAACTGTGAACTGTGAACTGTGAACTGTGCACTGCAAATTGTGAACAGTGAACTGTGAACAGTGAACTGTGAACTGTGAACTGTGAACTGTGAACTGTGAACTGTGAACTGTGAACTGTGAACTGTAAACTGCGAGCTGTGACTTTGAAGTGTGCACTGCAAATAGTGAACTGTGAACGGCGGATTGTGAACTGTGAACTGTTAACTGTGAACTGGGAACTGTGAGCTGTGAACTAAGAAGGGTGCACTGTGAACTGTGAACTGTGGACTGTGAACTGTGAACTGTGAACTGTGAACTGTGAACTGTGAACTGTGAACTGTGAACTGTGAACTGTGAACTGTGAACTGTGAACTGTGAACTGTGAACTGTGAACTGTGAACTGTTGAACTGTGAACTGTGAACTGTGAACTGTGAACTGTGAACTGTGAACTGTGAACTGTGAACTGTGAACTGTGAACTGTGAACTGTGAACTGTGAACTGTGAACTGTGAACTGTGAACTGTGAACTGTGAACTGTGAACTGTGAACTGCGATTTGTGAACTGTGAACTGTGAACTGTGAACTGTTAACTGTGAACTGGAACTGTGAACTGTGAACTGTGAACTGTGAACTGTGAACTGTGAACTGTGAACTGTAAACTGCGAGCTGTGAACTTTGAAGTGTGCACTGCAAATTGTGAACTGTGAACGGCGGATTGTGAACTGTGAACTGTTAACTGTGAACTGGGAACTGCGAGCTGTGAACTAAGAAGGGTGCACTGTGAACTGTGAACTGTGGACTGTGAACTGTGAACTGTGAACTGTGAACTGTGAACTGTGAACTGTGAACTGTGAACTGTGAACTGTGAAATGTGAACTGTGAACTGTGAACTCTGAACTGACTTGTGAACTGTGAACTGTGAACTGTGAACTGTGAACTGTGAACTGTGAACTGTGAACTGTGAACTGTGAACTGTGAACTGTGAACTGTGAACTGTGAACTGTGAACTGTGAACTGTGAACTGTGAACTGTGAACTGTGAACTGTGAACTGTGAACTGTGAACTGTGAACTGTGAACTGTGAACTGTGAACTGTGAACTGTGAACTGTGAACTGTGAACTGTGAACTGTGACTGTGAACTGTGAACTGTGCACTGCAAATTGTGAACTGTGAACGGCGGATTGTGAACTGTGAACTGTTAACTGTGAACTGGGAACTGTGAGCTGTGAACTAAGAAGGGTGCACTGTGAACTGTGAACTGTGGACTGTGAACTGTGAACTGTGAACTGTGAACTGTGAACTGTGAACTGTGAACTGTGAACTGTGAACTGTGAAGTGTGAACTGCGATTTGTGAACAGTGAACTGTGAACTGTGAACTGTGAACTGTGAACTGTGAACTGTGAACTGTGAACTGTGAACTGTGAACTGTGAACTGTGAACTGTGAACTGTGAACTGTAAACTGCGAGCTGTGAACTTTGAAGTGTGCACTGCAAATTGTGAACTGTGAACGGCGGATTGTGAACTGTGAACTGTTAACTGTGAACTGGGAACTGTGAGCTGTGAACTAAGAAGGGTGCACTGTGAACTGTGAACTGTGGACTGTGAACTGTGAACTGTGAACTGTGAACTGTGAACTGTGAACTGTGAACTGTGAACTGTGAACTGTGAACTGTGAACTGTAAACTGCGAGCTGTGAACTTTGAAGTGTGCACTGCAAATAGTGAACTGTGAACGGCGGATTGTGAACTGTGAACTGTTAACTGTGAACTGGGAACTGTGAACTGTAAACTGCGAGCTGTGAACTTTGAAGTGTGCACTGCAAATAGTGAACTGTGAACGGCGGATTGTGAACTGTGAACTGTTAACTGTGAACTGGGAA
This sequence comes from Lasioglossum villosulum, assembly GCA_963971365.1. NCBI lineage: Eukaryota > Metazoa > Arthropoda > Insecta > Hymenoptera > Halictidae > Lasioglossum > Lasioglossum villosulum. Next base: position 46,404 of record CAXARU010000110.1, read on the forward strand.
CTGTGAGCTGTGAACTAAGAAGGGTGCACTGTGAACTGTGAACTGTGGACTGTGAACTGTGAACTGTGAACTGTGAACTGTGAACTGTGAACTGTGAACTGTGAACTGTGAACTGTGAACTGTGAACTGTGAACTGTGAACTGTGAACTGTGAACTGTGAACTGTGAACTGTGAACTGTGAACTGTGAACTGTGAACTGTGAACTGTGAACTGTGAACTGTGAACTGTGAACTGTGAACTGTGAACTGTGAACTGTGAACTGTGAACTGTGAACTGTGAACTGTGAACTGTGAACTGTGAACTGTGAACTGTGAACTGTGAACTGTGAACTGTGAACTGTGAACTGTGAACTGTGAACTGTGAACTGTGAACTGTGAACTGTGAACTGTGAACTGTGAACTGTGAACTGTGAACTGTGAAGTGTGAACTGTGAAGTGTGAACTGTGAACTGTGAACTGTGAACTGTGAACTGTGAACTGTGAACTGTGAACTGCGATTTGTGAACAGTGAACTGTGAACTGTGAACTGTGAACTGTGAACTGTGAACTGTGAACTGTGAACTGTGAACTGTGAACTGTGAACTGTGAACTGTGAACTGTGAACTGTGAACTGTGAACTGTGAACTGTGAACTGTGAACTGTGAACTGTGAACTGTGAACTGTGAACTGTGAACTGTGAACTGTGAACTGTGAACTGTGAACTGTGAACTGTGAACTGTGAACTGTGAACTGTGAACTGTGAACTGTGAACTGTGAACTGTGAACTGTGAACTGTGAACTGTGAACTGTGAACTGTGAACTGCGATTTGTGAACAGTGAACTGTGAACTGTGAACTGTGAACTGTGAACTGTGAACTGTGAACAGTGAACTGTGAACAGTGAACTGTGAACTGTGAACTGTGAACTGTGAACTGTGAACTGTGAAGTGTGAACTGTGAAGTGTGAACTGTTAACTGTGAACTGTGAACTGTGAACTGTGAACTGTGAACTGCGATTTGTGAACTGTGAACTGTGAACTGTGAACTGTGAACTGTGAACTGTGAACTGTGAACTGTGAACTGTGAACTGTGAACTGTGAACTGTAGACTGTGAACTGTGAACTGTGAACTGTGAACTGTGAACTGTGAACTGTGCACTGCAAATTGTGAACTGTGAACGGCGGATTGTGAACTGTGAACTGTTAACTGTGAACTGGGAACTGTGAACTGTGAACTGTGAACTGTGAACTGTGAACTGTGAACTGTGAACTGTAAACTGCGAGCTGTGAACTTTGAAGTGTGCACTGCAAATTGTGAACTGTGAACGGCGGATTGTGAACTGTGAACTGTTAACTGTGAACTGGGAACTGCGAGCTGTGAACTAAGAAGGGTGCACTGTGAACTGTGAACTGTGGACTGTGAACTGTGAACTGTGAACTGTGAACTGTGAACTGTGAACTGTGAACTGTGAACTGTGAAATGTGAACTGTGAACTGTGAACTCTGAACTGTGAACTGTGAACTGTGAACTGTGAACTGTGAACTGTGAACTGTGAACTGTGAACTGTGAACTGTGAACTGTGAACTGTGAACTGTGAACTGTGAACTGTGAACTGTGAACTGTGAACTGTGAACTGTGAACTGTGAACTGTGAACTGTGAACTGTGAACTGTGAACTGCGATTTGTGAACTGTGAACTGTGAACTGTGAACTGTTAACTGTGAACTGGGAACTGTGAACTGTGAACTGTGAACTGTGAACTGTGAACTGTGAACTGTGAACTGTAAACTGCGAGCTGTGAACTTTGAAGTGTGCACTGCAAATTGTGAACTGTGAACGGCGGATTGTGAACTGTGAACTGTTAACTGTGAACTGGGAACTGCGAGCTGTGAACTAAGAAGGGTGCACTGTGAACTGTGAACTGTGGACTGTGAACTGTGAACTGTGAACTGTGAACTGTGAACTGTGAACTGTGAACTGTGAACTGTGAACTGTGAACTGTGAAATGTGAACTGTGAACTGTGAACTCTGAACTGTGAACTGTGAACTGTGAACTGTGAACTGTGAACTGTGAACTGTGAACTGTGAACTGTGAACTGTGAACTGTGAACTGTGAACTGTGAACTGTGAACTGTGAACTGTGAACTGTGAACTGTGAACTGTGAACTGTGAACTGTGAACTGTGAACTGTGAACTGTGAACTGTGAACTGTGAACTGTGAACTGTGAACTGTGAACTGTGAACTGTGAACTGTGAACTGTGAACTGTGCACTGCAAATTGTGAACTGTGAACGGCGGATTGTGAACTGTGAACTGTTAACTGTGAACTGGGAACTGTGAGCTGTGAACTAAGAAGGGTGCACTGTGAACTGTGAACTGTGGACTGTGAACTGTGAACTGTGAACTGTGAACTGTGAACTGTGAACTGTGAACTGTGAACTGTGAACTGTGAAGTGTGAACTGCGATTTGTGAACAGTGAACTGTGAACTGTGAACTGTGAACTGTGAACTGTGAACTGTGAACTGTGAACTGTGAACTGTGAACTGTGAAAACTGTGAACTGTGAACTGTGAACTGTAAACTGTGAACTGTGAACTCCGAGCTGTGAACTTTGAAGTGTGCACTGCAAATTGTGAACTGTGAACGGCGGATTGTGAACTGTGAACTGTGAACTGTGAACTGTGAACTGTGAACTGTGAACTGTGAACTGTGAACTGTGAACTGTAAACTGCGAGCTGTGAACTTTGAAGTGTGCACTGCAAATTGTGAACTGTGAACGGCGGATTGTGAACTGTGAACTGTTAACTGTGAACTGGGAACTGTGAGCTGTGAACTAAGAAGGGTGCACTGTGAACTGTGAACTGTGGACTGTGAACTGTGAACTGTGAACTGTGAACTGTGAACTGTGAACTGTGAACTGTGAACTGTGAACTGTGAACTGTGAACTGTAAACTGCGAGCTGTGAACTTTGAAGTGTGCACTGCAAATAGTGAACTGTGAACGGCGGATTGTGAACTGTGAACTGTTAACTGTGAACTGGGAACTGTGAGCTGTGAACTAAGAAGGGTGCACTGTGAACTGTGAACTGTGGACTGTGAACTGTGAACTGTGAACTGTGAACTGTGAACTGTGAACTGTGAACTGTGAACTGTGAACTGTGAACTGTGAACTGTGAACTGTGAACTGTGAACTGTGAACTGTGAACTGTGAACTGTGAACTGTGAACTGTGAACTGTGAACTGTGAACTGTGAACTGTGAACTGTGAACTGTGAACTGTGAACTGTGAACTGTGAACTGTGAACTGTGAACTGTGAACTGTGAACTGTGAACTGTGAACTGTGAACTGTGAACTGTGAACTGTGAACTGTGAACTGTGAACTGTGAACTGTGAACTGTGAACTGTGAACTGTGAACTGTGAACTGTGAACTGTGAACTGTGAACTGTGAACTGTGAACTGTGAACTGTGAACTGTGAACTGTGAACTGTGAACTGTGAACTGTGAACTGTGAACTGTGAACTGTGAACTGTGAACTGTGAACTGTGAACTGTGAACTGTGAACTGTGAACTGTGAACTGTGAACTGTGAACTGTGAACTGTGAACTGTGAACTGTGAACTGTGAACTGTGAACTGTGAACTGTGAACTGTGAACTGTGAACTGTGAACTGTGAAGTGTGAACTGTGAAGTGTGAACTGTGAACTGTGAACTGTGAACTGTGAACTGTGAACTGTGAACTGTGAACTGTGAACTGCGATTTGTGAACAGTGAACTGTGAACTGTGAACTGTGAACTGTGAACTGTGAACTGTGAACTGTGAACTGTGAACTGTGAACTGTGAACTGTGAACTGTGAACTGTGAACTGTGAACTGTGAACTGTGAACTGTGAACTGTGAACTGTGAACTGTGAACTGTGAACTGTGAACTGTGAACTGTGAACTGTGAACTGTGAACTGTGAACTGTGAACTGTGAACTGTGAACTGTGAACTGCGATTTGTGAACAGTGAACTGTGAACTGTGAACTGTGAACTGTGAACTGTGAACTGTGAACAGTGAACTGTGAACAGTGAACTGTGAACTGTGAACTGTGAACTGTGAACTGTGAACTGTGAAGTGTGAACTGTGAAGTGTGAACTGTTAACTGTGAACTGTGAACTGTGAACTGTGAACTGTGAACTGCGATTTGTGAACTGTGAACTGTGAACTGTGAACTGTGAACTGTGAACTGTGAACTGTGAACTGTGAACTGTGAACTGTAGACTGTGAACTGTGAACTGTGAACTGTGAACTGTGAACTGTGCACTGCAAATTGTGAACTGTGAACGGCGGATTGTGAACTGTGAACTGTTAACTGTGAACTGGGAACTGTGAACTGTGAACTGTGAACTGTGAACTGTGAACTGTGAACTGTGAACTGTGAACTGTAAACTGCGAGCTGTGAACTTTGAAGTGTGCACTGCAAATTGTGAACTGTGAACGGCGGATTGTGAACTGTGAACTGTTAACTGTGAACTGGGAACTGCGAGCTGTGAACTAAGAAGGGTGCACTGTGAACTGTGAACTGTGGACTGTGAACTGTGAACTGTGAACTGTGAACTGTGAACTGTGAACTGTGAACTGTGAACTGTGAAATGTGAACTGTGAACTGTGAACTCTGAACTGTGAACTGTGAACTGTGAACTGTGAACTGTGAACTGTGAACTGTGAACTGTGAACTGTGAACTGTGAACTGTGAACTGTGAACTGTGAACTGTGAACTGTGAACTGTGAACTGTGAACTGTGAACTGTGAACTGTGAACTGTGAACTGTGAACTGTGAACTGTGCACTGCAAATTGTGAACTGTGAACGGCGGATTGTGAACTGTGAACTGTTAACTGTGAACTGGGAACTGTGAGCTGTGAACTAAGAAGGGTGCACTGTGAACTGTGAACTGTGGACTGTGAACTGTGAACTGTGAACTGTGAACTGTGAACTGTGAACTGTGAACTGTGAACTGTGAACTGTGAACTGTGAACTGTGAACTGTGAACTGTGAACTGTGAACTGTGAACTGTGAACTGTGAACTGTGAACTGTGAACTGTGAACTGTGAACTGTGAACTGTGAACTGTGAACTGTGAACTGTGAACTGTGAACTGTGAACTGTGAACTGTGAACTGTGAACTGTGAACTGTGAACTGTGAACTGTGAACTGTGAACTGTGAACTGTGAACTGTGAACTGTGAACTGTGAACTGTGAACTGTGAACTGTGAACTGTGAACTGTGAACTGTGAACTGTGAACTGTGAACTGTGAACTGTGAACTGTGAACTGTGAACTGTGAACTGTGAACTGTGAACTGTGAACTGTGAACTGTGAACTGTGAACTGTGAACTGTGAACTGTGAACTGTGAACTGTGAACTGTGAACTGTGAACTGTGAACTGTGAACTGTGAACTGTGAACTGTGAACTGTGAACTGTGAACTGTGAACTGTGAACTGTGAACTGTGAACTGTGAACTGTGAACTGTGAACTGTGAACTGTGAACTGTGAACTGTGAACTGTGAACTGTGAACTGTGAACTGTGAACTGTGAACTGTGAACTGTGAACTGTGAACTGTGAACTGTGAACTGTGAACTGTGAACTGTGAACTGTGAACTGTGAACTGTGAACTGTGAACTGTGAACTGTGAACTGTGAACTGTGAACTGTGAACTGTGAACTGTGAACTGTGAACTGTGAACTGTGAACTGTGAACTGTGAACTGTGAACTGTGAACTGTGAACTGTGAACTGTGAACTGTGAACTGTGAACTGTGAACTGTGAACTGTGAACTGTGAACTGTGAACTGTGAACTGTGAACTGTGAACTGTGAACTGTGAACTGTGAACTGTGAACTGTGAACTGTGAACTGTGAACTGTGAACTGTGAACTGTGAACTGTGAACTGTGAACTGTGAACTGTGAACTGTGAACTGTGAACTGTGAAGTGTGAACTGTGAAGTGTGAACTGTGAACTGTGAACTGCGATTTGTGAACAGTGAACTGTGAACTGTGAACTGTGAACTGTGAACTGTGAACTGTGAACTGTGAACTGTGAACTGTGAACTGTGAACTGTGAACTGTGAACTGTGAACTGTGACCTGTGAACTGTGAACTGTGAACTGTGAACTGTGAACTGTAAACTGCGAGCTGTGAACTTTGAAGTGTGCACTGCAAATTGTGAACTGTAAACTGCGAGCTGTGAACTTTGAAGTGTGCACTGCAAATTGTGAACTGTGAACGGCGGATTGTGAACTGTGAACTGTTAACTGTGAACTGGGAACTGCGAGCTGTGAACTAAGAAGGGTGCACTGTGAACTGTGAACTGTGGACTGTGAACTGTGAACTGTGAACTGTGAACTGTGAACTGTGAACTGTGAACTGTGAACTGTGAAATGTGAACTGTGAACTGTGAACTGTGAACTGTGAACTGTGAACTGTGAACTGTGAACTGTGAACTGTGAACTGTGAACTGTGAACTGTGAACTGTGAACTGTGAACTGTGAACTGTGAACTGTGAACTGTGAACTGTGAACTGTGAACTGTGAACTGTGAACTGTGAACTGTGAACTGTGAACTGTGAACTGTGAACTGTGAACTGTGAACTGTGAACTGTGAACTGTGTACTGTGAACTGTGAACTGTGAACTGTGAACTGTGAACTGTGAACTGTGAACTGTGAACTGTGAACTGTGAACTGTGAACTGTGAACTGTGAACTGTGAACTGTGAACTGTGAACTGTGAACTGTGAACTGTGAACTGTGAACTGTGAACTGTGAACTGTGAACTGTGAACTGTGAACTGTGAACTGTGAACTGTGAACTGTAAACTGCGAGCTGTGAACTTTGAAGTGTGCACTGCAAATTGTGAACTGTGAACGGCGGATTGTGAACTGTGAACTGTTAACTGTGAACTGGGAACTGTGAGCTGTGAACTAAGAAGGGTGCACTGTGAACTGTGAACTGTGGACTGTGAACTGTGAACTGTGAACTGTGAACTGTGAACTGTGAACTGTGAACTGTGAACTGTGAAATGTGAACTGTGAACTGTGAACTGTGAACTGTGAACTGTGAACTGTGAACTGTGAACTGTGAACTGTGAACTGTGAACTGTGAACTGTGAACTGTGAACTGTGAACTGTGAACTGTAAACTGCGAGCTGTGAACTTTGAAGTGTGCACTGCAAATTGTGAACTGTGAACGGCGGATTGTGAACTGTGAACTGTTAACTGTGAGCTGTGAACTAAGAAGGGTGCACTGTGAACTGTGAACTGTGGACTGTGAACTGTGAACTGTGAACTGTGAACTGTGAACTGTGAACTGTGAACTGTGAACTGTGAACTGTGAACTGTGAACTGTGAACTGTGAACTGTGAACTGTGAACTGTGAACTGTGAACTGTGAACTGTGAACTGTGAACTGTGAACTGTGAACTGTGAACTATGAACTGTGAACTGTGAACTGTGAACTGTGAAGTGTGAACTGTGAACTGTGAACTGTGAACTGTGAACTGTGAACTGTGAACTGTGAACTGTGAACTGTGAACTGTAAACTGCGAGCTGTGAACTTTGAAGTGTGCACTGCAAATTGTGAACTGTGAACGGCGGATTGTGAACTGTGAACTGTTAACTGTGAACTGGGAACTGTGAGCTGTGAACTAAGAAGGGTGCACTGTGAACTGTGAACTGTGGACTGTGAACTGTGAACTGTGAACTGTGAACTGTGAACTGTGAACTGTGAACTGTGAACTGTGAAATGTGAACTGTGAACTGTGAACTGTGAACTGTGAACTGTGAACTGTGAACTGTGAACTGTGAACTGTGAACTGTGAACTGTGAACTGTGAACTGTGAACTGTGAACTGTGAACTGTGAACTGTGAACTGTGAACTGTGAACTGTGCACTGCAAATTGTGAACTGTGAACGGCGGATTGTGAACGGCGGATTGTGAACTGTGAACTGTTAACTGTGAGCTGTGAACTAAGAAGGGTGCACTGTGAACTGTGAACTGTGGACTGTGAACTGTGAACTGTGAACTGTGAACTGTGAACTGTGAACTGTGAACTGTGAACTGTGAACTGTGAACTGTGAACTGTGAACTGTGAACTGTGAACTGTGAACTGTGAACTGTGAACTGTGAACTGTGAACTATGAACTGTGAACTGTGAACTGTGAAGTGTGAACTGTGAACTGTGAACTGTGAACTGTGAACTGTGAACTGTGAACTGTGAACTGTGAACTGTAAACTGCGAGCTGTGAACTTTGAAGTGTGCACTGCAAATTGTGAACTGTGAACGGCGGATTGTGAACTGTGAACTGTTAACTGTGAACTGGGAACTGTGAGCTGTGAACTAAGAAGGGTGCACTGTGAACTGTGAACTGTGGACTGTGAACTGTGAACTGTGAACTGTGAACTGTGAACTGTGAACTGTGAACTGTGAACTGTGAAATGTGAACTGTGAACTGTGAACTGTGAACTGTGAACTGTGAACTGTGAACTGTGAACTGTGAACTGTGAACTGTGAACTGTGAACTGTGAACTGTGAACTGTGAACTGTGAACTGTGAACTGTGAACTGTGAACTGTGAACTGTGCACTGCAAATTGTGAACTGTGAACGGCGGATTGTGAACTGTGAACTGTTAACTGTGAACTGGGAACTGTGAGCTGTGAACTAAGAAGGGTGCACTGTGAACTGTGAACTGTGGACTGTGAACTGTGAACTGTGAACTGTGAACTGTGAACTGTGAACTGTGAACTGTGAACTGTGAACTGTGAACTGTGAACTGTGAACTGTGAACTGTGAACTGTGAACTGTGAACTGTGAACTGTGAACTGTGAACTGTGAACTGTGAACTGTAAACTGCGAGCTGTGAACTTTGAAGTGTGCACTGCAAATTGTGAACTGTGAACGGCGGATTGTGAACTGTGAACTGTTAACTGTGAACTGGGAACTGTGAGCTGTGAACTAAGAAGGGTGCACTGTGAACTGTGAACTGTGGACTGTGAACTGTGAACTGTGAACTGTGAACTGTGAACTGTGAACTGTGAACTGTGAACTGTGAAATGTGAACTGTGAACTGTGAACTGTGAACTGTGAACTGTGAACTGTGAACTGTGAACTGTGAACTGTGAACTGTGAACTGTGAACTGTGAACTGTGAACTGTGAACTGTGAACTGTAAACTGTGAACTGTGAACTGTGAACTGTGAACTGTGAACTGTGAACTGTGAAATGTGAACTGTGAACTGTGAACTGTGAACTGTGAACTGTGAACGGCGGATTGTGAACTGTGAACTGTGAACTGTGATCTGTGAACTGTTAACTGTGAACTGTGAACTGTGAACTGTGAACTGTGAACTGCGATTTGTGAACTGTGAACTGTGAACTGTGAACTGTGAACTGTGAACTGTGAACTGTGAACTGTGAACTGTAAACTGCGAGCTGTGAACTTTGAAGTGTGCACTGCAAATTGTGAACTGTGAACGGCGGATTGTGAACTGTGAACTGTTAACTGTGAGCTGTGAACTAAGAAGGGTGCACTGTGAACTGTGAACTGTGGACTGTGAACTGTGAACTGTGAACTGTGAACTGTGAACTGTGAACTGTGAACTGTGAACTGTGAACTGTGAACTGTGAACTGTGAACTGTGAACTGTGAACTGTGAACTGTGAACTGTGAACTGTGAACTGTGAACTGTGAACTGTGAACTGTGAACTGTGAACTGTGAACTGTGAACTATGAACTGTGAACTGTGAACTGTGAACTGTGAAGTGTGAACTGTGAACTGTGAACTGTGAACTGTGAACTGTGAACTGTGAACTGTGAACTGTGAACTGTAAACTGCGAGCTGTGAACTTTGAAGTGTGCACTGCAAATTGTGAACTGTGAACGGCGGATTGTGAACTGTGAACTGTTAACTGTGAACTGGGAACTGTGAGCTGTGAACTAAGAAGGGTGCACTGTGAACTGTGAACTGTGGACTGTGAACTGTGAACTGTGAACTGTGAACTGTGAACTGTGAACTGTGAACTGTGAACTGTGAAATGTGAACTGTGAACTGTGAACTGTGAACTGTGAACTGTGAACTGTGAACTGTGAACTGTGAACTGTGAACTGTGAACTGTGAACTGTGAACTGTGAACTGTGAACTGTGAACTGTGCACTGCAAATTGTGAACTGTGAACGGCGGATTGTGAACTGTGAACTGTTAACTGTGAACTGGGAACTGTGAGCTGTGAACTAAGAAGGGTGCACTGTGAACTGTGAACTGTGGACTGTGAACTGTGAACTGTGAACTGTGAACTGTGAACTGTGAACTGTGAACTGTGAACTGTGAACTGTGAACTGTGAACTGTGAACTGTGAACTGTGAACTGTGAACTGTGAACTGTGAACTGTGAACTGTGAACTGTAAACTGCGAGCTGTGAACTTTGAAGTGTGCACTGCAAATTGTGAACTGTGAACGGCGGATTGTGAACTGTGAACTGTTAACTGTGAACTGGGAACTGTGAGCTGTGAACTAAGAAGGGTGCACTGTGAACTGTGAACTGTGGACTGTGAACTGTGAACTGTGAACTGTGAACTGTGAACTGTGAACTGTGAACTGTGAACTGTGAAATGTGAACTGTGAACTGTGAACTGTGAACTGTGAACTGTGAACTGTGAACTGTGAACTGTGAACTGTGAACTGTGAACTGTGAACTGTGAACTGTGAACTGTGAACTGTGAACTGTAAACTGTGAACTGTGAACTGTGAACTGTGAACTGTGAACTGTGAACTGTGAACTGTGAACTGTGAAATGTGAACTGTGAACTGTGAACTGTGAACTGTGAACTGTGAACGGCGGATTGTGAACTGTGAACTGTGAACTGTGAACTGTGAACTGTGAACTGTAAACTGTGAACTGTGAACTGTGAACTGTGAACTGTGAACTGTGAACTGTGAACTGTGAACTGTGAACTCCGAGCTGTGAACTTTGAAGTGTGCACTGCAAATTGTGAACTGTGAACGGCGGATTGTGAACTGTGAACTGTGAACTGTGATCTGTGAACTGTGAACTGTGAACTGTGAACTGTGAACTGTGAACTGTGAACTGTGAACTGTGAACTGTGAACTGTGAACTGTGAACTGTGAACTGTGAACTGTGAACTGTGAACTGCGATTTGTGAACAGTGAACTGTGAACTGTGAACTGTGAACTGTGAACTGTGAACTGTGAACTGTGAACTGTGAACTGTGAACTGTGAACTGTGAACTGTGAACTGTGAACTGTCAACTGTGAACTGTGAACTGTGAACTGTGAACTGTGAACTGTGAACTGTGAACTGTGAACTGTGAACTGTGAACTGTGAACTGTGAACTGTGAACTGTGAACTGTGAACTGTGAACTGTGAACTGTGAACTGTGAACTGTGAACTGTGAACTGTGAACTGTGAACTGTGAACTGTGAACTGTGAACTGTGAACTGTGAACTGTGAACTGTGAACTGTGAACTGTGAACTGTGAACTGTGAACTGTGAACTGTGAACTGTGAACTGTGAACTGTGAACTGTGAACTGTGAACTGTGAACTGTGAACTGTGAACTGTGAACTGTGAACTGTGAACTGTGAACTGTGAACTGTGAACTGTGAACTGTGAACTGTGAACTGTGAACTGTGAACTGTGAACTGTGAACTGTGAACTGTGAACTGTGAAGTGTGAACTGTGAACTGTGAACTGTGAACTGTGAACTGTAAACTGTGAACTGTGAACTGTGAACTGTGAACTGTGAACTGTGAACTGTGAACTGTGAACTCCGAGCTGTGAACTGTGAACTGTAAACTGTGAACTGTGAACTGTGAACTGTGAACTGTGAACTGTGAACTGTGAACTGTGAACTGTGAACTGTGAACTGTGAACTGTGAACTGTGAACTGTGAACTGTGAACTGTGAACTGTGAACTGTGAACTGTGAACTGTGAACTGTGAACTGTGAACTGTGAACTGTGAACTGTGAACTGTGAACTGTGAACTGTGAACTGTGAACTGTGAACTGTGAACTGTGAACTGTGAACTGTGAACTGTGAACTGTGAACTGTGAACTGTGAACTGTGAACTGTGAACTGTGAACTGTGAACTGTGAACTGTGAACTGTGAACTGTGAACTGTGAACTGTGAACTGTGAACTGTGAACTGTGAACTGTGAACTGTGAACTGTGAACTGTGAACTGTGAACTGTGAACTGTGAACTGTGAACTGTGAACTGTGAACTGTGAACTGTGAACTGTGAACTGTGAACTGTGAACTGTGAACTGTGAACTGTGAACTGTGAACTGTGAACTGTGAACTGTGAACTGTGAACTGTGAACTGTGAACTGTGAACTGTGAACTGTGAACTGTGAACTGTGAACTGTGAACTGTGAACTGTGAACTGTGAACTGTGAACTGTGAACTGTGAACTGTGAACTGTGAACTGTGAACTGTGAACTGTGAACTGTGAACTGTGAACTGTGAACTGTGAACTGTGAACTGTGAACTGTGAACTGTGAACTGTGAACTGTGAACTGTGAACTGTGAACTGTGAACTGTGAACTGTGAACTGTGAACTGTGAACTGTGAACTGTGAACTGTGAACTGTGAACTGTGAACTGTGAACTGTGAACTGTGAACTGTGAACTGTGAACTGTGAACTGTGAACTGTGAACTGTGAACTGTGAACTGTGAACTGTGAACTGTGAACTGTGAACTGTGAACTGTGAACTGTGAACTGTGAACTGTGAACTGTGAACTGTGAACTGTGAACTGTGAACTGTGAACTGTGAACTGTGAACTGTGAACTGTGAACTGTGAACTGTGAACTGTGAACTGTGAACTGTGAACTGTGAACTGTGAACTGTGAACTGTGAACTGTGAACTGTGAACTGTGAACTGTGAACTGTGAACTGTGAACTGTGAACTGTGAACTGTGAACTGTGAACTGTGAACTGTGAACTGTGAACTGTGAACTGTGAACTGTGAACTGTGAACTGTGAACTGTGAACTGTGAACTGTGAACTGTGAACTGTGAACTGTGAACTGTGAACTGTGAACTGTGAACTGTGAACTGTGAACTGTGAACTGTGAACTGTGAACTGTGAACTGTGAACTGTGAACTGTGAACTGTGAACTGTGGACTGTGAACTGTGAACTGTGAACTGTGAACTGTGAACTGTGAACTGTGAACTGTGAACTGTGAACTGTGAACTGTGAACTGTGAACTGTGAACTGTGAACTGTGAACTGTGATCTGTGAACTGTGAACTGTGAACTGTGAACTGTGAACTGGGAACTGTGAACTGGGAACTGTGAACTTTGAACTGTGAACTGTGAACTGTGAACTGTGAACTGTAAACTGGGAGCTGTGAACTTTGAAGTGTGCACTGCAAATTGTGAACTGTGAACGGCGGATTGTGAACTATGAACTGTTAACTGTGAACTGGGAACTGTGAGCTGTGAACTAAGAAGGGTGCACTGTGAACTGTGAACTGTGAACTGTGAACTGTGAACTGTGAACTGTGAACTGTGAACTGTGAACTGTGAACTGTGAACTGTGAACTGTGAACTGTGAACTGTGAACTGTGAACTGTGAACTGTGAACTGTGAACTGTGAACTGTGAACTGTGAACTGTGAACTGTGAACTGTGAACTGTGAACTGTGAACTGTGAACTGTGAACTGTGAACTGTGAACTGTGAACTGTGAACTGTGAACTGTGAACTGTGAACTGTGAACTGTGAACTGTGAACTGTGAACTGTGAACTGTGAACTGTGAACTGTGAACTGTGAACTGTGAACTGTGAACTGTGAACTGTGAACTGTGAACTGTGAACTGTGAACTGTGAACTGTGAACTGTGAACTGTGAACTGTGAACTGTGAACTGTGAACTGTGAACTGTGAACTGTGAACTGTGAACTGTGAACTGTGAACTGTGAACTGTGAACTGTGAACTGTGAACTGTGAACTGTGAACTGTGAACTGTGAACTGTGAACTGTGAACTGTGAACTGTGAACTGTGAACTGTGAACTGTGAACTGTGAACTGTGAACTGTGAACTGTGAACTGTGAACTGTGAACTGTGAACTGTGAACTGTGAAGTGTGAACTGTGAACTGTGAACTGTGAACTGTGAACTGTAAACTGTGAACTGTGAACTGTGAACTGTGAACTGTGAACTGTGAACTGTGAACTGTGAACTCCGAGCTGTGAACTGTGAACTGTAAACTGTGAACTGTGAACTGTGAACTGTGAACTGTGAACTGTGAACTGTGAACTGTGAACTGTGAACTGTGAACTGTGAACTGTGAACTGTGAACTGTGAACTGTGAACTGTGAACTGTGAACTGTGAACTGTGAACTGTGAACTGTGAACTGTGAACTGTGAACTGTGAACTGTGAACTGTGAACTGTGAACTGTGAACTGTGAACTGTGAACTGTGAACTGTGAACTGTGAACTGTGAACTGTGAACTGTGAACTGTGAACTGTGAACTGTGAACTGTGAACTGTGAACTGTGAACTGTGAACTGTGAACTGTGAACTGTGAACTGTGAACTGTGAACTGTGAACTGTGAACTGTGAACTGTGAACTGTGAACTGTGAACTGTGAACTGTGAACTGTGAACTGTGAACTGTGAACTGTGAACTGTGAACTGTGAACTGTGAACTGTGAACTGTGAACTGTGAACTGTGAACTGTGAACTGTGAACTGTGAACTGTGAACTGTGAACTGTGAACTGTGAACTGTGAACTGTGAACTGTGAACTGTGAACTGTGAACTGTGAACTGTGAACTGTGAACTGTGAACTGTGAACTGTGAACTGTGAACTGTGAACTGTGAACTGTGAACTGTGAACTGTGAACTGTGAACTGTGAACTGTGAACTGTGAACTGTGAACTGTGAACTGTGAACTGTGAACTGTGAACTGTGAACTGTGAACTGTGAACTGTGAACTGTGAACTGTGAACTGTGAACTGTGAACTGTGAACTGTGAACTGTGAACTGTGAACTGTGAACTGTGAACTGTGAACTGTGAACTGTGAACTGTGAACTGTGAACTGTGAACTGTGAACTGTGAACTGTGAACTGTGAACTGTGAACTGTGAACTGTGAACTGTGAACTGTGAACTGTGAACTGTGAACTGTGAACTGTGAACTGTGAACTGTGAACTGTGAACTGTGAACTGTGAACTGTGAACTGTGAACTGTGAACTGTGAACTGTGAACTGTGAACTGTGAACTGTGAACTGTGAACTGTGAACTGTGAACTGTGAACTGTGAACTGTGAACTGTGAACTGTGAACTGTGAACTGTGAACTGTGAACTGTGAACTGTGAACTGTGAACTGTGAACTGTGAACTGTGAACTGTGAACTGTGAACTGTGAACTGTGAACTGTGAACTGTGAACTGTGAACTGTGAACTGTGAACTGTGAACTGTGAACTGTGAACTGTGAACTGTGAACTGTGAACTGTGAACTGTGAACTGTGAACTGTGAACTGTGAACTGTGAACTGTGAACTGTGAACTGTGAACTGTGAACTGTGAACTGTGAACTGTGAACTGTGAACTGTGAACTGTGAACTGTGAACTGTGAACTGTGAACTGTGAACTGTGAACTGTGAACTGTGAACTGTGAACTGTGAACTGTGAACTGTGAACTGTGAACTGTGAACTGTGGACTGTGAACTGTGAACTGTGAACTGTGAACTGTGAACTGTGAACTGTGAACTGTGAACTGTGAACTGTGAACTGTGAACTGTGAACTGTGAACTGTGAACTGTGATCTGTGAACTGTGAACTGTGAACTGTGAACTGTGAACTGGGAACTGTGAACTGGGAACTGTGAACTTTGAACTGTGAACTGTGAACTGTGAACTGTGAACTGTAAACTGGGAGCTGTGAACTTTGAAGTGTGCACTGCAAATTGTGAACTGTGAACGGCGGATTGTGAACTATGAACTGTTAACTGTGAACTGGGAACTGTGAGCTGTGAACTAAGAAGGGTGCACTGTGAACTGTGAACTGTGAACTGTGAACTGTGAACTGTGAACTGTGAACTGTGAACTGTGAACTGTGAACTGTGAACTGTGAACTGTGAACTGTGAACTGTGAACTGTGAACTGTGAACTGTGAACTGTGAACTGTGAACTGTGAACTGTGAACTGTGAACTGTGAACTGTGAACTGTGAACTGTGAACTGTGAACTGTGAACTGTGAACTGTGAACTGTGAACTGTGAACTGTGAACTGTGAACTGTGAACTGTGAACTGTGAACTGTGAACTGTGAACTGTGAACTGTGAACTGTGAACTGTGAACTGGGAACTGTGAACTGTGAACTGTGAACTGTGAACTGTGAACTGTGAACTGGGAACTGTGAACTTTGAACTGTGAACTGTGAACTGTGAACTGTGAACTGTGAACTGTGAACTGTGAACTGTGAACTGTGAACTGTGAACTGTGATCTGTGTGAACTACGATTTGTGAACTGCGATTTGTGAACTGTGAACTGTGAACTGTGAACTGTGAACTGTGAACTGCAAATTGTGAACTGTGAACGGCGGATTGTGAACTGTGAACTGTTAACTGTGAACTGGGAACTGTGAGCTGTGAACTAAGAAGGGTGCACTGTGAACTGTGAACTTTGAACTGTCAACTGTGAACTGTGAACTGTGAACTGTGAACTGTGAACTGTGAACTGTGAACTGTGAACTGTGAACTGTGAACTGTGAACTGTGAACTGTGAACTGTGAACTGTGAACTGTGAACTGTGAACTGTGAACTGTGAACTGTGAACTGTGAACTGTGAACTGTGAACTGTGAACTGTGAACTGTGAACTGTGAACTGTGAACTGTGAACTGTGAACTGTGAACTGTGAACTGTGAACTGTGAACTGTGAACTGTGAACTGTGAACTGTGAACTGTGAACTGTGAACTGTGAACTGTGAACTGTGAACTGTGAACTGTGAACTGTGAACTGTGAACTGTGAACTGTGAACTGTGAACTGTGAACTGTGAACTGTGAACTGTGAACTGTGAACTGTGAACTGTGAACTGTGAACTGTGAACTGTGAACTGTGAACTGTGAACTGTGAACTGTGAACTGTGAACTGTGAACTGTGAACTGTGAACTGTGAACTGTGAACTGTGAACTGTGAACTGTGAACTGTGAACTGTGAACTGTGAACTGTGAACTGTGAACTGTGAACTGTGAACTGTGAACTGTGAACTGTGAACTGTGAACTGTGAACTGTGAACTGTGAACTGTGAACTGTGAACTGTGAACTGTGAACTGTGAACTGTGAACTGTGAACTGTGAACTGTGAACTGTGAACTGTGAACTGTGAACTGTGAACTGTGAACTGTGAACTGTGAACTGTGAACTGTGAACTGTGAACTGTGAACTGTGAACTGTGAACTGTGAACTGTGAACTGTGAACTGTGAACTGTGAACTGTGAACTGTGAACTGTGAACTGTGAACTGTGAACTGTGAACTGTGAACTGTGAACTGTGAACTGTGAACTGTGAACTGTGAACTGTGAACTGTGAACTGTGAACTGTGAACTGTGAACTGTGAACTGTGAACTGTGAACTGTGAACTGTGAACTGTGAACTGTGAACTGTGAACTGTGAACTGTGAACTGTGAACTGTGAACTGTGAACTGTGAACTGTGAACTGTGAACTGTGAACTGTGAACTGTGAACTGTGAACTGTGAACTGTGAACTGTGAACTGTGAACTGTGAACTGTGAACTGTGAACTGTGAACTGTGAACTGTGAACTGTGAACTGTAAACTGCGAGCTGTGAACTTTGAAGTGTGCACTGCAAATTGTGAACTGTGAACGGCGGATTGTGAACTATGAACTGTTAACTGTGAACTGGGAACTGTGAGCTGTGAACTGGGAACTGTGAGCTGTGAACTAAGAAGGGTGCACTGTGAACTGTGAACTGTGAACTGTGAACTGTGAACTGTGAACTGTGAACTGTGAACTGTGAACTGTGAACTGTGAACTGTGAACTGTGAACTGTGAACTGTGAACTGTGAACTGTGAACTGTGAACTGTGAACTGTGAACTGTGAACTGTGAACTGTGAACTGTGAACTGTGAACTGTGAACTGTGAACTGTGAACTGTGAACTGTGAACTGTGAACTGTGAACTGTGAACTGTGAACTGTGAACTGTGAACTGTGAACTGTGAACTGTGAACTGTGAACTGTGAACTGTGAACTGTGAACTGTGAACTGTGAACTGTGAACTGTGAACTGTGAACTGTGAACTGTGAACTGTGAACTGTGAACTGTGAACTGTGAACTGTGAACTGTGAACTGTGAACTGTGAACTGTGAACTGTGAACTGTGAACTGTGAACTGTGAACTGTGAACTGTGAACTGTGAACTGTGAACTGTGAACTGTGAACTGTGAACTGTGAACTGTGAACTGTGAACTGTGAACTGTGAACTGTGAACTGTGAACTGTGAACTGTGAACTGTGAACTGTGAACTGTGAACTGTGAACTGTGAACTGTGAACTGTGAACTGTGAACTGTGAACTGTGAACTGTGAACTGTGAACTGTGAACTGTGAACTGTGAACTGTGAACTGTGAACTGTGAACTGTGAACTGTGAACTGTGAACTGTGAACTGTGAACTGTGAACTGTGAACTGTGAACTGTGAACTGTGAACTGTGAACTGTGAACTGTGAACTGTGAACTGTGAACTGTGAACTGTGAACTGTGAACTGTGAACTATGAACTGTGAACTGTGAACTGTGAACTGTGAACTGTAAACTGCGAGCTGTGAACTGTGAACTGTGAACTGTGAACTGTGAACTGTGAACTGTGAACTGTGAACTGTGAACTGGGAACTGTGAACTGTGAACTGTGAACTGTGAACTGGGAACTGTGAACTGGGAACTGTGAACTTTGAACTGTGAACTGGGAACTGTGAGCTGTGAACTAAGAAGGGTGCACTGTGAACTGTGAACTGTGAACTGTGAACTGTGAACTGTGAACTGTGAACTGTGAACTGGGAACTGTGAACTGTGAACTGTGAACTGTGAACTGGGAACTGTGAACTGGGAACTGGGAACTGTGAACTTTGAACTGTGAACTGTGAACTGTGAACTGTGAACTGTGAACTGTGAACTGTAAACTGGGAGCTGTGAACTTTGAAGTGTGCACTGCAAATTGTGAACTGTGAACGGCGGATTGTGAACTATGAACTGTTAACTGTGAACTGGGAACTGTGAGCTGTGAACTAAGAAGGGTGCACTGTGAACTGTGAACTGTGAACTGTGAACTGTGAACTGTGAACTGTGAACTGTGAACTGTGAACTGTGAACTGTGAACTGTGAACTGTGAACTGTGAACTGTGAACTGTGAACTGTGAACTGTGAACTGTGAACTGTGAACTGTGAACTGTGAACTGTGAACTGTGAACTGTGAACTGTGAACTGTGAACTGTGAACTGTGAACTGTGAACTGTGAACTGTGAACTGTGAACTGTGAACTGTGAACTGTGAACTGTGAACTGTGAACTGTGAACTGTGAACTGTGAACTGTGAACTGTGAACTGTGAACTGTGAACTGTGAACTGTGAACTGTGAACTGTGAACTGTGAACTGTGAACTGTGAACTGTGAACTGTGAACTGTGAACTGTGAACTGTGAACTGTGAACTGTGAACTGTGAACTGTGAACTGTGAACTGTGAACTGTGAACTGTGAACTGTGAACTGTGAACTGTGAACTGTGAACTGTGAACTGTGAACTGTGAACTGTGAACTGTGAACTGTGAACTGTGAACTGTGAACTGTGAACTGTGAACTGTGAACTGTGAACTGTGAACTGTGAACTGTGAACTGTGAACTGTGAACTGTGAACTGTGAACTGTGAACTGTGAACTGTGAACTGTGAACTGTGAACTGTGAACTGTGAACTGTGAACTGTGAACTGTGAACTGTGAACTGTGAACTGTGAACTGTGAACTGTGAACTGTGAACTGTGAACTGTGAACTGTGAACTGTGAACTGTGAACTGTGAACTGTGAACTGTGAACTGTGAACTGTGAACTGTGAACTGTGAACTGTGAACTGTGAACTGTGAACTGTGAACTGTGAACTGTGAACTGTGAACTGTGAACTGTGAACTGTGAACTGTGAACTGTGAACTGTGAACTGTGAACTGTGAACTGTGAACTGTGAACTGTGAACTGTGAACTGTGAACTGTGAACTGTGAACTGTGAACTGTGAACTGTGAACTGTGAACTGTGAACTGTGAACTGTGAACTGTGAACTGTGAACTGTGAACTGTGAACTGTGAACTGTGAACTGTGAACTGTGAACTGTGAACTGTGAACTGTGAACTGTGAACTGTGAACTGTGAACTGTGAACTGTGAACTGTGAACTGTGAACTGTGAACTGTGAACTGTGAACTGTGAACTGTGAACTGTGAACTGTGAACTGTGAACTGTGAACTGTGAACTGTGAACTGTGAACTGTGAACTGTGAACTGTGAACTGTGAACTGTGAACTGTGAACTGTGAACTGTGAACTGTGAACTGTGAACTGTGAACTGTGAACTGTGAACTGTGAACTGTGAACTGTGAACTGTGAACTGTGAACTGTGAACTGTGAACTGTGAACTGTGAACTGTGAACTGTGAACTGTGAACTGTGAACTGTGAACTGTGAACTGTGAACTGTGAACTGTGAACTGTGAACTGTGAACTGTGAACTGTGAACTGTGAACTGTGAACTGTGAACTGTGAACTGTGAACTGTGAACTGTGAACTGTGAACTGTGAACTGTGAACTGTGAACTGTGAACTGTGAACTGTGAACTGTGAACTGTGAACTGTGAACTGTGAACTGTGAACTGTGAACTGTGAACTGTGAACTGTGAACTGTGAACTGTGAACTGTGAACTGTGAACTGTGAACTGTGAACTGTGAACTGTGAACTGTGAACTGTGAACTGTGAACTGTGAACTGTGAACTGTGAACTGTGGACTGTGAACTGTGAACTGTGAACTGTGAACTGTGAACTGTGAACTGTGAACTGTGAACTGTGAACTGTGAACTGTGAACTGTGAACTGTGAACTGTGAACTGTGAACTGTGAACTGTGAACTGTGATCTGTGAACTGTGAACTGTGAACTGTGAACTGTGAACTGTGAACTGTGAACTGTGAACTGTGAACTGTGAACTGTGAACTGTGAACTGTGAACTGTGAACTGTGAACTGTGAACTGTGAACTGTGAACTGTGAACTGTGAACTGTGAACTGTGAACTGTGAACTGTGAACTGTGAACTGTGAACTGTGAACTGTGAACTGTGAACTGTGAACTGTGAACTGTGAACTGTGAACTGTGAACTGTGAACTGGGAACTGTGAACTGTGAACTGTGAACTGGGAACTGTGAACTGGGAACTGTGAACTTTGAACTGTGAACTTTGAACTGTGAACTGTGAACTGTGAACTGTGAACTGTGAACTGTGAACTGTAAACTGGGAGCTGTGAACTTTGAAGTGTGCACTGCAAATTGTGAACTGTGAACGGCGGATTGTGAACTATGAACTGTTAACTGTGAACTGGGAACTGTGAGCTGTGAACTAAGAAGGGTGCACTGTGAACTGTGAACTGTGAACTGTGAACTGTGAACTGTGAACTGTGAACTGTGAACTGTGAACTGTGAACTGTGAACTGTGAACTGTGAACTGTGAACTGTGAACTGTGAACTGTGAACTGTGAACTGTGAACTGTGAACTGTGAACTGTGAACTGTGAACTGTGAACTGTGAACTGTGAACTGTGAACTGTGAACTGTGAACTGTGAACTGTGAACTGTGAACTGTGAACTGGGAACTGTGAACTGTGAACTGTGAACTGTGAACTGTGAACTGTGAACTGGGAACTGTGAACTTTGAACTGTGAACTGTGAACTGTGAACTGTGAACTGTGAACTGTGAACTGTGAACTGTGAACTGTGAACTGTGAACTGTGAACTGTGATCTGTGTGAACTACGATTTGTGAACTGCGATTTGTGAACTGTGAACTGTGAACTGTGAACTGTGAACTGTGAACTGCAAATTGTGAACTGTGAACGGCGGATTGTGAACTGTGAACTGTTAACTGTGAACTGGGAACTGTGAGCTGTGAACTAAGAAGGGTGCACTGTGAACTGTGAACTTTGAACTGTCAACTGTGAACTGTGAACTGTGAACTGTGAACTGTGAACTGTGAACTGTGAACTGTGAACTGTGAACTGTGAACTGTGAACTGTGAACTGTGAACTGTGAACTGTGAACTGTGAACTGTGAACTGTGAACTGTGAACTGTGAACTGTGAACTGTGAACTGTGAACTGTGAACTGTGAACTGTGAACTGTGAACTGTGAACTGTGAACTGTGAACTGTGAACTGTGAACTGTGAACTGTGAACTGTGAACTGTGAACTGTGAACTGTGAACTGTGAACTGTGAACTGTGAACTGTGAACTGTGAACTGTGAACTGTGAACTGTGAACTGTGAACTGTGAACTGTGAACTGTGAACTGTGAACTGTGAACTGTGAACTGTGAACTGTGAACTGTGAACTGTGAACTGTGAACTGTGAACTGTGAACTGTGAACTGTGAACTGTGAACTGTGAACTGTGAACTGTGAACTGTGCACTGCAAATTGTGAACTGTGAACGGCGGATTGTGAACTGTGAACTGTTAACTGTGAACTGGGAACTGTGAGCTGTGAACTAAGAAGGGTGCACTGTGAACTGTGAACTGTGGACTGTGGACTGTGGACTGTGAACTGTGAACTGTGAACTGTGAACTGTGAACTGTGAACTGTGAACTGTGAACTGTGAACTGTGAACTGTGAACTGTGAACTGTGAACTGTGAACTGTGAACTGTGAACTGTGAACTGTGAACTGTGAACTGTGAACTGTGAACTGTGAACTGTGAACTGTGAACTGTGAACTGTGAACTGTGAACTGTGAACTGTGAACTGTGAACTGTGAACTGTGAACTGTGAACTGTGAACTGTGAACTGTGAACTGTGAACTGTGAACTGTGAACTGTGAACTGTGAACTGTGAACTGTGAACTGTGAACTGTGAACTGTGAACTGTGAACTGGGAACTGTGAGCTGTGAACTAAGAAGGGTGCACTGTGAACTGTGAACTGTGGACTGTGGACTGTGGACTGTGAACTGTGAACTGTGAACTGTGAACTGTGAACTGTGAACTGTGAACTGTGAACTGTGAACTGTGAACTGTGAACTGTGAACTGTGAACTGTGAACTGTGAACTGTGAACTGTGAACTGTGAACTGTGAACTGTGAACTGTGAACTGTGAACTGTGAACTGTGAACTGTGAACTGTGAACTGTGAACTGTGAACTGTGAACTGTGAACTGTGAACTGTGAACTGTGAACTGTGAACTGTGAACTGTGAACTGTGAACTGTGAACTGTGAACTGTGAACTGTGAACTGTGAACTGTGAACTGTGAACTGTGAACTGTGAACTGTGAACTGTGAACTGTGAACTGTGAACTGTGAACTGTGAACTGTGAACTGTGAACTGTGAACTGTGAACTGTGAACTGTGAACTGTGAACTGTGAACTGTGAACTGTGAACTGTGAACTGTGAACTGTGAACTGTGAACTGTGAACTGTGAACTGTGAACTGTGAACTGTGAACTGTGAACTGTGAACTGTGAACTGTGAACTGTGAACTGTGAACTGTGAACTGTGAACTGTGAACTGTGAACTGTGAACTGTGAACTGTGAACTGTGAACTGTGAACTGTGAACTGTGAACTGTGAACTGTGAACTGTGAACTGTGAACTGTGAACTGTGAACTGTGAACTGTGAACTGTGAACTGTGAACTGTGAACTGTGAACTGTGAACTGTGAACTGTGAACTGTGAACTGTGAACTGTGAACTGTGAACTGTGAACTGTGAACTGTGAACTGTGAACTGTGAACTGTGAACTGTGAACTGTGAACTGTGAACTGTGAACTGTGAACTGTGAACTGTGAACTGTGAACTGTGAACTGTGAACTGTGAACTGTGAACTGTGAACTGTGAACTGTGAACTGTGAACTGTGAACTGTGAACTGTGAACTGTGAACTATGAACTGTGAACTGTGAACTGTGAACTGTGAACTGTAAACTGCGAGCTGTGAACTGTGAACTGTGAACTGTGAACTGTGAACTGTGAACTGTTAACTGTGAACTGGGAACTGTGAGCTGTGAACTAAGAAGGGTGCACTGTGAACTGTGAACTGTGGACTGTGAAGTGTGAACTGTGAACTGTGAACTGTGAACTGTGAACTGGGAACTGTGAACTGTGAACTGTGAACTGTGAACTGGGAACTGTGAACTGGGAACTGTGAACTTTGAACTGTGAACTGGGAACTGTGAGCTGTGAACTAAGAAGGGTTCACTGTGAACTGTGAACTGTGAACTGTGAACTGTGAACTGTGAACTGTGAACTGTGAACTGTGAACTGGGAACTGTGAACTGTGAACTGTGAACTGTGAACTGGGAACTGTGAACTGGGAACTGTGAACTTTGAACTGTGAACTGTGAACTGTGAACTGTGAACTGTGAACTGTAAACTGGGAGCTGTGAACTTTGAAGTGTGCACTGCAAATTGTGAACTGTGAACGGCGGATTGTGAACTATGAACTGTTAACTGTGAACTGGGAACTGTGAGCTGTGAACTAAGAAGGGTGCACTGTGAACTGTGAACTGTGAACTGTGAACTGTGAACTGTGAACTGTGAACTGTGAACTGTGAACTGTGAACTGTGAACTGTGAACTGTGAACTGTGAACTGTGAACTGTGAACTGTGAACTGTGAACTGTGAACTGTGAACTGTGAACTGTGAACTGTGAACTGTGAACTGTGAACTGTGAACTGTGAACTGTGAACTGTGAACTGTGAACTGTGAACTGTGAACTGTGAACTGTGAACTGTGAACTGTGAACTGTGAACTGTGAACTGTGAACTGTGAACTGTGAACTGTGAACTGTGAACTGTGAACTGTGAACTGTGAACTGTGAACTGTGAACTGTGAACTGTGAACTGTGAACTGTGAACTGTGAACTGTGAACTGTGAACTGTGAACTGTGAACTGTGAACTGTGAACTGTGAACTGTGAACTGTGAACTGTGAACTGTGAACTGTGAACTGTGAACTGTGAACTGTGAACTGTGAACTGTGAACTGTGAACTGTGAACTGTGAACTGTGAACTGTGAACTGTGAACTGTGAACTGTGAACTGTGAACTGTGAACTGTGAACTGTGAACTGTGAACTGTGAACTGTGAACTGTGAACTGTGAACTGTGAACTGTGAACTGTGAACTGTGAAATGTGAACTGTGAACTGTGAACTGTGAACTGTGAACTGTGAACTGTGAACTGTGAACTGTGAACTGTGAACTGTGAACTGTGAACTGTGAACTGTGAACTGTGAACTGTGAACTGTGAACTGTGAACTGTGAACTGTGAACTGTGAACTGTGAACTGTGAACTGTGAACTGTGAACTGTGAACTGTGAACTGTGAACTGTGAACTGTGAACTGTGAACTGTGAACTGTGAACTGTGAACTGTGAACTGTGAACTGTGAACTGTGAACTGTGAACTGTGAACTGTGAACTGTGAACTGTGAACTGTGAACTGTGAACTGTGAACTGTGAACTGTGAACTGTGAACTGTGAACTGTGAACTGTGAACTGTGAACTGTGAACTGTGAACTGTGAACTGTGAACTGTGAACTGTGAACTGTGAACTGTGAACTGTGAACTGTGAACTGTGAACTGTGAACTGTGAACTGTGAACTGTGAACTGTGAACTGTGAACTGTGAACTGTGAACTGTGAACTGTGAACTGTGAACTGTGAACTGTGAACTGTGAACTGTGAACTGTGAACTGTGAACTGTGAACTGTGAACTGTGAACTGTGAACTGTGAACTGTGAACTGTGAACTGTGAACTGTGAACTGTGAACTGTGAACTGTGAACTGTGAACTGTGAACTGTGAACTGTGAACTGTGAACTGTGAACTGTGAACTGTGAACTGTGAACTGTGAACTGTGAACTGTGAACTGTGAACTGTGAACTGTGAACTGTGAACTGTGAACTGTGAACTGTGAACTGTGAACTGTGAACTGTGAACTGTGAACTGTGAACTGTGAACTGTGAACTGTGAACTGTGAACTGTGAACTGTGAACTGTGAACTGTGAACTGTGAACTGTGAACTGTGAACTGTGAACTGTGAACTGTGAACTGTGAACTGTGAACTGTGAACTGTGAACTGTGAACTGTGAACTGTGAACTGTGAACTGTGAACTGTGAACTGTGAACTGTGAACTGTGAACTGTGAACTGTGAACTGTGAACTGTGAACTGTGAACTGTGAACTGTGAACTGTGAACTGTGAACTGTGAACTGTGAACTGTGAACTGTGAACTGTGAACTGTGAACTGTGAACTGTGAACTGTGAACTGTGAACTGTGAACTGTGAACTGTGAACTGTGAACTGTGAACTGTGAACTGTGAACTGTGAACTGTGAACTGTGAACTGTGAACTGTGAACTGTGAACTGTGAACTGTGAACTGTGAACTGTGAACTGTGAACTGTGAACTGTGAACTGTGAACTGTGAACTGTGAACTGTGAACTGTGAACTGTGAACTGTGAACTGTGAACTGTGAAGTGTGGACTGTGAAGTGTGAACTGTGAACTGTGAGCTGTGAACTTTGAAGTGTGCACTGCAAATTGTGAACTGTGAACGGCGGATTGTGAACTGTGAACTGTTAACTGTGAACTGGGAACTGTGAGCTGTGAACTAAGAACGGTGCACTGTGAACTGTGAACTGTGAACTGTGAACTGTGAACTGTGAACTGTGAACTGTGAACTGTGAACTGTGAACTGTGAACTGTGAACTGTGAACTGTGAACTGTGAACTGTGAACTGTGAACTGTGAACTGTGAACTGTGAACTGTGAACTGTGAACTGTGAACTGTGAACTGTGAACTGTGAACTGTGAACTGTGAACTGTGAACTGTGAACTGTGAACTGTGAACTGTGAACTGTGAACTGTGAACTGTGAACTGTGAACTGTGAACTGTGAACTGTGAACTGTGAACTGTGAACTGTGAACTGTGAACTGTGAACTGTGAACTGTGAACTGTGAACTGTGAACTGTGAACTGTGAACTGTGAACTGTGAACTGTGAACTGTGAACTGTGAACTGTGAACTGTGAACTGTGAACTGTGAACTGTGAACTGTGAACTGTGAACTGTGAACTGTGAACTGTGAACTGTGAACTGTGAACTGTGAACTGTGAACTGTGAACTGTGAACTGTGAACTGTGAACTGTGAACTGTGAACTGTGAACTGTGAACTGTGAACTGTGAACTGTGAACTGTGAACTGTGAACTGTGAACTGTGAACTGTGAACTGTGAACTGTGAACTGTGAACTGTGAACTGTGAACTGTGAACTGTGAACTGTGAACTGTGAACTGTGAACTGTGAACTGTGAACTGTGAACTGTGAACTGTGAACTGTGAACTGTGAACTGTGAACTGTGAACTGTGAACTGTGAACTGTGAACTGTGAACTGTGAACTGTGAACTGTGAACTGTAAACTGCGAGCTGTGAACTGTGAACTGTGAACTGTGAACTGTGAACTGTGAACTGTGAACTGTGAACTGTGAACTGTGAACTGTTAACTGTGAACTGGGAACTGTGAGCTGTGAACTAAGAAGGGTGCACTGTGAACTGTGAACTGTGGACTGTGAAGTGTGAACTGTGAACTGTGAACTGTGAACTGTGAACTGGGAACTGTGAACTGTGAACTGTGAACTGTGAACTGGGAACTGTGAACTGGGAACTGTGAACTTTGAACTGTGAACTGGGAACTGTGAGCTGTGAACTAAGAAGGGTTCACTGTGAACTGTGAACTGTGAACTGTGAACTGTGAACTGTGAACTGTGAACTGTGAACTGTGAACTGTGAACTGGGAACTGTGAACTGTGAACTGTGAACTGGGAACTGTGAACTGGGAACTGTGAACTTTGAACTGTGAACTGTGAACTGTGAACTGTGAACTGTGAACTGTAAACTGGGAGCTGTGAACTTTGAAGTGTGCACTGCAAATTGTGAACTGTGAACGGCGGATTGTGAACTATGAACTGTTAACTGTGAACTGGGAACTGTGAGCTGTGAACTAAGAAGGGTGCACTGTGAACTGTGAACTGTGAACTGTGAACTGTGAACTGTGAACTGTGAACTGTGAACTGTGAACTGTGAACTGTGAACTGTGAACTGTGAACTGTGAACTGTGAACTGTGAACTGTGAACTGTGAACTGTGAACTGTGAACTGTGAACTGTGAACTGTGAACTGTGAACTGTGAACTGTGAACTGTGAACTGTGAACTGTGAACTGTGAACTGTGAACTGTGAACTGTGAACTGTGAACTGTGAACTGTGAACTGTGAACTGTGAACTGTGAACTGTGAACTGTGAACTGTGAACTGTGAACTGTGAACTGTGAACTGTGAACTGTGAACTGTGAACTGTGAACTGTGAACTGTGAACTGTGAACTGTGAACTGTGAACTGTGAACTGTGAACTGTGAACTGTGAACTGTGAACTGTGAACTGTGAACTGTGAACTGTGAACTGTGAACTGTGAACTGTGAACTGTGAACTGTGAACTGTGAACTGTGAACTGTGAACTGTGAACTGTGAACTGTGAAATGTGAACTGTGAACTGTGAACTGTGAACTGTGAACTGTGAACTGTGAACTGTGAACTGTGAACTGTGAACTGTGAACTGTGAACTGTGAACTGTGAACTGTGAACTGTGAACTGTGAACTGTGAACTGTGAACTGTGAACTGTGAACTGTGAACTGTGAACTGTGAACTGTGAACTGTGAACTGTGAACTGTGAACTGTGAACTGTGAACTGTGAACTGTGAACTGTGAACTGTGAACTGTGAACTGTGAACTGTGAACTGTGAACTGTGATCTGTGTGAACTACGATTTGTGAACTGCGATTTGTGAACTGTGAACTGTGAACTGTGAACTGTGAACTGTGAACTGCAAATTGTGAACTGTGAACGGCGGATTGTGAACTGTGAACTGTTAACTGTGAACTGGGAACTGTGAGCTGTGAACTAAGAAGGGTGCACTGTGAACTGTGAACTTTGAACTGTCAACTGTGAACTGTGAACTGTGAACTGTGAACTGTGAACTGTGAACTGTGAACTGGGAACTGTGAACTGTGAACTGTGAACTGTGAACTGGGAACTGTGAACTGGGAACTGTGAACTTTGAACTGTGAACTGGGAACTGTGAGCTGTGAACTAAGAAGGGTGCACTGTGAACTGTGAACTGTGAACTGTGAACTGTGAACTGTGAACTGTGAACTGTGAACTGGGAACTGTGAACTGTGAACTGTGAACTGTGAACTGGGAACTGTGAACTGGGAACTGTGAACTTTGAACTGTGAACTGTGAACTGTGAACTGTGAACTGTGAACTGTGAACTGTGAACTGTAAACTGGGAGCTGTGAACTTTGAAGTGTGCACTGCAAATTGTGAA
The DNA here is from genome assembly GCA_963971365.1 of Lasioglossum villosulum. Taxonomy (NCBI): domain Eukaryota; kingdom Metazoa; phylum Arthropoda; class Insecta; order Hymenoptera; family Halictidae; genus Lasioglossum; species Lasioglossum villosulum. The sequence goes on from CAXARU010000110.1 coordinate 76,029, forward strand.
CTGTGAACGGCGGATTGTGAACTATGAACTGTTAACTGTGAACTGGGAACTGTGAGCTGTGAACTAAGAAGGGTGCACTGTGAACTAAGAAGGGTGCACTGTGAACTAAGAAGGGTGCACTGTGAACTGTGAACTGTGAACTGTGAACTGTGAACTGTGAACTGTGAACTGTGAACTGTGAACTGTGAACTGTGAACTGTGAACTGTGAACTGTGAACTGTGAACTGTGAACTGTGAACTGTGAACTGTGAACTGTGAACTGTGAACTGTGAACTGTGAACTGTGAACTGTGAACTGTGAACTGTGAACTGTGAACTGTGAACTGTGAACTGTGAACTGTGAACTGTGAACTGTGAACTGTGAACTGTGAACTGTGAACTGTGAACAGTGAACTGTGAACTGTGAACTGTGAACTGTGAACTGTGAACTGTGAACTGTGAACTGTGAACTGTGAACTGTGAACTGTGAACTGTGAACTGTGAACTGTGAACTGTGAACTGTGAACTGTGAACTGTGAACTGTGAACTGTGAACTGTGAACTGTGAACTGTGAACTGTGAACTGTGAACTGTGAACTGTGAACTGTGAACTGTGAACTGTGAACTGTGAACTGTGAACTGTGAACTGTGAACTGTGAACTGTGAACTGTGAACTGTGAACTGTGAACTGTGAACTGTGAACTGTGAACTGTGAACTGTGAACTGTGAACTGTGAACTGTGAACTGTGAACTGTGAACTGTGAACTGTGAACTGTGAACTGTGAACTGTGAACTGTGAACTGTGAACTGTGAACTGTGAACTGTGAACTGTGAACTGTGAACTGTGAACTGTGAACTGTGAACTGTGAACTGTGAACTGTGAACTGTGAACTGTGAACTGTGAACTGTGAACTGTGAACTGTGAACTGTGAACTGTGAACTGTGAACTGTGAACTGTGAACTGTGAACTGTGAACTGTGAACTGTGAACTGTGAACTGTGAACTGTGAACTGTGAACTGTGAACTGTGAACTGTGAACTGTGAACTGTGAACTGTGAACTGTGAACTGTGAACTGTGAACTGTGAACTGTGAACTGTGAACTGTGAACTGTGAACTGTGAACTGTGAACTGTGAACTGTGAACTGTGAACTGTGAACTGTGAACTGTGAACTGTGAACTGTGAACTGTGAACTGTGAACTGTGAACTGTGAACTGTGAACTGTGAACTGTGAACTGTGAACTGTGAACTGTGAACTGTGAACTGTGAACTGTGAACTGTGAACTGTGAACTGTGAACTGTGAACTGTGAACTGTGAACTGTGAACTGTGAACTGTGAACTGTGAACTGTGAACTGTGAACTGTGAACTGTGAACTGTGAACTGTGAACTGTGAACTGTGAACTGTGAACTGTGAACTGTGAACTGTGAACTGTGAACTGTGAACTGTGAACTGTGAACTGTGAACTGTGAACTGTGAACTGTGAACTGTGAACTGTGAACTGTGAACTGTGAACTGTGAACTGTGAACTGTGAACTGTGAACTGTGAACTGTGAACTGTGAACTGTGAACTGTGAACTGTGAACTGTGAACTGTGAACTGTGAACTGTGAACTGTGAACTGTGAACTGTGAACTGTGAACTGTGAACTGTGAACTGTGAACTGTGAACTGTGAACTGTGAACTGTGAACTGTGAACTGTGAACTGTGAACTGTGAACTGTGAACTGTGAACTGTGAACTGTGAACTGTGAACTGTGAACTGTGAACTGTGAACTGTGAACTGTGAACTGTGAACTGTGAACTGTGAACTGTGAACTGTGAACTGTGAACTGTGAACTGTGAACTGTGAACTGTGAACTGTGAACTGTGAACTGTGAACTGTGAACTGTGAACTGTGAACTGTGAACTGTGAACTGTGAACTGTGAACTGTGAACTGTGAACTGTGAACTGTGAACTGTGAACTGTGAAGTGTGAACTGTGAACTGTGAACTGTGAACTGTGAACTGTGAACTGTGAACTATGAACTGTGAACTGTGAACTGTGAACTGTGAACTGTAAACTGCGAGCTGTGAACTGTGAACTGTGAACTGTGAACTGTGAACTGTGAACTGTGAACTGTGAACTGTGAACTGTGAACTGTTAACTGTGAACTGGGAACTGTGAGCTGTGAACTAAGAAGGGTGCACTGTGAACTGTGAACTGTGGACTGTGAAGTGTGAACTGTGAACTGTGAACTGTGAACTGTGAACTGGGAACTGTGAACTGTGAACTGTGAACTGTGAACTGGGAACTGTGAACTGGGAACTGTGAACTTTGAACTGTGAACTGGGAACTGTGAGCTGTGAACTAAGAAGGGTTCACTGTGAACTGTTAACTGTGAACTGTGAACTGTGAACTGTGAACTGTGAACTGTGAACTGTGAACTGTGAACTGGGAACTGTGAACTGTGAACTGTGAACTGGGAACTGTGAACTGGGAACTGTGAACTTTGAACTGTGAACTGTGAACTGTGAACTGTGAACTGTGAACTGTAAACTGGGAGCTGTGAACTTTGAAGTGTGCACTGCAAATTGTGAACTGTGAACGGCGGATTGTGAACTATGAACTGTTAACTGTGAACTGGGAACTGTGAGCTGTGAACTAAGAAGGGTGCACTGTGAACTGTGAACTGTGAACTGTGAACTGTGAACTGTGAACTGTGAACTGTGAACTGTGAACTGTGAACTGTGAACTGTGAACTGTGAACTGTGAACTGTGAACTGTGAACTGTGAACTGTGAACTGTGAACTGTGAACTGTGAACTGTGAACTGTGAACTGTGAACTGTGAACTGTGAACTGTGAACTGTGAACTGTGAACTGTGAACTGTGAACTGTGAACTGTGAACTGTGAACTGTGAACTGTGAACTGTGAACTGTGAACTGTGAACTGTGAACTGTGAACTGTGAACTGTGAACTGTGAACTGTGAACTGTGAACTGTGAACTGTGAACTGTGAACTGTGAACTGTGAACTGTGAACTGTGAACTGTGAACTGTGAACTGTGAACTGTGAACTGTGAACTGTGAACTGTGAACTGTGAACTGTGAACTGTGAACTGTGAACTGTGAACTGTGAACTGTGAACTGTGAACTGTGAACTGTGAACTGTGAACTGTGAACTGTGAACTGTGAACTGTGAACTGTGAACTGTGAACTGTGAACTGTGAACTGTGAACTGTGAACTGTGAACTGTGAACTGTGAACTGTGAACTGTGAACTGTGAACTGTGAACTGTGAACTGTGAACTGTGAACTGTGAACTGTGAACTGTGAACTGGGAACTGTGAACTGTGAACTGTGAACTGTGAACTGTGAACTGTGAACTGGGAACTGTGAACTTTGAACTGTGAACTGTGAACTGTGAACTGTGAACTGTGAACTGTGAACTGTGAACTGTGAACTGTGAACTGTGATCTGTGTGAACTACGATTTGTGAACTGCGATTTGTGAACTGTGAACTGTGAACTGTGAACTGCAAATTGTGAACTGTGAACGGCGGATTGTGAACTGTGAACTGTTAACTGTGAACTGGGAACTGTGAGCTGTGAACTAAGAAGGGTGCACTGTGAACTGTGAACTTTGAACTGTCAACTGTGAACTGTGAACTGTGAACTGTGAACTGTGAACTGTGAACTGGGAACTGTGAACTGTGAACTGTGAACTGTGAACTGGGAACTGTGAACTGGGAACTGTGAACTTTGAACTGTGAACTGGGAACTGTGAGCTGTGAACTAAGAAGGGTGCACTGTGAACTGTGAACTGTGAACTGTGAACTGTGAACTGTGAACTGTGAACTGTGAACTGGGAACTGTGAACTGTGAACTGTGAACTGTGAACTGGGAACTGTGAACTGGGAACTGTGAACTTTGAACTGTGAACTGTGAACTGTGAACTGTGAACTGTGAACTGTGAACTGTGAACTGTAAACTGGGAGCTGTGAACTTTGAAGTGTGCACTGCAAATTGTGAACTGTGAACGGCGGATTGTGAACTATGAACTGTTAACTGTGAACTGGGAACTGTGAGCTGTGAACTAAGAAGGGTGCACTGTGAACTAAGAAGGGTGCACTGTGAACTGTGAACTGTGAACTGTGAACTGTGAACTGTGAACTGTGAACTGTGAACTGTGAACTGTGAACTGTGAACTGTGAACTGTGAACTGTGAACTGTGAACTGTGAACTGTGAACTGTGAACTGTGAACTGTGAACTGTGAACTGTGAACTGTGAACTGTGAACTGTGAACTGTGAACTGTGAACTGTGAACTGTGAACTGTGAACTGTGAACTGTGAACTGTGAACTGTGAACTGTGAACTGTGAACTGTGAACTGTGAACTGTGAACTGTGAACAGTGAACTGTGAACTGTGAACTGTGAACTGTGAACTGTGAACTGTGAACTGTGAACTGTGAACTGTGAACTGTGAACTGTGAACTGTGAACTGTGAACTGTGAACTGTGAACTGTGAACTGTGAACAGTGAACTGTGAACTGTGAACTGTGAACTGTGAACTGTGAACTGTGAACTGTGAACTGTGAACTGTGAACTGTGAACTATGAACTGTGAACTGTGAACTGTGAACTGTGAACTGTGAACTGTGAACTGTGAACTGTGAACTGTGAACTGTGAACTGTGAACTGTGAACTGTGAACTGTGGACTGTGAACTGTGAACTGTGAACTGTGAACTGTGAACTGTGAACTGTGAACTGTGAACTGTGAACTGTGAACTGTGAACTGTGAACTGTGAACTGTGAACTGTGAACTGTGAACTGTGAACTGTGATCTGTGAACTGTGAACTGTGAACTGTGAACTGTGAACTGTGAACTGTGAACTGTGAACTGTGAACTGTGAACTGTGAACTGTGAACTGTGAACTGTGAACTGTGAACTGTGAACTGTGAACTGTGAACTGTGAACTGTGAACTGTGAACTGTGAACTGTGAACTGTGAACTGTGAACTGTGAACTGTGAACTGTGAACTGTGAACTGTGAACTGTGAACTGGGAACTGTGAACTGTGAACTGTGAACTGGGAACTGTGAACTGGGAACTGTGAACTGTGAACTGTGAACTGTGAACTGTGAACTGTGAACTGTAAACTGTGAACTGGGAACTGTGAGCTGTGAACTAAGAAGGGTGCACTGTGAACTGTGAACTGTGGACTGTGAAGTGTGAACTGTGAACTGTGAACTGTGAACTGTGAACTGTGAACTGGGAACTGTGAACTGTGAACTGTGAACTGTGAACTGGGAACTGTGAACTGGGAACTGTGAACTTTGAACTGTGAACTGGGAACTGTGAGCTGTGAACTAAGAAGGGTGCACTGTGAACTGTGAACTGTGAACTGTGAACTGTGAACTGTGAACTGTGAACTGTGAACTGTGAACTGTGAACTGTGAACTGTGAACTGTGAACTGTGAACTGTGAACTGTGAACTGTGAACTGTGAACTGTGAACTGTGAACTGTGAACTGTGAACTGTGAACTGTGAACTGTGAACTGTGAACTGTGAACTGTGAACTGTGAACTGTGAACTGTGAACTGTGAACTGTGAACTGTGAACTGTGAACTGTGAACTGTGAACTATGAACTGTGAACTGTGAACTGTGAACTGTGAACTGTGAACTGTGAACTGTGAACTGTGAACTGTGAACTGTGAACTGTGAACTGTGAACTGTGAACTGTGAACTGTGAACTGTGAACTGTGAACTGTGAACTGTGAACTGTGAACTGTGAACTGTGAACTGTGAACTGTGAACTGTGAACTGTGAAGTGTGAAGTGTGAACTGTGAACTGTGAACTGTGAACTGTGAACTGTGAACTGTGAACTGGGAACTGGGAACTGTGAGCTGTGAACTAAGAACGGTGCACTGTGAACTGTGAACTGTGAACTGTGAACTGTGAACTGTGAACTGTGAACTGTGAACTGTGAACTGTGAACTGTGAACTGTGAACTGTGAACTGTGAACTGTGAACTGTGAACTGTGAACTGTGAACTGTGAACTGTGAACTGTGAACTGTGAACTGTGAACTGTGAACTGTGAACTGTGAACTGTGAACTGTGAACTGTGAACTGTGAACTGTGAACTGTGAACTGTGAACTGTGAACTGTGAACTGTGAACTGTGAACTGTGAACTGTGAACTGTGAACTGTGAACTGTGAACTGTGAACTGTGAACTGTGAACTGTGAACTGTGAACTGTGAACTGTGAACTGTGAACTGTGAACTGTGAACTGTGAACTGTGAACTGTGAACTGTGAACTGTGAACTGTGAACTGTGAACTGTGAACTGTGAACTGTGAACTGTGAACTGTGAACTGTGAACTGTGAACTGTGAACTGTGAACTGTGAACTGTGAACTGTGAACTGTGAACTGTGAACTGTGAACTGTGAACTGTGAACTGTGAACTGTGAACTGTGAACTGTGAACTGTGAACTGTGAACTGTGAACTGTGAACTGTGAACTGTGAACTGTGAACTGTGAACTGTGAACTGTGGACTGTGAACTGTGAACTGTGAACTGTGAACTGCGAACTGTGAACTGTGAACTGTGAACTGTGAACTGTGAACTGTGAACTGTGAACTGTGAACTGTGAACTGTGAACTGTGATCTGTGAACTGTGAACTGTGAACTGTGAACTGTGAACTGTGAACTGTGAACTGTGAACTGTGAACTGTGAACTGTGAACTGTGAACTGTGAACTGTGAACTGTGAACTGTGAACTGTGAACTGTGAACTGTGAACTGTGAACTGTGAACTGTGAACTGTGAACTGTGAACTGTGAACTGTGAACTGTGAACTGTGAACTGTGAACTGTGAACTGTGAACTGTGAACTGTGAACTGTGAACTGGGAACTGTGAACTGTGAACTGTGAACTGGGAACTGTGAACTGGGAACTGTGAAGTTTGAACTGTGAACTGTGAACTGTGAACTGTGAACTGTGAACTGTGAACTGTAAACTGGGAGCTGTGAACTTTGAAGTGTGCACTGCAAATTGTGAACTGTGAACGGCGGATTGTGAACTATGAACTGTTAACTGTGAACTGGGAACTGTGAGCTGTGAACTAAGAAGGGTGCACTGTGAACTGTGAACTGTGAACTGTGAACTGTGAACTGTGAACTGTGAACTGTGAACTGTGAACTGTGAACTGTGAACTGTGAACTGTGAACTGTGAACTGTGAACTGTGAACTGTGAACTGTGAACTGTGAACTGTGAACTGTGAACTGTGAACTGTGAACTGTGAACTGTGAACTGTGAACTGTGAACTGTGAACTGTGAACTGTGAACTGTGAACTGTGAACTGTGAACTGTGAACTGTGAACTGTGAACTGTGAACTGTGAACTGTGAACTGTGAACTGTGAACTGTGAACTGTGAACTGTGAACTGTGAACTGTGAACTGTGAACTGTGAACTGTGAACTGTGAACTGTGAACTGTGAACTGTGAACTGTGAACTGTGAACTGTGAACTGTGAACTGTGAACTGTGAACTGTGAACTGTGAACTGTGAACTGTGAACTGTGAACTGTGAACTGTGAACTGTGAACTGTGAACTGTGAACTGTGAACTGTGAACTGTGAACTGTGAACTGTGAACTGTGAACTGTGAACTGTGAACTGGGAACTGTGAACTGTGAACTGTGAACTGTGAACTGTGAACTGTGAACTGGGAACTGTGAACTTTGAACTGTGAACTGTGAACTGTGAACTGTGAACTGTGAACTGTGAACTGTGAACTGTGAACTGTGAACTGTGAACTGTGAACTGTGAACTGTGAACTGTGAACTGTGAACTGTGAACTGCGATTTGTGAACTGTGAACTGTGAACTGTGAACTGTGAACTGCAAATTGTGAACTGTGAACGGCGGATTGTGAACTGTGAACTGTTAACTGTGAACTGGGAACTGTGAGCTGTGAACTAAGAAGGGTGCACTGTGAACTGTGAACTTTGAACTGTCAACTGTGAACTGTGAACTGTGAACTGTGAACTGTGAACTGTGAACTGTGAACTGTGAACTGGGAACTGTGAACTGTGAACTGTGAACTGTGAACTGTGAACTGTGAACTGGGAACTGTGAACTTTGAACTGTGAACTGTGAACTGTGAACTGTGAACTGTGAACTGTGAACTGTGAACTGTGAACTGTGAACTGTGAACTGTGAACTGTGAACTGTGAACTGTGAACTGTGAACTGTGATCTGTGTGAACTACGATTTGTGAACTGCGATTTGTGAACTGTGAACTGTGAACTGTGAACTGTGAACTGTGAACTGCAAATTGTGAACTGTGAACGGCGGATTGTGAACTGTGAACTGTTAACTGTGAACTGGGAACTGTGAGCTGTGAACTAAGAAGGGTGCACTGTGAACTGTGAACTTTGAACTGTCAACTGTGAACTGTGAACTGTGAACTGTGAACTGTGAACTGTGAACTGTGAACTGTGAACTGTGAACTGTGAACTGTGAACTGTGAACTGTGAACTGTGAACTGTGAACTGTGAACTGTGAACTGTGAACTGTGAACTGTGAACTGTGAACTGTGAACTGTGAACTGTGAACTGTGAACTGTGAACTGTGAACTGTGAACTGTGAACTGTGAACTGTGAACTGTGAACTGTGAACTGTGAACTGTGAACTGTGAACTGTGAACTGTGAACTGTGAACTGTGAACTGTGAACTGTGAACTGTGAACTGTGAACTGTGAACTGTGAACTGTGAACTGTGAACTGTGAACTGTGAACTGTGAACTGTGAACTGTGAACTGTGAACTGTGAACTGTGAACTGTGAACTGTGAACTGTGAACTGTGAACTGTGAACTGTGAACTGTGAACTGCGAACTGTGAACTGTGAACTGTGAACTGTGAACTGTGAACTGTGAACTGTGAACTGTGAACTGTGAACTGTGAACTGTGAACTGTGCACTGCAAATTGTGAACTGTGAACGGCGGATTGTGAACTGTGAACTGTTAACTGTGAACTGGGAACTGTGAGCTGTGAACTAAGAAGGGTGCACTGTGAACTGTGAACTGTGGACTGTGGACTGTGGACTGTGAACTGTGAACTGTGAACTGTGAACTGTGAACTGTGAACTGTGAACTGTGAACTGTGAACTGTGAACTGTGAACTGTGAACTGTGAACTGTGAACTGTGAACTGTGAACTGTGAACTGTGAACTGTGAACTGTGAACTGTGAACTGTGAACTGTGAACTGTGAACTGTGAACTGTGAACTGTGAACTGTGAACTGTGAACTGTGAACTGTGAACTGTGAACTGTGAACTGTGAACTGTGAACTGTGAACTGTGAACTGTGAACTGTGAACTGTGAACTGTGAACTGTGAACTGTGAACTGTGAACTGTGAACTGTGAACTGTGAACTGTGAACTGTGAACTGTGAACTGTGAACTGTGAACTGTGAACTGTGAACTGTGAACTGTGAACTGTGAACTGTGAACTGTGAACTGTGAACTGTGAACTGTGAACTGTGCACTGCAAATTGTGAACTGTGAACGGCGGATTGTGAACTGTGAACTGTTAACTGTGAACTGGGAACTGTGAGCTGTGAACTAAGAAGGGTGCACTGTGAACTGTGAACTGTGGACTGTGGACTGTGGACTGTGAACTGTGAACTGTGAACTGTGAACTGTGAACTGTGAACTGTGAACTGTGAACTGTGAACTGTGAACTGTGAACTGTGAACTGTGAACTGTGAACTGTGAACTGTGAACTGTGAACTGTGAACTGTGAACTGTGAACTGTGAACTGTGAACTGTGAACTGTGAACTGTGAACTGTGAACTGTGAACTGTGAACTGTGAACTGTGAACTGTGAACTGTGAACTGTGAACTGTGAACTGTGAACTGTGAACTGTGAACTGTGAACTGTGAACTGTGAACTGTGAACTGTGAACTGTGAACTGTGAACTGTGAACTGTGAACTGTGAACTGTGAACTGTGAACTGTGAACTGTGAACTGTGAACTGTGAACTGTGAACTGTGAACTGTGAACTGTGAACTGTGAACTGCGAGCTGTGAACTTTGAAGTGTGAACTGTGAACTGTGAACTGTGAACTGTGAACTGTGAACTGTGAACTGTGAACTGTGAACTGTGAACTGTGAACTGTGAACTGTGAACTGTGAACTGTGAACTGTGAACTGTGAACTGTGAACTGTGAACTGTGAACTGTGAACTGTGAACTGTGAACTGTGAACTGTGAACTGTGAACTGTGAACTGTGAACTGTGAACTGTGAACTGTGAACTGTGAACTGTGAACTGTGAACTGTGAACTGTGAACTGTGAACTGTGAACTGTGAACTATGAACTGTGAACTGTGAACTGTGAACTGTGAACTGTAAACTGCGAGCTGTGAACTGTGAACTGTGAACTGTGAACTGTGAACTGTGAACTGTGAACTGTGAACTGTGAACTGTGAACTGTTAACTGTGAACTGGGAACTGTGAGCTGTGAACTAAGAAGGGTGCACTGTGAACTGTGAACTGTGGACTGTGAAGTGTGAACTGTGAACTGTGAACTGTGAACTGTGAACTGGGAACTGTGAACTGTGAACTGTGAACTGGGAACTGTGAACTGGGAACTGTGAACTTTGAACTGTGAACTGGGAACTGTGAGCTGTGAACTAAGAAGGGTGCACTGTGAACTGTGAACTGTGAACTGTGAACTGTGAACTGTGAACTGTGAACTGTGAACTGTGAACTGGGAACTGTGAACTGTGAACTGTGAACTGTGAACTGGGAACTGTGAACTGGGAACTGTGAACTTTGAACTGTGAACTGTGAACTGTGAACTGTGAACTGTGAACTGTGAACTGTAAACTGGGAGCTGTGAACTTTGAAGTGTGCACTGCAAATTGTGAACTGTGAACGGCGGATTGTGAACTATGAACTGTTAACTGTGAACTGGGAACTGTGAGCTGTGAACTAAGAAGGGTGCACTGTGAACTGTGAACTGTGAACTGTGAACTGTGAACTGTGAACTGTGAACTGTGAACTGTGAACTGTGAACTGTGAACTGTGAACTGTGAACTGTGAACTGTGAACTGTGAACTGTGAACTGTGAACTGTGAACTGTGAACTGTGAACTGTGAACTGTGAACTGTGAACTGTGAACTGTGAACTGTGAACTGTGAACTGTGAACTGTGAACTGTGAACTGTGAACTGTGAGCTGTGAACTGTGAACTGTGAACTGTGAACTGTGAACTGTGAACTGTGAACTGTGAACTGTGAACTGTGAACTGTGAACTGTGAACTGTGAACTGTGAACTGTGAACTGTGAACTGTGAACTGTGAACTGTGAACTGTGAACTGTGAACTGTGAACTGTGAACTGTGAACTGTGAACTGTGAACTGTGAACTGTGAACTGTGAACTGTGAACTGTGAACTGTGAACTGTGAACTGTGAACTGTGAACTGTGAACTGTGAACTGTGAACTGTGAACTGTGAACTGTGAACTGTGAACTGTGAACTGTGAACTGTGAACTGTGAACTGTGAACTGTGAACTGTGAACTGTGAACTGTGAACTGTGAACTGTGAACTGTGAACTGTGAACTGTGAACTGTGAACTGTGAACTGTGAACTGTGAACTGTGAACTGTGAACTGTGAACTGTGAACTGTGAACTGTGAACTGTGAACTGTGAACTGTGAACTGTGAACTGTGAACTGTGAACTGTGAACTGTGAACTGTGAACTGTGAACTGTGAACTGTGAACTGTGAACTGTGAACTGTGAACTGTGAACTGTGAACTGTGAACTGTGAACTGTGAACTGTGAACTGTGAACTGTGAACTGTGAACTGTGAACTGTGAACTGTGAACTGTGAACTGTGAACTGTGAACTGTGAACTGTGAACTGTGAACTGTGAACTGTGAACTGTGAACTGTGAACTGTGAACTGTGAACTGTGAACTGTGAACTGTGAACTGTGAACTGTGAACTGTGAACTGTGAACTGTGAACTGTGAACTGTGAACTGTGAACAGTGAACTGTGAACTGTGAACTGTGAACTGTGAACTGTGAACTGTGAACTGTGAACTGTGAACTATGAACTGTGAACTGTGAACTGTGAACTGTGAACTGTGAACTGTGAACTGTGAACAGTGAACTGTGAACTGTGAACTGTGAACTGTGAACTGTGAACTGTGAACTGTGAACTGTGAACTGTGAACTATGAACTGTGAACTGTGAACTGTGAACTGTGAACTGTAAACTGCGAGCTGTGAACTTTGAAGTGTGCACTGCAAATTGTGAACTGTGAACGGCGGATTGTGAACTGTGAACTGTTAACTGTGAACTGGGAACTGTGAGCTGTGAACTAAGAAGGGTGCACTGTGAACTGTGAACTGTGGACTGTGAAGTGTGAACTGTGAACTGTGAACTGTGAACTGTGAACTGTGAACTGTGAACTGTGAACTGTGAACTGTGAACTGTGAACTGTGAACTGTGAACTGTGAACTGTGAACTGTGAACTGTGAACTGTGAACTGTGAACTGTGAACTGTGAACTGTGAACTGTGAACTGTGAACTGTGAACTGTGAACTGTGAACTGTGAACTGTGAACTGTGAACTGTGAACTGTGAACTGTGAACTGTGAACTGTGAACTGTGAACTGTGAACTGTGAACTGTGGACTGTGAACTGTGAACTGTGAACTGTGAACTGTGAACTGTGAACTGTGAACTGTGAACTGTGAACTGTGAACTGTGAACTGTGAACTGTGAACTGTGATCTGTGAACTGTGAACTGTGAACTGTGAACTGTGAACTGTGAACTGTGAACTGTGAACTGTGAACTGTGAACTGTGAACTGTGAACTGTGAACTGTGAACTGTGAACTGTGAACTGTGAACTGTGAACTGTGAACTGTGAACTGTGAACTGTGAACTGTGAACTGTGAACTGTGAACTGTGAACTGTGAACTGTGAACTGTGAACTGGGAACTGTGAACTGTGAACTGTGAACTGGGAACTGTGAACTGGGAACTGTGAACTTTGAACTGTGAACTGTGAACTGTGAACTGTGAACTGTGAACTGTGAACTGTAAACTGGGAGCTGTGAACTTTGAAGTGTGCACTGCAAATTGTGAACTGTGAACGGCGGATTGTGAACTATGAACTGTTAACTGTGAACTGGGAACTGTGAGCTGTGAACTAAGAAGGGTGCACTGTGAACTGTGAACTGTGAACTGTGAACTGTGAACTGTGAACTGTGAACTGTGAACTGTGAACTGTGAACTGTGAACTGTGAACTGTGAACTGTGAACTGTGAACTGTGAACTGTGAACTGTGAACTGTGAACTGTGAACTGTGAACTGTGAACTGTGAACTGTGAACTGTGAACTGTGAACTGTGAACTGTGAACTGTGAACTGTGAACTGTGAACTGTGAACTGTGAACTGTGAACTGTGAACTGTGAACTGTGAACTGTGAACTGTGAACTGTGAACTGTGAACTGTGAACTGTGAACTGTGAACTGTGAACTGTGAACTGTGAACTGTGAACTGTGAACTGTGAACTGTGAACTGTGAACTGTGAACTGTGAACTGTGAACTGTGAACTGTGAACTGTGGACTGTGAACTGTGAACTGTGAACTGTGAACTGTGAACTGTGAACTGTGAACTGTGAACTGTGAACTGTGAACTGTGAACTGTGAACTGTGAACTGTGAACTGTGAACTGTGATCTGTGAACTGTGAACTGTGAACTGTGAACTGTGAACTGTGAACTGTGAACTGTGAACTGTGAACTGTGAACTGTGAACTGTGAACTGTGAACTGTGAACTGTGAACTGTGAACTGTGAACTGTGAACTGTGAACTGTGAACTGTGAACTGTGAACTGTGAACTGTGAACTGTGAACTGTGAACTGTGAACTGTGAACTGTGAACTGTGAACTGTGAACTGTGAACTGTGAACTGTGAACTGTGAACTGGGAACTGTGAACTGTGAACTGTGAACTGGGAACTGTGAACTGGGAACTGTGAACTTTGAACTGTGAACTGTGAACTGTGAACTGTGAACTGTGAACTGTGAACTGTAAACTGGGAGCTGTGAACTTTGAAGTGTGCACTGCAAATTGTGAACTGTGAACGGCGGATTGTGAACTGTGAACTGTTAACTGTGAACTGTGAACTGTGAGCTGTGAACTAAGAAGGGTGCACTGTGAACTGTGAACTGTGGACTGTGAAGTGTGAACTGTGAACTGTGAACTGTGAACTGTGAACTGTGAACTGTGAACTGTGAACTGTGAACTGTGAACTGTGAACTGTGAACTGTGAACTGTGAACTGTGAACTGTGAACTGTGAACTGTGAACTGTGAACTGTGAACTGTGAACTGTGAACTGTGAACTGTGAACTGTGAACTGTGAACTGTGAACTGTGAACTGTGAACTGTGAACTGTGAACTGTGAACTGTGAACTGTGAACTGTGAACTGTGAACTGTGAACTGTGAACTGTGAACTGTGAACTGTGAACTGTGAACTGTGGACTGTGAACTGTGAACTGTGAACTGTGAACTGTGAACTGTGAACTGTGAACTGTGAACTGTGAACTGTGAACTGTGAACTGTGAACTGTGAACTGTGAACTGTGAACTGTGAACTGTGAACTGTGATCTGTGAACTGTGAACTGTGAACTGTGAACTGTGAACTGTGAACTGTGAACTGTGAACTGTGAACTGTGAACTGTGAACTGTGAACTGTGAACTGTGAACTGTGAACTGTGAACTGTGAACTGTGAACTGTGAACTGTGAACTGTTAACTGTGAACTGTGAACTGTGAACTGTGAACTGTGAACTGTGAACTGTGAACTGTGAACTGTGAACTGTGAACTGTGAACTGTGAACTGGGAACTGTGAACTGTGAACTGTGAACTGGGAACTGTGAACTGGGAACTGTGAACTTTGAACTGTGAACTGTGAACTGTGAACTGTGAACTGTGAACTGTGAACTGTAAACTGGGAGCTGTGAACTTTGAAGTGTGCACTGCAAATTGTGAACTGTGAACGGCGGATTGTGAACTATGAACTGTGAACTGTGAACTGTGAACTGTGAACTGTGAACTGTGAACTGTGAACTGTGAACTGTGAACTGTGAACTGTGAACTGTGAACTGTGAACTGTGAACTGTGAACTGTGAACTGTGAACTGTGAACTGTGAACTGTGAACTGTGAACTGTGAACTGTGAACTGTGAACTGTGAACTGTGAACTGTGAACTGTGAACTGTGAACTGTGAACTGTGAACTGTGAACTGGGAACTGTGAACTGTGAACTGTGAACTGTGAACTGTGAACTGGGAACTGTGAACTTTGAACTGTGAACTGTGAACTGTGAACTGTGAACTGTGAACTGTGAACTGTGAACTGTGAACTGTGAACTGTGAACTGTGAACTGTGAACTGTGATCTGTGTGAACTACGATTTGTGAACTGCGATTTGTGAACTGTGAACTGTGAACTGTGAACTGTGAACTGTGAACTGCAAATTGTGAACTGTGAACGGCGGATTGTGAACTGTGAACTGTTAACTGTGAACTGGGAACTGTGAGCTGTGAACTAAGAAGGGTGCACTGTGAACTGTGAACTTTGAACTGTCAACTGTGAACTGTGAACTGTGAACTGTGAACTGTGAACTGTGAACTGTGAACTGTGAACTGTGAACTGTGAACTGTGAACTGTGAACTGTGAACTGTGAACTGTGAACTGTGAACTGTGAACTGTGAACTGTGAACTGTGAACTGTGAACTGTGAACTGTGAACTGTGAACTGTGAACTGTGAACTGTGAACTGTGAACTGTGAACTGTGAACTGTGAACTGTGAACTGTGAACTGTGAACTGTGAACTGTGAACTGTGAACTGTGAACTGTGAACTGTGAACTGTGAACTGTGAACTGTGAACTGTGAACTGTGAACTGTGAACTGTGAACTGTGAACTGTGAACTGTGAACTGTGAACTGTGAACTGTGAACTGTGAACTGTGAACTGTGAACTGTGAACTGTGAACTGTGAACTGTGAACTGTGAACTGTGAACTGTGAACTGTGAACTGTGAACTGTGAACTGTGAACTGTGAACTGTGAACTGTGAACTGTGAACTGTGAACTGTGAACTGTGCACTGCAAATTGTGAACTGTGAACGGCGGATTGTGAACTGTGAACTGTTAACTGTGAACTGGGAACTGTGAGCTGTGAACTAAGAAGGGTGCACTGTGAACTGTGAACTGTGGACTGTGGACTGTGGACTGTGAACTGTGAACTGTGAACTGTGAACTGTGAACTGTGAACTGTGAACTGTGAACTGTGAACTGTGAACTGTGAACTGTGAACTGTGAACTGTGAACTGTGAACTGTGAACTGTGAACTGTGAACTGTGAACTGTGAACTGTGAACTGTGAACTGTGAACTGTGAACTGTGAACTGTGAACTGTGAACTGTGAACTGTGAACTGTGAACTGTGAACTGTGAAATGTGAACTGTGAACTGTGAACTGTGAACTGTGAACTGTGAACTGTGAACTGTGAACTGTGAACTGTGAACTGTGAACTGTGAACTGTGAACTGTGAACTGTGAACTGTGAACTGTGAACTGTGAACTGTGAACTGTGAACTGTGAACTGTGAACTGTGAACTGTGAACTGTGAACTGTGAACTGTGAACTGTGAACTGTGAACTGTGAACTGTGAACTGTGAACTGTGAACTGTGAACTGTGAACTGTGAACTGTGAACTGTGAACTGTGAACTGTGAACTGTGAACTGTGAACTGTGAACTGTGAACTGTGAACTGTGAACTGTGAACTGTGAACTGTGAACTGTGAACTGTGAACTGTGAACTGTGAACTGTGAACTGTGAACTGTGAACTGTGAACTGTGAACTGTGAACTGTGAACTGTGAACTGTGAACTGTGAACTGTGAACTGTGAACTGTGAACTGTGAACTGTGAACTGTGAACTGTGAACTGTGAACTGTGAACTGTGAACTGTGAACTGTGAACTGTGAACTGTGAACTGTGAACTGTGAACTGTGAACTGTGAACTGTGAACTGTGAACTGTGAACTGTGAACTGTGAACTGTGAACTGTGAACTGTGAACTGTGAACTGTGAACTGTGAACTGTGAACTGTGAACTGTGAACTGTGAACTGTGAACTGTGAACTGTGAACTGTGAACTGTGAACTGTGAACTGTGAACTGTGAACTGTGAACTGTGAACTGTGAACTGTGAACTGTGAACTGTGAACTGTGAACTGTGAACTGTGAACTGTGAACTGTGAACTGTGAACTGTGAACTGTGAACTGTGAACTGTGAACTGTGAACTGTGAACTGTGAACTGTGAACTGTGAACTGTGAACTGTGAACTGTGAACTGTGAACTGTGAACTGTGAACTGTGAACTGTGAACTGTGAACTGTGAACTGTGAACTGTGAACTGTGAACTGTGAACTGTGAACTGTGAACTGTGAACTGTGAACTGTGAACTGTGAACTGTGAACTGTGAACTGTGAACTGTGAACTGTGAACTGTGAACAGTGAACAGTGAACTGTGAACTGTGAACTGTGAACTGTGAACTGTGAACTATGAACTGTGAACTGTGAACTGTAAACTGCGAGCTGTGAACTTTGAAGTGTGCACTGCAAATTGTGAACTGTGAACGGCGGATTGTGAACTGTGAACTGTTAACTGTGAACTGTGAACTGTGAACTGTGAACTGTGAACTGTGAACTGTGAACTGTGAACTGTGAACTGTGAACTGTGTACTGTGAACTGTGAACTGTGAACTGTGAACTGTGAACTGTGAACTGTGAACTGTGAACTGTGAACTGTGAACTGTGAACTGTGAACTGTGAACTGTGAACTGTGAACTGTGAACTGTGAACTGTGAACTGTGAACTGTGAACTGTGAACTGTGAACTGTGAACTGTGAACTGTGAACTGTGAACTGTGAACTGTGAACTGTGAACTGTGAACTGTGAACTGTGAACTGTGAACTGTGAACTGTGAACTGTGAACTGTGAACTGTGAACTGTGAACTGTGAACTGTGAACTGTGAACTGTGAACTGTGAACTGTGAACTGTGAACTGTGAACTGTGAACTGTGAACTGTGAACTGTGAACTGTGAACTGTGAACTGTGAACTGTGAACTGTGAACTGTGAACTGTGAACTGTGAACTGTGAACTGTGAACTGTGAACTGTGAACTGTGAACTGTGAACTGTGAACTGTGAACTGTGAACTGTGAACTGTGAACTGTGAACTGTGAACTGTGAACTGTGAACTGTGAACTGTGAACTGTGAACTGTGAACTGTGAACTGCGATTTGTGAACTGCGATTTGTGAACAGTGAACTGTGAACTGTGAACTGTGAACTGTGAACTGCAAATTGTGAACTGTGAACGGCGGATTGTGAACTGTGAACTGTTAACTGTGAACTGGGAACTGTGAGCTGTGAACTAAGAAGGGTGCACTGTGAACTGTGAACTTTGAACTGTGAACTGTGAACTGTGAACTGTGAACTGTGAACTGTGAACTGTGAACTGTGAACTGTGAACTGTGAACTGTGAACTGTGAACTGTGAACTGTGAACTGTGAACTGTGAACTGTGAACTGTGAACTGTGAACTGTGAACTGTGAACTGTGAACTGTGAACTGTGAACTGTGAACTGTGAACTGTGAACTGTGAACTGTGAACTGTGAACTGTGAACTGTGAACTGTGAACTGTGAACTGTGAACTGTGAACTGTGAACTGTGAACTGTGAACTGTGAACTGTGAACTGTGAAATGTGAACTGTGAAATGTGAACTGTGAACTGTGAACTGTAAACTGAGAGCTGTGAACTTTGAAGTGTGCACTGCAAATTGTGAACTGTGAACGGCGGATTGTGAACTGTGAACTGTTAACTGTGAACTGGGAACTGTGAGCTGTGAACTAAGAAGGGTGCACTGTGAACTGTGAACTGTGGACTGTGAACTGTGAACTGTGAACTGTGAACTGTGAACTGTGAACTGTGAACTGTGAACTGTGAACTGTGAACTGTGAACTGTGAACTGTGAACTGTGAACTGTGAACTGTGAACTGTGAACTGTGAACTGTGAACTGTGAACTGTGAACTGTGAACTGTGAACTGTGAACTGTGAACTGTGAACTGTGAACTGTGAACTGTGAACTGTGAACTGTAAACTGCGAGCTGTGAACTTTGAAGTGTGCACTGCAAATTGTGAACTGTGAACGGCGGATTGTGAACTGTGAACTGTTAACTGTGAACTGGGAACTGTGAACTGTGAACTGTGAACTGTGAACTGTGAACTGTGAACTGTGAACTGTGTACTGTGAACTGTGAACTGTGAACTGTGAACTGTGAACTGTGAACTGTGAACTGTGAACTGTGAACTGTGAACTGTGAACTGTGAACTGTGAACTGTGAACTGTGAACTGTGAACTGTGAACTGTGAACTGTGAACTGTGAACTGTGAACTGTGAACTGTGAACTGTGAACTGTGAACTGTGAACTGTGAACTGTGAACTGTGAACTGTGAACTGTGAACTGTGAACTGTGAACTGTGAACTGTGAACTGTGAACTGTGTACTGTGAACTGTGAACTGTGAACTGTGAACTGTGAACTGTGAACTGTGAACTGTGAACTGTGAACTGTGAACTGTGAACTGTGAACTGTGAACTGTGAACTGTGAACTGTGAACTGTGAACTGTGAACTGTGAACTGTGAACTGTGAACTGTGAACTGTGAACTGTGAACTGTGAACTGTGAACTGTGAACTGTGAACTGTGCACTGCAAATTGTGAACTGTGAACGGCGGATTGTGAACTGTGAACTGTTAACTGTGAACTGGGAACTGTGAGCTGTGAACTAAGAAGGGTGCACTGTGAACTGTGAACTGTGGACTGTGGACTGTGGACTGTGAACTGTGAACTGTGAACTGTGAACTGTGAACTGTGAACTGTGAACTGTGAACTGTGAACTGTGAACTGTGAACTGTGAACTGTGAACTGTGAACTGTGAACTGTGAACTGTGAACTGTGAACTGTGAACTGTGAACTGTGAACTGTGAACTGTGAACTGTGAACTGTGAACTGTGAACTGTGAACTGTGAACTGTGAACTGTGAACTGTGAACTGTGAACTGTGAACTGTGAAATGTGAACTGTGAACTGTGAACTGTGAACTGTGAACTGTGAACTGTGAACTGTGAACTGTGAACTGTGAACTGTGAACTGTGAACTGTGAACTGTGAACTGTGAACTGTGAACTGTGAACTGTGAACTGTGAACTGTGAACTGTGAACTGTGAACTGTGAACTGTGAACTGTGAACTGTGAACTGTGAACTGTGAACTGTGAACTGTGAACTGTGAACTGTGAACTGTGAACTGTGAACTGTGAACTGTGAACTGTGAACTGTGAACTGTGAACTGTGAACTGTGAACTGTGAACTGTGAACTGTGAACTGTGAACTGTGAACTGTGAACTGTGAACTGTGAACTGTGAACTGTGAACTGTGAACTGTGAACTGTGAACTGTGAACTGTGAACTGTGAACTGTGAACTGTGAACTGTGAACTGTGAACTGTGAACTGTGAACTGTGAACTGTGAACTGTGAACTGTGAACTGTGAACTGTGAACTGTGAACTGTGAACTGTGAACTGTGAACTGTGAACTGTGAACTGTGAACTGTGAACTGTGAACTGTGAACTGTGAACTGTGAACTGTGAACTGTGAACTGTGAACTGTGAACTGTGAACTGTGAACTGTGAACTGTGAACTGTGAACTGTGAACTGTGAACTGCGATTTGTGAACTGCGATTTGTGAACTGTGAACTGTGAACTGTGAACTGTGAACTGCAAATTGTGAACTGTGAACGGCGGATTGTGAACTGTGAACTGTTAACTGTGAACTGGGAACTGTGAGCTGTGAACTAAGAAGGGTGCACTGTGAACTGTGAACTTTGAACTGTGAACTGTGAACTGTGAACTGTGAACTGTGAACTGTGAACTGTGAACTGTGAACTGTGAACTGTGAACTGTGAACTGTGAACTGTGAACTGTGAACTGTGAACTGTGAACTGTGAACTGTGAACTGTGAACTGTGAACTGTGAACTGTGAACTGTGAACTGTGAACTGTGAACTGTGAACTGTGAACTGTGAACTGTGAACTGTGAACTGTGAACTGTGAACTGCGATTTGTGAACTGCGATTTGTGAACAGTGAACTGTGAACTGTGAACTGTGAACTGTGAACTGCAAATTGTGAACTGTGAACTGTGAACGGCGGATTGTGAACTGTGAACTGTTAACTGTGAACTGGGAACTGTGAGCTGTGAACTAAGAAGGGTGCACTGTGAACTGTGAACTTTGAACTGTGAACTGTGAACTGTGAACTGTGAACTGTGAACTGTGAACTGTGAACTGTGAACTGTGAACTGTGAACTGTGAACTGTGAACTGTGAACTGTGAACTGTGAACTGTGAACTGTGAACTGTGAACTGTGAACTGTGAACTGTGAACTGTGAACTGTGAACTGTGAACTGTGAACTGTGAACTGTGAACTGTGAACTGTGAACTGTGAACTGTGAACTGTGAACTGTGAACTGTGAACTGTGAACTGTGAAATGTGAACTGTGAAATGTGAACTGTGAACTGTGAACTGTGAACTGTGAACTGTGAACTGTGAACTGTGCACTGCAAATTGTGAACTGTGAACGGCGGATTGTGAACTGTGAACTGTTAACTGTGAACTGTGAAATGTGAACTGTGAACTGTGAACTGTGAACTGTGAACTGTGAACTGTGAACTGTGAACTGTGAACTGTGAAGTGTGAACTGTTAACTGTGAACTGCGATTTGTGAACTGTGAACTGTGAACTGTGAACTGTGAACTGTGAACTGTGAACTGTGAACTGTGAACTGCGATTTGTGAACTGTGAACTGTGAACTGTGAACTGTGAACTGTGAACTGTGAACTGTGAACTGTGAACTGTGAACTGTGAACTGTGAACTGTGAACTGTGAACTGTGAACTGTGAACTGTGAACTGTGAACTGTGAACTGTGAACTGTGAACTGTGAACTGTGAACTGTGAACTGTGAACTGTGAACTGTGAACTGTGAACTGTGAACTGTGAACTGTGAACTGTGAACTGTGAACTGTGAACTGTGAACTGTGAACTGTGAACTGTGAACTGTGAACTGTGAACTGTGAACTGTGAACTGTGAACTGTGAACTGTGAACTGTGAACTGTGAACTGTGAACTGTGAACTGTGAACTGTGAACTGTGAACTGTGAACTGTGAACTGTGAACTGTGAACTGTGAACTGTGAACTGTGAACTGTGAACTGTGAACTGTGAACTGTGAACTGTGAACTGTGAACTGTGAACTGTGAACTGTGAACTGTGAACTGTGAACTGTGAACTGTGAACTGTGAACTGTGAACTGTGAACTGTGAACTGTGAACTGTGAACTGTGAACTGTGAACTGTGAACTGTGAACTGTGAACTGTGAACTGTGAACTGTGAACTGTGAACTGTGAACTGTGAACTGTGAACTGTGAACTGTGAACTGTGAACTGTGAACTGTGAACTGTGAACTGTGAACTGTGAACTGTGAACTGTGAACTGTGAACTGTGAACTGTGAACTGTGAACTGTGAACTGTGAACTGTGAACTGTGAACTGTGAACTGTGAACTGTGAACTGTGAACTGTGAACTGTGAACTGTGAACTGTGAACTGTGAACTGTGAACTGTGAACTGTGAACTGTGAACTGTGAACTGTGAACTGTGAACTGTGAACTGTGAACTGTGAACTGTGAACTGTGAACTGTGAACTGTGAACTGTGAACTGTGAACTGTGAACTGTGAACTGTGAACTGTGAACTGTGAACTGTGAACTGTGAACAGTGAACAGTGAACTGTGAACTGTGAACTGTGAACTGTGAACTGTGAACTATGAACTGTGAACTGTGAACTGTAAACTGCGAGCTGTGAACTTTGAAGTGTGCACTGCAAATTGTGAACTGTGAACGGCGGATTGTGAACTGTGAACTGTTAACTGTGAACTGGGAACTGTGAACTGTGAACTGTGAACTGTGAACTGTGAACTGTGAACTGTGAACTGTGAACTGTGAACTGTGAACTGTGAACTGTGAACTGTGAACTGTGAACTGTGAACTGTGAACTGTGAACTGTGAACTGTGAACTGTGAACTGTGAACTGTGAACTGTGAACTGTGAACTGTGAACTGTGAACTGTGAACTGTGAACTGTGAACTGTGAACTGTGAACTGTGAACTGTGAACTGTGAACTGTGAACTGTGAACTGTGAACTGTGAACTGTGAACTGTGAACTGTGAACTGTGAACTGTGAACTGTGAACTGTGAACTGTGAACTGTGAACTGTGAACTGTGAACTGTGAACTGTGAACTGTGAACTGTGAACTGTGAACTGTGAACTGTGAACTGTGAACTGTGAACTGTGAACTGTGAACTGTGAACTGTGAACTGTGAACTGTGAACTGTGAACTGTGAACTGTGAACTGTGAAATGTGAACTGTGAACTGTGAACTGTGAACTGTGAACTGTGAACTGTGAACTGTGAACTGTGAACTTTGAACTGTGAACTGTGAACTGTGAACTGTGAACTGTGAACTGTGAACTGTGAACTGTGAACTGTGAACTGTGAACTGTGAACTGTGAACTGTGAACTGTGAACTGTGAACTGTGAACTGTGAACTGTGAACTGTGAACTGTGAACTGTGAACTGTGAACTGTGAACTGTGAACTGTGAACTGTGAACTGTGAACTGTGAACTGTGAACTGTGAACTGTGAACTGTGAACTGTGAACTGTGAACTGTGAACTGTGAACTGTGAACTGTGAACTGTGAACTGTGAACTGTGAACTGTGAACTGTGAACTGTGAACTGTGAACTGTGAACTGTGAACTGTGAACTGTGAACTGTGAACTGTGAACTGTGAACTGTGAACTGTGAACTGTGAACTGTGAACTGTGAACAGTGAACAGTGAACAGTGAACTGTGAACTGTGAACTGTGAACTGTGAACTATGAACTGTGAACTGTGAACTGTAAACTGCGAGCTGTGAACTTTGAAGTGTGCACTGCAAATTGTGAACTGTGAACGGCGGATTGTGAAATGTGAACTGTTAACTGTGAACTGTGAACTGTGAACAGTGAACTGTGAACTGTGAACTGTGAACTGTGAACTGTGTACTGTGAACTGTGAACTGTGAACTGTGAACTGTGAACTGTGAACTGTGAACTGTGAACTGTGAACTGTGAACTGTGAACTGTGAACTGTGAACTGTGAACTGTGAACTGTGAACTGTGAACTGTGAACTGTGAACTGTGAACTGTGAACTGTGAACTGTGAACTGTGAACTGTGAACTGTGAACTGTGAACTGTGAACTGTGAACTGTGAACTGTGAACTGTGAACTGTGAACTGTGAACTGTGAACTGTGAACTGTGAACTGTGAACTGTGAACTGTGAACTGTGAACTGTGAACTGTGAACTGTGAACTGTGAACTGTGAACTGTGAACTGTGAACTGTGAACTGTGAACTGTGAACTGTGAACTGTGAACTGTGAACTGTGAACTGTGAACTGTGAACTGTGAACTGTGAACTGTGAACTGTGAACTGTGAACTGTGAACTGTGAACTGTGAACTGTGAACTGCGATTTGTGAACTGCGATTTGTGAACAGTGAACTGTGAACTGTGAACTGTGAACTGTGAACTGCAAATTGTGAACTGTGAACGGCGGATTGTGAACTGTGAACTGTTAACTGTGAACTGGGAACTGTGAGCTGTGAACTAAGAAGGGTGCACTGTGAACTGTGAACTTTGAACTGTGAACTGTGAACTGTGAACTGTGAACTGTGAACTGTGAACTGTGAACTGTGAACTGTGATCTGTGAACTGTGAACTGTGAACTGTGAACTGTGAACTGTGAACTGTGAACTGTGAACTGTGAACTGTGAACTGTGAACTGTGAACTGTGAACTGTGAACTGTGAACTGTGAACTGTGAACTGTGAACTGTGAACTGTGAACTGTGAACTGTGAACTGTGAACTGTGAACTGTGAACTGTGAACTGTGAACTGTGAACTGTGAACTGTGAACTGTGAACTG
The DNA here is from genome assembly GCA_963971365.1 of Lasioglossum villosulum. Taxonomy (NCBI): domain Eukaryota; kingdom Metazoa; phylum Arthropoda; class Insecta; order Hymenoptera; family Halictidae; genus Lasioglossum; species Lasioglossum villosulum. The sequence continues at coordinate 101,203 of CAXARU010000110.1, forward strand.
TGAACTGTGAACTGTGAACTGTGAACTGTGAACTGTGAACTGTGAACTGTGAACTGTGAACTGTGAACTGTGAACTGTGAACTGTGAACTGTGAACTGTGAACTGTGAACTGTGAACTGTGAACTGTGAACTGTGAACTGTGAACTGTGAACTGTGAACTGTGAACTGTGAACTGTGAACTGTGAACTGTGAACTGTGAACTGTGAACTGTGAACTGTGAACTGTGAACTGTGAACTGTGAACAGTGAACTGTGAACAGTGAACTGTGAACTGCGATTTGTGAACTGCGATTTGTGAACAGTGAACTGTGAACTGTGAACTGTGAACTGTGAACTGTGAACTGTGAACTGTGAACTGTGAACTGTGAACTGTGAACTGTGAACTGTGAACTGTGAACTGTGAACTGTGAACTGTGAACTGTGAACTGTGAACTGTGAAGTGTGAACTGTGAAGTGTGAACTGTTAACTGTGAACTGTGAACTGCGATTTGTGAACTGTGAACTGCGATTTGTGAACTGTGAACTGTGAAGTGTGAACTGTGAACTGTGAACTGCGAGCTGTGAACTTTGAAGTGTGCACTGCAAATTGTGAACTGTGAACGGCGGATTGTGAACTGTGAACTGTGAACTCTGAACTGTGAACTGTGAACTGTGAACTGTGAACTGTGAACTGTGAACTGTGAACTGTGAACTGTGAACTGTGAACTGTGAACTGTGAACTGTGAACTGTGAACTGTGAACTGTGAACTGTGAACTGTGAACTGTGAACTGTGAACTGTGAACTGTGAACTGTGAACTGTGAACTGTGAACTGTGAACTGTGAACTGTGAACTGTGAACTGTGAACTGTGAACTGTGAACTGTGAACTGTGAACTGTGAACTGTGAACTGTGAACTGTGAACTGTGAACTGTGAACTGTGAACTGTGAACTGTGAACTGTGAACTGTGAACTGTGAACTGTGAACTGTGAACTGTGAACTGTGAACTGTGAACTGTGAACTGTGAACTGTGAACTGTGAACTGTGAACTGTGAACTGTGAACTGTGAACTGTGAACTGTGAACTGTGAACTGTGAACTGTGAACTGTGAACTGTGAACTGTGAACTGTGAACTGTGAACTGCGATTTGTGAACTGCGATTTGTGAACAGTGAACTGTGAACTGTGAACTGTGAACTGCAAATTGTGAACTGTGAACGGCGGATTGTGAACTGTGAACTGTTAACTGTGAACTGGGAACTGTGAGCTGTGAACTAAGAAGGGTGCACTGTGAACTGTGAACTTTGAACTGTGAACTGTGAACTGTGAACTGTGAACTGTGAACTGTGAACGGTGAACTGTGAACTGTGAACTGTGAACTGTGAACTGTGAACTGTGAACTGTGAACTGTGAACTGTGAACTGTGAACTGTGAACTGTGAACTGTGAACTGTGAACTGTGAACTGTGAACTGTGAACTGTGAACTGTGAACTGTGAACTGTGAACTGTGAACTGTGAACTGTGAACTGTGAACTGTGAACTGTGAACTGTGAACTGTGAACTGTGAACTGTGAACTGTGAACTGTGAACTGTGAACTGTGAACTGTGAACTGTGAACTGTGAACTGTGAACTGTGAACTGTGAACTGTGAACTGTGAACTGTGAACTGTGAACTGTGAACTGTGAAATGTGAAATGTGAACTGTGAACTGTGAACTGTGAACTGTGAACTGTGAACTGTGAACTGTGAACTGTGAACTGTGAACTGTGAACTGTGAACTGTGAACTGTGAACTGTGAACTGTGAACTGTGAACTGTGAACTGTGAACTGTGAACTGTGAACTGTGAACTGTGAACTGTGAACTGTGAACTGTGAACTGTGAACTGTGAACTGTGAACTGTGAACTGTGAACTGTGAACTGTGAACTGTGAACTGTGAACTGTGAACTGTGAACTGTGAACTGTGAACTGTGAACTGTGAACTGTGAACTGTGAACTGTGAACTGTGAACTGTGAACTGTGAACTGTGAACTGTGAACTGTGAACTGTGAACTGTGAACTGTGAACTGTGAACTGTGAACTGTGAACAGTGAACAGTGAACAGTGAACTGTGAACTGTGAACTGTGAACTGTGAACTATGAACTGTGAACTGTGAACTGTAAACTGCGAGCTGTGAACTTTGAAGTGTGCACTGCAAATTGTGAACTGTGAACGGCGGATTGTGAACTGTGAACTGTGAACTGTGAACTGTGAACTGTGAACAGTGAACTGTGAACTGTGAACTGTGTACTGTGAACTGTGAACTGTGAACTGTGAACTGTGAACTGTGAACTGTGAACTGTGAACTGTGAACTGTGAACTGTGAACTGTGAACTGTGAACTGTGAACTGTGAACTGTGAACTGTGAACTGTGAACTGTGAACTGTGAACTGTGAACTGTGAACTGTGAACTGTGAACTGTGAACTGTGAACTGTGAACTGTGAACTGTGAACTGTGAACTGTGAACTGTGAACTGTGAACTGTGAACTGTGAACTGTGAACTGTGAACTGTGAACTGTGAACTGTGAACTGTGAACTGTGAACTGTGAACTGTGAACTGTGAACTGTGAACTGTGAACTGTGAACTGTGAACTGTGAACTGTGAACTGTGAACTGTGAACTGTGAACTGTGAACTGTGAACTGTGAACTGTGAACTGTGAACTGTGAACTGTGAACTGTGAACTGTGAACTGTGAACTGTGAACTGTGAACTGTGAACTGTGAACTGTGAACTGTGAACTGTGAACTGTGAACTGTGAACTGTGAACTGTGAACTGTGAACTGTGAACTGTGAACTGTGAACTGTGAACAGTGAACTGTGAACTGTGAACTGTGAACTGTGAACTGTGAACTGTGAACTGTGAACTGTGAACTGTGAACTGTGAACTGTGAACTGTGAACTGTGAACTGTGAACTGTGAACTGTGAACTGTGAACTGTGAACTGTGAACTGTGAACTGTGAACTGTGAACTGTGAACTGTGAACTGTGAACTGTGAACTGTGAACTGTGAACTGTGAACTGTGAACTGTGAACTGTGAACTGTGAACTGTGAACTGTGAACTGTGAACTGTGAACTGTGAACTGTGAACTGTGAACTGTGAACTGTGAACTGTGAACTGTGAACTGTGAACTGTGAACTGTGAACTGTGAACTGTGAACTGTGAACTGTGAACTGTGAACTGTGAACTGTGAACTGTGAACTGTGAACTGTGAACTGTGAACTGTGAACGGTGAACTGTGAACGGTGAACTGTGAACTGTGAACTGTGAACTGTGAACTGTGAACTGTGAACTGTGAACTGTGAACTGTGAACTGTGAACTGTGAACTGTGAACTGTGAACTGTGAACTGTGAACTGTGAACTGTGAACTGTGAACTGTGAACTGTGAACTGTGAACTGTGAACTGTGAACTGTGAACTGTGAACTGTGAACTGTGAACTGTGAACTGTGAACTGTGAACTGTGAACTGTGAACTGTGAACTGTGAACTGTGAACTGTGAACTGTGAACTGTGAACTGTGAACAGTGAACTGTGAACAGTGAACTGTGAACTGCGATTTGTGAACTGCGATTTGTGAACAGTGAACTGTGAACTGTGAACTGTGAACTGTGAACTGTGAACTGTGAACTGTGAACTGTGAACTGTGAACTGTGAACTGTGAACTGTGAACTGTGAACTGTGAACTGTGAACTGTGAACTGTGAACTGTGAACTGTGAACTGTGAACTGTGAACTGTGAACTGTGAACTGTGAACTGTGAAGTGTGAACTGTGAAGTGTGAACTGTTAACTGTGAACTGTGAACTGCGATTTGTGAACTGTGAACTGCGATTTGTGAACTGTGAACTGTGAAGTGTGAACTGTGAACTGTGAACTGCGAGCTGTGAACTTTGAAGTGTGCACTGCAAATTGTGAACTGTGAACGGCGGATTGTGAACTGTGAACTGTGAACTCTGAACTGTGAACTGTGAACTGTGAACTGTGAACTGTGAACTGTGAACTGTGAACTGTGAACTGTGAACTGTGAACTGTGAACTGTGAACTGTGAACTGTGAACTGTGAACTGTGAACTGTGAACTGTGAACTGTGAACTGTGAACTGTGAACTGTGAACTGTGAACTGTGAACTGTGAACTGTGAACTGTGAACTGTGAACTGTGAACTGTGAACTGTGAACTGTGAACTGTGAACTGTGAACTGTGAACTGTGAACTGTGAACTGTGAACTGTGAACTGTGAACTGTGAACTGTGAACTGTGAACTGTGAACTGTGAACTGTGAACTGTGAACTGTGAACTGTGAACTGTGAACTGTGAACTGTGAACTGTGAACTGTGAACTGTGAACTGTGAACTGTGAACTGTGAACTGTGAACTGTGAACTGTGAACTGTGAACTGTGAACTGTGAACTGTGAACTGTGAACTGTGAACTGTGAACTGTGAACTGTGAACTGTGAACTGCGATTTGTGAACTGCGATTTGTGAACAGTGAACTGTGAACTGTGAACTGTGAACTGCAAATTGTGAACTGTGAACGGCGGATTGTGAACTGTGAACTGTTAACTGTGAACTGGGAACTGTGAGCTGTGAACTAAGAAGGGTGCACTGTGAACTGTGAACTTTGAACTGTGAACTGTGAACTGTGAACTGTGAACTGTGAACTGTGAACGGTGAACTGTGAACTGTGAACTGTGAACTGTGAACTGTGAACTGTGAACTGTGAACTGTGAACTGTGAACTGTGAACTGTGAACTGTGAACTGTGAACTGTGAACTGTGAACTGTGAACTGTGAACTGTGAACTGTGAACTGTGAACTGTGAACTGTGAACTGTGAACTGTGAACTGTGAACTGTGAACTGTGAACTGTGAACTGTGAACTGTGAACTGTGAACTGTGAACTGTGAACTGTGAACTGTGAACTGTGAACTGTGAACTGTGAAATGTGAACTGTGAACTGTGAACTGTGAACTGTGAACTGTGAACTGTGAACTGTGAACTGTGAACTGTGAACTGTGAACTGTGAACTGTGAACTGTGAACTGTGAACTGTGAACTGTGAACTGTGAACTGTGAACTGTGAACTGTGAACTGTGAACTGTGAACTGTGAACTGTGAACTGTGAACTGTGAACTGTGAACTGTGAACTGTGAACTGTGAACTGTGAACTGTGAACTGTGAACTGTGAACTGTGAACTGTGAACTGTGAACTGTGAACTGTGAACTGTGAACTGTGAACTGTGAACTGTGAACTGTGAACTGTGAACTGTGAACTGTGAACTGTGAACTGTGAACTGTGAACTGTGAACTGTGAACTGTGAACTGTGAACTGTGAACTGTGAACTGTGAACTGTGAACTGTGAACTGTGAACTGTGAACTGTGAACTGTGAACTGTGAACTGTGAACTGTGAACTGTGAACTGTGAACTGTGAACTGTGAACTGTGAACTGTGAACTGTGAACTGTGAACTGTGAACTGTGAACTGTGAACTGTGAACTGTGAACTGTGAACTGTGAACTGTGAACTGTGAACTGTGAACTGTGAACTGTGAACTGTGAACTGTGAACTGTGAACTGTGAACTGTGAACTGTGAACTGTGAACTGTGAACTGTGAACTGTGAACTGTGAACTGTGAACTGTGAACTGTGAACTGTGAACTGTGAACTGTGAACTGTGAACTGTGAACTGTGAACTGTGAACTGTGAACTGTGAACTGTGAACTGTGAACTGTGAACTGTGAACTGTGAACTGTGAACTGTGAACTGTGAACTGTGAACTGTGAACTGTGAACTGTGAACTGTGAACTGTGAACTGTGAACTGTGAACTGTGAACTGTGAACTGTGAACTGTGAACTGTGAACTGTGAACTGTGAACTGTGAACTGTGAACTGTGAACTGTGAACTGTGAACTGTGAACTGTGAACTGTGAACTGTGAACTGTGAACTGTGAACTGTGAACTGTGAACTGTGAACTGTGAACTGTGAACTGTGAACTGTGAACTGTGAACTGTGAACTGTGAACTGTGAACTGTGAACTGTGAACTGTGAACTGTGAACTGTGAACTGTGAACTGTGAACTGTGAACTGTGAACTGTGAACTGTGAACTGTGAACTGTGAACTGTGAACTGTGAACTGTGAACTGTGAACTGTGAACTGTGAACTGTGAACTGTGAACTGTGAACTGTGAACTGTGAACTGTGAACTGTGAACTGTGAACTGTGAACTGTGAACTGTGAACTGTGAACTGTGAACTGCGATTTGTGAACTGCGATTTGTGAACAGTGAACTGTGAACTGTGAACTGTGAACTGTGAACTGCAAATTGTGAACTGTGAACGGCGGATTGTGAACTGTGAACTGTTAACTGTGAACTGGGAACTGTGAGCTGTGAACTAAGAAGGGTGCACTGTGAACTGTGAACTTTGAACTGTGAACTGTGAACTGTGAACTGTGAACTGTGAACTGTGAACTGTGAACTGTGAACTGTGAACTGTGAACTGTGAACTGTGAACTGTGAACTGTGAACTGTGAACTGTGAACTGTGAACTGTGAACTGTGAACTGTGAACTGTGAACTGTGAACTGTGAACTGTGAACTGTGAACTGTGAACTGTGAACTGTGAACTGTGAACTGTGAACTGTGAACTGTGAACTGTGAACTGTGAACTGTGAACTGTGAACTGTGAACGGTGAACTGTGAACTGTGAACTGTGAACTGTGAACTGTGAACTGTGAACTGTGAACTGTGAACTGTGAACTGTGAACTGTGAACTGTGAACTGTGAACTGTGAACTGTGAACTGTGAACTGTGAACTGTGAACTGTGAACTGTGAACTGTGAACTGTGAACTGTGAACTGTGAACTGTGAACTGTGAACTGTGAACTGTGAACTGTGAACTGTGAACTGTGAACTGTGAACTGTGAACTGTGAACTGTGAACTGTGAACTGTGAACTGTGAACTGTGAACTGTGAACTGTGAACTGTGAACTGTGAACTGTGAACTGTGAACTGTGAACTGTGAACTGTGAACTGTGAACTGTGAACTGTGAACTGTGAACTGTGAACTGTGAACTGTGAACTGTGAACTGTGAACTGTGAACTGTGAACTGTGAACTGTGAACTGTGAACTGTGAACTGTGAACTGTGAACTGTGAACTGTGAACTGTGAACTGTGAACTGTGAACTGTGAACTGTGAACTGTGAACTGTGAACTGTGAACTGTGAACTGTGAACTGTGAACTGTGAACTGTGAACTGTGAACTGTGAACTGTGAACTGTGAACTGTGAACTGTGAACTGTGAACTGTGAACTGTGAACTGTGAACTGTGAACTGTGAACTGTGAACTGTGAACTGTGAACTGTGAACTGTGAACTGTGAACTGTGAACTGTGAACTGTGAACTGTGAACTGTGAACTGTGAACTGCGATTTGTGAACTGCGATTTGTGAACAGTGAACTGTGAACTGTGAACTGTGAACTGTGAACTGCAAATTGTGAACTGTGAACGGCGGATTGTGAACTGTGAACTGTTAACTGTGAACTGGGAACTGTGAGCTGTGAACTAAGAAGGGTGCACTGTGAACTGTGAACTTTGAACTGTGAACTGTGAACTGTGAACTGTGAACTGTGAACTGTGAACTGTGAACTGTGAACTGTGAACTGTGAACTGTGAACTGTGAACTGTGAACTGTGAACTGTGAACTGTGAACTGTGAACTGTGAACTGTGAACTGTGAACTGTGAACTGTGAACTGTGAACTGTGAACTGTGAACTGTGAACTGTGAACTGTGAACTGTGAACTGTGAACTGTGAACTGTGAACTGTGAACTGTGAACTGTGAACTGTGAACTGTGAACTGTGAACTGTGAACTGTGAACTGTGAACTGTGAACTGTGAACTGTGAACTGTGAACTGTGAACTGTGAACTGTGAACTGTGAACTGTGAACTGTGAACTGTGAACTGTGAACTGTGAACTGTGAACTGTGAACTGTGAACTGTGAACTGTGAACTGTGAACTGTGAACTGTGAACTGTGAACTGTGAACTGTGAACTGTGAACTGTGAACTGTGAACTGTGAACTGTGAACTGTGAACTGTGAACTGTGAACTGTGAACTGTGAACTGTGAACTGTGAACAGTGAACTGTGAACAGTGAACTGTGAACTGCGATTTGTGAACTGCGATTTGTGAACAGTGAACTGTGAACTGTGAACTGTGAACTGTGAACTGTGAACTGTGAACTGTGAACTGTGAACTGTGAACTGTGAACTGTGAACTGTGAACTGTGAACTGTGAACTGTGAACTGTGAACTGTGAACTGTGAACTGTGAAGTGTGAACTGTGAAGTGTGAACTGTGAAGTGTGAACTGTTAACTGTGAACTGTGAACTGCGATTTGTGAACTGTGAACTGCGATTTGTGAACTGTGAACTGTGAAGTGTGAACTGTGAACTGTGAACTGCGAGCTGTGAACTTTGAAGTGTGCACTGCAAATTGTGAACTGTGAACGGCGGATTGTGAACTGTGAACTGTGAACTCTGAACTGTGAACTGTGAACTGTGAACTGTGAACTGTGAACTGTGAACTGTGAACTGTGAACTGTGAACTGTGAACTGTGAACTGTGAACTGTGAACTGTGAACTGTGAACTGTGAACTGTGAACTGTGAACTGTGAACTGTGAACTGTGAACTGTGAACTGTGAACTGTGAACTGTGAACTGTGAACTGTGAACTGTGAACTGTGAACTGTGAACTGTGAACTGTGAACTGTGAACTGTGAACTGTGAACTGTGAACTGTGAACTGTGAACTGTGAACTGTGAACTGTGAACTGTGAACTGTGAACTGTGAACTGTGAACTGTGAACTGTGAACTGTGAACTGCGATTTGTGAACTGCGATTTGTGAACAGTGAACTGTGAACTGTGAACTGTGAACTGCAAATTGTGAACTGTGAACGGCGGATTGTGAACTGTGAACTGTTAACTGTGAACTGGGAACTGTGAGCTGTGAACTAAGAAGGGTGCACTGTGAACTGTGAACTTTGAACTGTGAACTGTGAACTGTGAACTGTGAACTGTGAACTGTGAACGGTGAACTGTGAACTGTGAACTGTGAACTGTGAACTGTGAACTGTGAACTGTGAACTGTGAACTGTGAACTGTGAACTGTGAACTGTGAACTGTGAACTGTGAACTGTGAACTGTGAACTGTGAACTGTGAACTGTGAACTGTGAACTGTGAACTGTGAACTGTGAACTGTGAACTGTGAACTGTGAACTGTGAACTGTGAACTGTGAACTGTGAACTGTGAACTGTGAACTGTGAACTGTGAACTGTGAACTGTGAACTGTGAACTGTGAACTGTGAACTGTGAACTGTGAACTGTGAACTGTGAACTGTGAACTGTGAACTGTGAACTGTGAACTGTGAACTGTGAACTGTGAACTGTGAACTGTGAAATGTGAACTGTGAACTGTGAACTGTGAACTGTGAACTGTGAACTGTGAACTGTGAACTGTGAACTGTGAACTGTGAACTGTGAACTGTGAACTGTGAACTGTGAACTGTGAACTGTGAACTGTGAACTGTGAACTGTGAACTGTGAACTGTGAACTGTGAACTGTGAACTGTGAACTGTGAACTGTGAACTGTGAACTGTGAACTGTGAACTGTGAACTGTGAACTGTGAACTGTGAACTGTGAACTGTGAACTGTGAACTGTGAACTGTGAACTGTGAACTGTGAACTGTGAACTGTGAACTGTGAACTGTGAACTGTGAACTGTGAACTGTGAACTGTGAACTGTGAACTGTGAACTGTGAACTGTGAACTGTGAACTGTGAACTGTGAACTGTGAACTGTGAACTGTGAACTGTGAACTGTGAACTGTGAACTGTGAACTGTGAACTGTGAACTGTGAACTGTGAACTGTGAACTGTGAACTGTGAACTGTGAACTGTGAACTGTGAACTGTGAACTGTGAACTGTGAACTGTGAACTGTGAACTGTGAACTGTGAACTGTGAACTGTGAACTGTGAACTGTGAACTGTGAACTGTGAACTGTGAACTGTGAACTGTGAACTGTGAACTGTGAACTGTGAACTGTGAACTGTGAACTGTGAACTGTGAACTGTGAACTGTGAACTGTGAACTGTGAACTGTGAACTGTGAACTGTGAACTGTGAACTGTGAACTGTGAACTGTGAACTGTGAACTGTGAACTGTGAACTGTGAACTGTGAACTGTGAACTGTGAACTGTGAACTGTGAACTGTGAACTGTGAACTGTGAACTGTGAACTGTGAACTGTGAACTGTGAACTGTGAACTGTGAACTGTGAACTGTGAACTGTGAACTGTGAACTGTGAACTGTGAACTGTGAACTGTGAACTGTGAACTGTGAACTGTGAACTGTGAACTGTGAACTGTGAACTGTGAACTGTGAACTGTGAACTGTGAACTGTGAACTGTGAACTGTGAACTGTGAACTGCAAATTGTGAACTGTGAACGGCGGATTGTGAACTGTGAACTGTTAACTGTGAACTGTGAAATGTGAACTGTGAACTGTGAAATGTGAACTGTGAAATGTGAACTGTGAACTGTGAACTGTAAACTGAGAGCTGTGAACTTTGAAGTGTGCACTGCAAATTGTGAACTGTGAACGGCGGATTGTGAACTGTGAACTGTTAACTGTGAACTGGGAACTGTGAGCTGTGAACTAAGAAGGGTGCACTGTGAACTGTGAACTGTGAACTGTGAACTGTGAACTGTGAACTGTGAACTGTGAACTGTGAACTGTGAACTGTGAACTGTGAACTGTGAACTGTGAACTGTGAACTGTGAACTGTGAACTGTGAACTGTGAACTGTGAACTGTGAACTGTGAACTGTGAACTGTGAACTGTGAACTGTGAACTGTGAACTGTGAACTGTGAACTGTGAACTGTGAACTGTGAACTGTGAACTGTGAACAGTGAACAGTGAACTGTGAACTGTGAACTGTGAACTGTGAACTGTGAACTATGAACTGTGAACTGTGAACTGTAAACTGCGAGCTGTGAACTTTGAAGTGTGCACTGCAAATTGTGAACTGTGAACGGCGGATTGTGAACTGTGAACTGTTAACTGTGAACTGGGAACTGTGAACTGTGAACTGTGAACTGTGAACTGTGAACTGTGAACTGTGAACTGTGTACTGTGAACTGTGAACTGTGAACTGTGAACTGTGAACTGTGAACTGTGAACTGTGAACTGTGAACTGTGAACTGTGAACTGTGAACTGTGAACTGTGAACTGTGAACTGTGAACTGTGAACTGTGAACTGTGAACTGTGAACTGTGAACTGTGAACTGTGAACTGTGAACTGTGAACTGTGAACTGTGAACTGTGAACTGTGAACTGTGAACTGTGAACTGTGAACTGTGAACTGTGAACTGTGAACTGTGAACTGTGAACTGTGAACTGTGAACTGTGAACTGTGAACTGTGAACTGTGAACTGTGAACTGTGAACTGTGAACTGTGAACTGTGAACTGTGAACTGTGAACTGTGAACTGTGAACTGTGAACTGTGAACTGTGAACTGTGAACTGTGAACTGTGAACTGTGAACTGTGAACTGTGAACTGTGAACTGTGAACTGTGAACTGTGAACTGCGATTTGTGAACTGCGATTTGTGAACAGTGAACTGTGAACTGTGAACTGTGAACTGTGAACTGCAAATTGTGAACTGTGAACGGCGGATTGTGAACTGTGAACTGTTAACTGTGAACTGGGAACTGTGAGCTGAGAACTAAGAAGGGTGCACTGTGAACTGTGAACTTTGAACTGTGAACTGTGAACTGTGAACTGTGAACTGTGAACTGTGAACTGTGAACTGTGAACTGTGAACTGTGAACTGTGAACTGTGAACTGTGAACTGTGAACTGTGAACTGTGAACTGTGAACTGTGAACTGTGAACTGTGAACTGTGAACTGTGAACTGTGAACTGTGAACTGTGAACTGTGAACTGTGAACTGTGAACTGTGAACTGTGAACTGTGAACTGTGAACTGTGAACTGTGAACTGTGAACTGTGAACTGTGAACTGTGAAATGTGAACTGTGAAATGTGAACTGTGAACTGTGAACTGTAAACTGAGAGCTGTGAACTTTGAAGTGTGCACTGCAAATTGTGAACTGTGAACGGCGGATTGTGAACTGTGAACTGTTAACTGTGAACTGGGAACTGTGAGCTGTGAACTAAGAAGGGTGCACTGTGAACTGTGAACTGTGGACTGTGAACTGTGAACTGTGAACTGTGAACTGTGAACTGTGAACTGTGAACTGTGAACTGTGAACTGTGAACTGTGAACTGTGAACTGTGAACTGTGAACTGTGAACTGTGAACTGTGAACTGTGAACTGTGAACTGTGAACTGTGAACTGTGAACTGTGAACTGTGAACTGTGAACTGTGAACTGTGAACTGTGAACTGTGAACTGTGAACTGTGAACTGTGAACTGTGAACTGTGAACTGTGAACTGTGAACTGTGAACTGTGAACTGTGAACTGTGAACTGTGAACTGTGAACTGTGAACTGTGAACTGTGAATTGTGAACTGTGAACTGTGAACTGTGAACTGTGAACTGTGAACTGTAAACTGAGAGCTGTGAACTTTGAAGTGTGCACTGCAAATTGTGAACTGTGAACGGCGGATTGTGAACTGTGAACTGTTAACTGTGAACTGGGAACTGTGAGCTGTGAACTAAGAAGGGTGCACTGTGAACTGTGAACTGTGGACTGTGAACTGTGAACTGTGAACTGTGAACTGTGAACTGTGAACTGTGAACTGTGAACTGTGAACTGTGAACTGTGAACTGTGAACTGTGAACTGTGAACTGTGAACTGTGAACTGTGAACTGTGAACTGTGAACTGTGAACTGTGAACTGTGAACTGTGAACTGTGAACTGTGAACTGTGAACTGTGAACTGTGAACTGTGAACTGTGAACTGTGAACTGTGAACTGTGAACTGTGAACTGTGAACTGTGAACTGTGAACTGTGAACTGTGAACTGTGAACTGTGAACTGTGAACTGTGAACTGTGAACTGTGAACTGTGAACTGTGAACTGTGAACTGTGAACTGTGAACTGTGAACTGTGAACTGTGAACTGTGAACTGTGAACTGTGAATTGTGAACTGTGAACTGTGAACTGTGAACTGTGAACTGTGAACTGTGAACTGTGAACTGTGAACTGTGAACTGTGAACTGTGAACTGTGAACTGTGAACTGTGAACTGCGAGCTGTGAACTGCGAGCTGTGAACTGTGAACTGTGAACTGTGAACTGTGAACTGTGAACTGTGAACTGTGAACTGTGAACTGTGAACTGTGAACTGTGAACTGTGAACTGTGAACTGTGAACTGTGAACTGTGAACTGTGAACTGTGAACTGTGAACTGTGAACTGTGAACTGTGAACTGTGAACTGTGAACTGTGAACTGTGAACTGTGAACTGTGAACTGTGAACTGTGAACTGTGAACTGTGAACTGTGAACTGTGAACTGTGAACTGTGAACTGTGAACTGTGAACTGTGAACTGTGAACTGTGAACTGTGAACTGTGAACTGTGAACTGTGAACTGTGAACTGTGAACTGTGAACTGTGAACTGTGAACTGTGAACTGTGAACTGTGAACTGTGAACTGTGAACTGTGAACTGTGAACTGTGAACTGTGAACTGTGAACTGTGAACTGTGAACTGTGAACTGTGAACTGTGAACTGTGAACTGTGAACTGTGAACTGTGAACTGTGAACTGTGAACTGTGAACTGTGAACTGTGAACTGTGAACTGTGAACTGTGAACTGTGAACTGTGAACTGTGAACTGTGAACTGTGAACTGTGAACTGTGAACTGTGAACTGTGAACTGTGAACTGTGAACTGTGAACTGTGAACTGTGAACTGTGAACTGTGAACTGTGAACAGTGAACTGTGAACTGTGAACTGTGAACTGTGAACTGTGAACTGTGAACTGTGAACTGTGAACTGTGAACTGTGAACTGTGAACTGTGAACTGTGAACTGTGAACTGTGAACTGTGAACTGTGAACTGTGAACTGTGAACTGTGAACTGTGAACTGTGAACTGTAAACTGCGAGCTGTGAACTTTGAAGTGTGCACTGCAAATTGTGAACTGTGAACGGCGGATTGTGAACTGTGAACTGTTAACTGTGAACTGGGAACTGTGAGCTGTGAACTAAGAAGGGTGCACTGTGAACTGTGAACTGTGGACTGTGAAGTGTGAACTGTGAACTGTGAACTGTGAACTGTGAACTGTGAACTGTGAACTGTGAACTGTGAACTGTGAACTGTGAACTGTGAACTGTGAACTGTGAACTGTGAACTGTGAACTGTGAACTGTGAACTGTGAACTGTGAACTGTGAACTGTGAACTGTGAACTGTGAACTGTGAACTGTGAACTGTGAACTGTGAACTGTGAACTGTGAACTGTGAACTGTGAACTGTGAACTGTGAACTGTGAACTGTGAACTGTGAACTGTGAACTGTGAACTGTGAACTGTGAACTGTGAACTGTGAACTGCGAGCTGTGAACTTTGAAGTGTGCACTGCAAATTGTGAACTGTGAACGGCGGATTGTGAACTGTGAACTGTTAACTGTGAACTGGGAACTGTGAGCTGTGAACTAAGAAGGGTGCACTGTGAACTGTGAACTGTGGACTGTGAACTGTGAACTGTGAACTGTGAACTGTGAACTGTGAACTGTGAACTGTGAACTGTGAACTGTGAACTGTGAACTGTGAACTGTGAACTGTGAACTGTGAACTGTGAACTGTGAACTGTGAACTGTGAACTGTGAACTGTGAACTGTGAACTGTGAACTGTGAACTGTGAACTGTGAACTGTGAACTGTGAACTGTGAACTGTGAACTGTGAACTGTGAACTGTGAACTGTGAACTGTGAACTGTGAACTGTGAACTGTGAACTGTGAACTGTGAACTGTGAACTGTGAACTGTGAACTGTGAACTGTGAACTGTGAACTGTGAACTGTGAACTGTGAACTGTGAACTGTGAACTGTGAACTGTGAACTGTGAACTGTGAACTGTGAACTGTGAACTGTGAACTGTGAACTGTGAACTGTGAACTGTGAACTGTGAACTGTAAACTGTGAACTGTGAACTGTGAACTGTGAACTGTGAACTGTGAACTGTGAACTGTGAACTGTGAAATGTGAACTGTGAAATGTGAACTGTGAACTGTGAACTGTAAACTGAGAGCTGTGAACTTTGAAGTGTGCACTGCAAATTGTGAACTGTGAACGGCGGATTGTGAACTGTGAACTGTGAACTGTGAACTGTGAACTGTGAACTGTGAACTGTGAACTGTGAACTGTGAACTGTGAACTGTGAACTGTGAACTGTGAACTGTGAACTGTGAACTGTGAACTGTGAACTGTGAACTGTGAACTGTGAACTGTGAACTGTGAACTGTGAACTGTGAACTGTGAACTGTGAACTGTGAACTGTGAACTGTGAACTGTGAACTGTGAACTGTGAACTGTGAACTGTGAACTGTGAACTGTGAACTGTGAACTGTGAACTGTGAACTGTGAACTGTGAACTGTGAACTGTGAACTGTGAAATGTGAACTGTGAACTGTGAACTGTAAACTGAGAGCTGTGAACTTTGAAGTGTGCACTGCAAATTGTGAACTGTGAACGGCGGATTGTGAACTGTGAACTGTTAACTGTGAACTGGGAACTGTGAGCTGTGAACTAAGAAGGGTGCACTGTGAACTGTGAACTGTGGACTGTGAACTGTGAACTGTGAACTGTGAACTGTGAACTGTGAACTGTGAACTGTGAACTGTGAACTGTGAACTGTGAACTGTGAACTGTGAACTGTGAACTGTGAACTGTGAACTGTGAACTGTGAACTGTGAACTGTGAACTGTGAACTGTGAACTGTGAACTGTGAACTGTGAACTGTGAACTGTGAACTGTGAACTGTGAACTGTGAACTGTGAACTGTGAACTGTGAACTGTGAACTGTGAACTGTGAACTGTGAACTGTGAACTGTGAACTGTGAACTGTGAACTGTGAACTGTGAACTGTGAACTGTGAACTGTGAACTGTGAACTGTGAACTGTGAACTGTGAACTGTGAACTGTGAACTGTGAACTGTGAACTGTAAACTGCGAGCTGTGAACTTTGAAGTGTGCACTGCAAATTGTGAACTGTGAACGGCGGATTGTGAACTGTGAACTGTTAACTGTGAACTGGGAACTGTGAGCTGTGAACTAAGAAGGGTGCACTGTGAACTGTGAACTGTGGACTGTGAAGTGTGAACTGTGAACTGTGAACTGTGAACTGTGAACTGTGAACTGTGAACTGTGAACTGTGAACTGTGAACTGTGAACTGTGAACTGTGAACTGTGAACTGTGAACTGTGAACTGTGAACTGTGAACTGTGAACTGTGAACTGTGAACTGTGAACTGTGAACTGTAAACTGCGAGCTGTGAACTTTGAAGTGTGCACTGCAAATTGTGAACTGTGAACGGCGGATTGTGAACTGTGAACTGTTAACTGTGAACTGGGAACTGTGAGCTGTGAACTAAGAAGGGTGCACTGTGAACTGTGAACTGTGAACTGTGAACTGTGAACTGTGAACTGTGAACTGTGAACTGTGAACTGTGAACTGTGAACTGTGAACTGTGAACTGTGAACTGTGAACTGTGAACTGTGAACTGTGAACTGTGAACTGTGAACTGTGAACTGTGAACTGTGAACTGTGAACTGTGAACTGTGAACTGTGAACTGTGAACTGTGAACAGTGAACTGTGAACTGTGAACTGTGAACTGTGAACTGTGAACTGTGAACTGTGAACTGTGAACTGTGAACTGTGAACTGTGAACTGTGAACTGTGAACTGTGAACTGTGAACTGTGAACTGTGAACTGTGAACTGTGAACTGTGAACTGTGAACTGTGAACTGTGAACTGTGAACTGTGAACTGTGAACTGTGAACTGTGAACTGTGAACAGTGAACAGTGAACTGTGAACAGTGAACTGTGAACTGTGAACTGTGAACTGTGAACTGTGAACTGTGAACTGTGAACTGTGAACTGTGAACTGTGAACTGTGAACTGTGAACTGTGAACTGTGAACTGTGAACTGTGAACTGTGAACTGTGAACTGTGAACTGTGAACTGTGAACTGTGAACTGTGAACTGTGAACTGTGAACTGTGAACTGTGAACTGTGAACTGTGAACTGTGAACTGTGAACTGTGAACTGTGAACTGTGAACTGTGAACTGTGAACTGTGAACTGTGAACTGTGAACTGTGAACTGTGAACTGTGAACTGTGAACTGTGAACTGTGAACTGTGAACTGTGAACTGTGAACTGTGAACTGTGAACTGTGAACTGTGAACTGTGAACTGTGAACTGTGAACTGTGAACTGTGAACTGTGAACTGTGAACTGTGAACTGTGAACTGTGAACTGTGAACTGTGAACTGTGAACTGTGAACTGTGAACTGTGAACTGTGAACTGTGAACTGTGAACTGTGAACTGTGAACTGTGAACTGTGAACTGTGAACTGTGAACTGTGAACTGTGAACTGTGAACTGTGAACTGTGAACTGTGAACTGTGAACTGTGAACTGTGAACTGTGAACTGTGAACTGTGAACTGTGAACTGTGAACTGTGAACTGTGAACTGTGAACTGTGAACTGTGAACTGTGAACTGTGAACTGTGAACTGTGAACTGTGAACTGTGAACTGTGAACTGTGAACTGTGAACTGTGAACTGTGAACTGTGAACTGTGAACTGTGAACTGTGAACTGTGAACTGTGAACTGTGAACTGTGAACTGTAAACTGCGAGCTGTGAACTTTGAAGTGTGCACTGCAAATTGTGAACTGTGAACGGCGGATTGTGAACTGTGAACTGTTAACTGTGAACTGGGAACTGTGAGCTGTGAACTAAGAAGGGTGCACTGTGAACTGTGAAGTGTGAACTGTGAACTGTGAACTGTGAACTGTGAACTGTGAACTGTGAACTGTGAACTGTGAACTGTGAACTGTGAACTGTGAACTGTGAACTGTGAACTGTGAACTGTGAACTGTGAACTGTGAACTGTGAACTGTGAACTGTGAACTGTGAACTGTGAACTGTGAACTGTGAACTGTGAACTGTGAACTGTGAACTGTGAACTGTGAACTGTGAACTGTGAACTGTGAACTGTGAACTGTGAACTGTGAACTGTGAACTGTGAACTGTGAACTGTGAACTGTGAACTGTGAACTGTGAACTGTGAACTGTGAACTGTGAACTGTGAACTGTGAACTGTGAACTGTGAACTGCGAGCTGTGAACTTTGAAGTGTGCACTGCAAATTGTGAACTGTGAACGGCGGATTGTGAACTGTGAACTGTTAACTGTGAACTGGGAACTGTGAGCTGTGAACTAAGAAGGGTGCACTGTGAACTGTGAACTGTGGACTGTGAACTGTGAACTGTGAACTGTGAACTGTGAACTGTGAACTGTGAACTGTGAACTGTGAACTGTGAACTGTGAACTGTGAACTGTGAACTGTGAACTGTGAACTGTGAACTGTGAACTGTGAACTGTGAACTGTGAACTGTGAACTGTGAACTGTGAACTGTGAACTGTGAACTGTGAACTGTGAACTGTGAACTGTGAACTGTGAACTGTGAACTGTGAACTGTGAACTGTGAACTGTGAACTGTGAACTGTGAACTGTGAACTGTGAACTGTGAACTGTGAACTGTGAACTGTGAACTGTGAACTGTGAACTGTGAACTGTGAACTGTGAACTGTGAACTGTGAACTGTGAACTGTGAACTGTGAACTGTGAACTGTGAACTGTGAACTGTGAACTGTGAACTGTGAACTGTGAACTGTGAACTGTGAACTGTGAACTGTGAACTGTGAACTGTGAACTGTGAACTGTGAACTGTGAACTGTGAACTGTGAAATGTGAACTGTGAAATGTGAACTGTGAACTGTGAACTGTAAACTGAGAGCTGTGAACTTTGAAGTGTGCACTGCAAATTGTGAACTGTGAACGGCGGATTGTGAACTGTGAACTGTTAACTGTGAACTGGGAACTGTGAGCTGTGAACTAAGAAGGGTGCACTGTGAACTGTGAACTGTGGACTGTGAACTGTGAACTGTGAACTGTGAACTGTGAACTGTGAACTGTGAACTGTGAACTGTGAACTGTGAACTGTGAACTGTGAACTGTGAACTGTGAACTGTGAACTGTGAACTGTGAACTGTGAACTGTGAACTGTGAACTGTGAACTGTGAACTGTGAACTGTGAACTGTGAACTGTGAACTGTGAACTGTGAACTGTGAACTGTGAACTGTGAACTGTGAACTGTGAACTGTGAACTGTGAACTGTGAACTGTGAACTGTGAACTGTGAACTGTGAACTGTGAACTGTGAACTGTGAACTGTGAACTGTGAACTGTGAACTGTGAACTGTGAACTGTGAACTGTGAACTGTGAACTGTGAACTGTGAACTGTAAACTGCGAGCTGTGAACTTTGAAGTGTGCACTGCAAATTGTGAACTGTGAACGGCGGATTGTGAACTGTGAACTGTTAACTGTGAACTGGGAACTGTGAGCTGTGAACTAAGAAGGGTGCACTGTGAACTGTGAACTGTGGACTGTGAAGTGTGAACTGTGAACTGTGAACTGTGAACTGTGAACTGTGAACTGTGAACTGTGAACTGTGAACTGTGAACTGTGAACTGTGAACTGTGAACTGTGAACTGTGAACTGTGAACTGTGAACTGTGAACTGTGAACTGTGAACTGTGAACTGTGAACTGTGAACTGTGAACTGTAAACTGCGAGCTGTGAACTTTGAAGTGTGCACTGCAAATTGTGAACTGTGAACGGCGGATTGTGAACTGTGAACTGTTAACTGTGAACTGGGAACTGTGAGCTGTGAACTAAGAAGGGTGCACTGTGAACTGTGAACTGTGAACTGTGAACTGTGAACTGTGAACTGTGAACTGTGAACTGTGAACTGTGAACTGTGAACTGTGAACTGTGAACTGTGAACTGTGAACTGTGAACTGTGAACTGTGAACTGTGAACTGTGAACTGTGAACAGTGAACTGTGAACTGTGAACTGTGAACTGTGAACTGTGAACTGTGAACTGTGAACTGTGAACTGTGAACTGTGAACTGTGAACTGTGAACTGTGAACTGTGAACTGTGAACTGTGAACTGTGAACTGTGAACTGTGAACTGTGAACTGTGAACTGTGAACTGTGAACTGTGAACTGTGAACTGTGAACTGTGAACAGTGAACTGTGAACAGTGAACTGTGAACAGTGAACTGTGAACTGTGAACTGTGAACTGTGAACTGTGAACTGTGAACTGTGAACTGTGAACTGTGAACTGTGAACTGTGAACTGTGAACTGTGAACTGTGAACTGTGAACTGTGAACTGTGAACTGTGAACTGTGAACTGTGAACTGTGAACTGTGAACTGTGAACTGTGAACTGTGAACTGTGAACTGTGAACTGTGAACTGTGAACTGTGAACTGTGAACTGTGAACTGTGAACTGTGAACTGTGAACTGTGAACTGTGAACTGTGAACTGTGAACTGTGAACTGTGAACAGTGAACTGTGAACTGTGAACTGTGAACTGTGAACTGTGAACTGTGAACTGTGAACTGTGAACTGTGAACTGTGAACTGTGAACTGTGAACTGTGAACTGTGAACTGTGAACTGTGAACTGTGAACTGTGAACTGTGAACTGTGAACTGTGAACTGTGAACTGTGAACTGTGAACTGTGAACTGTGAACTGTGAACTGTGAACTGTGAACTGTGAACTGTGAACTGTGAACTGTGAACTGTGAACTGTAAACTGCGAGCTGTGAACTTTGAAGTGTGCACTGCAAATTGTGAACTGTGAACGGCGGATTGTGAACTGTGAACTGTTAACTGTGAACTGGGAACTGTGAGCTGTGAACTAAGAAGGGTGCACTGTGAACTGTGAAGTGTGAACTGTGAACTGTGAACTGTGAACTGTGAACTGTGAACTGTGAACTGTGAACTGTGAACTGTGAACTGTGAACTGTGAACTGTGAACTGTGAACTGTGAACTGTGAACTGTGAACTGTGAACTGTGAACTGTGAACTGTGAACTGTGAACTGTGAACTGTGAACTGTGAACTGTGAACTGTGAACTGTGAACTGTGAACTGTGAACTGTGAACTGTGAACTGTGAACTGTGAACTGTGAACTGTGAACTGTGAACTGTGAACTGTGAACTGTGAACTGTGAACTGTGAACTGTGAACTGTGAACTGTGAACTGTGAACTGTGAACTGTGAACTGTGAACTGTGAACTGTGAACTGCGAGCTGTGAACTTTGAAGTGTGCACTGCAAATTGTGAACTGTGAACGGCGGATTGTGAACTGTGAACTGTTAACTGTGAACTGGGAACTGTGAGCTGTGAACTAAGAAGGGTGCACTGTGAACTGTGAACTGTGGACTGTGAACTGTGAACTGTGAACTGTGAACTGTGAACTGTGAACTGTGAACTGTGAACTGTGAACTGTGAACTGTGAACTGTGAACTGTGAACTGTGAACTGTGAACTGTGAACTGTGAACTGTGAACTGTGAACTGTGAACTGTGAACTGTGAACTGTGAACTGTGAACTGTGAACTGTGAACTGTGAACTGTGAACTGTGAACTGTGAACTGTGAACTGTGAACTGTGAACTGTGAACTGTGAACTGTGAACTGTGAACTGTGAACTGTGAACTGTGAACTGTGAACTGTGAACTGTGAACTGTGAACTGTGAACTGTGAACTGTGAACTGTGAACTGTGAACTGTGAACTGTGAACTGTGAACTGTGAACTGTGAACTGTGAACTGTGAACTGTGAACTGTGAACTGTGAACTGTGAACTGTGAACTGTGAACTGTGAACTGTGAACTGTGAACTGTGAACTGTGAACTGTGAACTGTGAAATGTGAACTGTGAAATGTGAACTGTGAACTGTGAACTGTAAACTGAGAGCTGTGAACTTTGAAGTGTGCACTGCAAATTGTGAACTGTGAACGGCGGATTGTGAACTGTGAACTGTTAACTGTGAACTGGGAACTGTGAGCTGTGAACTAAGAAGGGTGCACTGTGAACTGTGAACTGTGGACTGTGAACTGTGAACTGTGAACTGTGAACTGTGAACTGTGAACTGTGAACTGTGAACTGTGAACTGTGAACTGTGAACTGTGAACTGTGAACTGTGAACTGTGAACTGTGAACTGTGAACTGTGAACTGTGAACTGTGAACTGTGAACTGTGAACTGTGAACTGTGAACTGTGAACTGTGAACTGTGAACTGTGAACTGTGAACTGTGAACTGTGAACTGTGAACTGTGAACTGTGAACTGTGAACTGTGAACTGTGAACTGTGAACTGTGAACTGTGAACTGTGAACTGTGAACTGTGAACTGTGAACTGTGAACTGTGAACTGTGAACTGTGAACTGTGAACTGTGAACTGTGAACTGTGAACTGTGAACTGTGAACTGTAAACTGCGAGCTGTGAACTTTGAAGTGTGCACTGCAAATTGTGAACTGTGAACGGCGGATTGTGAACTGTGAACTGTTAACTGTGAACTGGGAACTGTGAGCTGTGAACTAAGAAGGGTGCACTGTGAACTGTGAACTGTGGACTGTGAAGTGTGAACTGTGAACTGTGAACTGTGAACTGTGAACTGTGAACTGTGAACTGTGAACTGTGAACTGTGAACTGTGAACTGTGAACTGTGAACTGTGAACTGTGAACTGTGAACTGTGAACTGTGAACTGTGAACTGTGAACTGTGAACTGTGAACTGTGAACTGTGAACTGTAAACTGCGAGCTGTGAACTTTGAAGTGTGCACTGCAAATTGTGAACTGTGAACGGCGGATTGTGAACTGTGAACTGTTAACTGTGAACTGGGAACTGTGAGCTGTGAACTAAGAAGGGTGCACTGTGAACTGTGAACTGTGAACTGTGAACTGTGAACTGTGAACTGTGAACTGTGAACTGTGAACTGTGAACTGTGAACTGTGAACTGTGAACTGTGAACTGTGAACTGTGAACTGTGAACTGTGAACTGTGAACTGTGAACTGTGAACTGTGAACTGTGAACTGTGAACTGTGAACTGTGAACTGTGAACTGTGAACTGTGAACTGTGAACTGTGAACTGTGAACTGTGAACTGTGAACTGTGAACTGTGAACTGTGAACTGTGAACTGTGAACTGTGAACTGTGAACTGTGAACTGTGAACTGTGAACTGTGAACTGTGAACTGTGAACTGTGAACTGTGAACAGTGAACTGTGAACAGTGAACTGTGAACAGTGAACTGTGAACTGTGAACTGTGAACTGTGAACTGTGAACTGTGAACTGTGAACTGTGAACTGTGAACTGTGAACTGTGAACTGTGAACTGTGAACTGTGAACTGTGAACTGTGAACTGTGAACTGTGAACTGTGAACTGTGAACTGTGAACTGTGAACTGTGAACTGTGAACTGTGAACTGTGAACTGTGAACTGTGAACTGTGAACTGTGAACTGTGAACTGTGAACTGTGAACTGTGAACTGTGAACTGTGAACTGTGAACTGTGAACTGTGAACTGTGAACTGTGAACTGTGAACTGTGAACTGTGAACTGTGAACTGTGAACTGTGAACTGTGAACTGTGAACTGTGAACTGTGAACTGTGAACTGTGAACTGTGAACTGTGAACTGTGAACTGTGAACTGTGAACTGTGAACTGTGAACTGTGAACTGTGAACTGTGAACTGTGAACTGTGAACTGTGAACAGTGAACTGTGAACAGTGAACTGTGAACTGTGAACTGTGAACTGTGAACTGTGAACTGTGAACTGTGAACTGTGAACTGTGAACTGTGAACTGTGAACTGTGAACTGTGAACTGTGAACTGTGAACTGTGAACTGTGAACTGTGAACTGTGAACTGTGAACTGTGAACTGTGAACTGTGAACTGTGAACTGTGAACTGTGAACTGTGAACTGTGAACTGTGAACTGTGAACTGTGAACTGTGAACTGTGAACTGTGAACTGTAAACTGCGAGCTGTGAACTTTGAAGTGTGCACTGCAAATTGTGAACTGTGAACGGCGGATTGTGAACTGTGAACTGTTAACTGTGAACTGGGAACTGTGAGCTGTGAACTAAGAAGGGTGCACTGTGAACTGTGAAGTGTGAACTGTGAACTGTGAACTGTGAACTGTGAACTGTGAACTGTGAACTGTGAACTGTGAACTGTGAACTGTGAACTGTGAACTGTGAACTGTGAACTGTGAACTGTGAACTGTGAACTGTGAACTGTGAACTGTGAACTGTGAACTGTGAACTGTGAACTGTGAACTGTGAACTGTGAACTGTGAACTGTGAACTGTGAACTGTGAACTGTGAACTGTGAACTGTGAACTGTGAACTGTGAACTGTGAACTGTGAACTGTGAACTGTGAACTGTGAACTGTGAACTGTGAACTGTGAACTGTGAACTGTGAACTGTGAACTGTGAACTGTGAACTGTGAACTGTGAACTGCGAGCTGTGAACTTTGAAGTGTGCACTGCAAATTGTGAACTGTGAACGGCGGATTGTGAACTGTGAACTGTTAACTGTGAACTGGGAACTGTGAGCTGTGAACTAAGAAGGGTGCACTGTGAACTGTGAACTGTGGACTGTGAACTGTGAACTGTGAACTGTGAACTGTGAACTGTGAACTGTGAACTGTGAACTGTGAACTGTGAACTGTGAACTGTGAACTGTGAACTGTGAACTGTGAACTGTGAACTGTGAACTGTGAACTGTGAACTGTGAACTGTGAACTGTGAACTGTGAACTGTGAACTGTGAACTGTGAACTGTGAACTGTGAACTGTGAACTGTGAACTGTGAACTGTGAACTGTGAACTGTGAATGTGAACTGTGAACTGTGAACTGTGAACTGTGAACTGTGAACTGTGAACTGTGAACTGTGAACTGTGAACTGTGAACTGTGAACTGTGAACTGTGAACTGTGAACTGTGAACTGTGAACTGTGAACTGTGAACTGTGAACTGTGAACTGTGAACTGTGAACTGTGAACTGTGAACTGTGAACTGTGAACTGTGAACTGTGAACTGTGAACTGTGAACTGTGAACTGTGAACTGTGAAATGTGAACTGTGAAATGTGAACTGTGAACTGTGAACTGTAAACTGAGAGCTGTGAACTTTGAAGTGTGCACTGCAAATTGTGAACTGTGAACGGCGGATTGTGAACTGTGAACTGTTAACTGTGAACTGGGAACTGTGAGCTGTGAACTAAGAAGGGTGCACTGTGAACTGTGAACTGTGAACTGTGAACTGTGAACTGTGAACTGTGAACTGTGAACTGTGAACTGTGAACTGTGAACTGTGAACTGTGAACTGTGAACTGTGAACTGTGAACTGTGAACTGTGAACTGTGAACTGTGAACTTGTGAACTGTGAACTGTGAACTGTGAACTGTGAACTGTGAACTGTGAACTGTGAACTGTGAACTGTGAACTGTGAACTGTGAACTGTGAACTGTGAACTGTGAACTGTGAACTGTGAACTGTGAACTGTGAACTGTGAACTGTGAACTGTGAACTGTGAACTGTGAACTGTGAACTGTGAACTGTGAACTGTGAACTGTGAACTGTGAACTGTGAACTGTGAACTGTGAACTGTGAACTGTGAACTGTGAACTGTGAACTGTGAACTGTGAACTGTGAACTGTGAACTGTGAACTGTGAACTGTGAACTGTGAACTGTGAACTGTGAACTGTGAACTGTGAACTGTGAACTGTGAACTGTGAACTGTGAACTGTGAACTGTGAACTGTGAACAGTGAACTGTGAACTGTGAACTGTGAACTGTGAACTGTGAACTGTGAACTGTGAACTGTGAACTGTGAACTGTGAACTGTGAACTGTGAACTGTGAACTGTGAACTGTGAACTGTGAACTGTGAACTGTGAACTGTGAACTGTGAACTGTGAACTGTGAACTGTGAACTGTGAACTGTGAACTGTGAACTGTGAACTGTGAACTGTGAACTGTGAACTGTGAACTGTGAACTGTGAACTGTGAACTGTGAACTGTGAACTGTGAACTGTGAACTGTGAACTGTGAACTGTGAACTGTGAACTGTGAACTGTGAACTGCGAGCTGTGAACTTTGAAGTGTGCACTGCAAATTGTGAACTGTGAACGGCGGATTGTGAACTGTGAACTGTTAACTGTGAACTGGGAACTGTGAGCTGTGAACTAAGAAGGGTGCACTGTGAACTGTGAACTGTGGACTGTGAACTGTGAACTGTGAACTGTGAACTGTGAACTGTGAACTGTGAACTGTGAACTGTGAACTGTGAACTGTGAACTGTGAACTGTGAACTGTGAACTGTGAACTGTGAACTGTGAACTGTGAACTGTGAACTGTGAACTGTGAACTGTGAACTGTGAACTGTGAACTGTGAACTGTGAACTGTGAACTGTGAACTGTGAACTGTGAACTGTGAACTGTGAACTGTGAACTGTGAACTGTGAACTGTGAACTGTGAACTGTGAACTGTGAACTGTGAACTGTGAACTGTGAACTGTGAACTGTGAACTGTGAACTGTGAACTGTGAACTGTGAACTGTGAACTGTGAACTGTGAACTGTGAACTGTGAACTGTGAACTGTGAACTGTGAACTGTGAACTGTGAACTGTGAACTGTGAACTGTGAACTGTGAACTGTGAACTGTGAACTGTGAACTGTGAACTGTGAACTGTGAACTGTGAACTGTGAACTGTGAACTGTGAACTGTGAACTGTGAACTGTGAACTGTGAACTGTGAACTGTGAACTGTGAAATGTGAACTGTGAAATGTGAACTGTGAACTGTGAACTGTAAACTGAGAGCTGTGAACTTTGAAGTGTGCACTGCAAATTGTGAACTGTGAACGGCGGATTGTGAACTGTGAACTGTTAACTGTGAACTGGGAACTGTGAGCTGTGAACTAAGAAGGGTGCACTGTGAACTGTGAACTGTGAACTGTGAACTGTGAACTGTGAACTGTGAACTGTGAACTGTGAACTGTGAACTGTGAACTGTGAACTGTGAACTGTGAACTGTGAACTGTGAACTGTGAACTGTGAACTGTGAACTGTGAACTGTGAACTGTGAACTGTGAACTGTGAACTGTGAACTGTGAACTGTGAACTGTGAACTGTGAACTGTGAACTGTGAACTGTGAACTGTGAACTGTGAACTGTGAACTGTGAACTGTGAACTGTGAACTGTGAACTGTGAACTGTGAACTGTGAACTGTGAACTGTGAACTGTGAACTGTGAACTGTGAACTGTGAACTGTGAAATGTGAACTGTGAACTGTGAACTGTAAACTGAGAGCTGTGAACTTTGAAGTGTGCACTGCAAATTGTGAACTGTGAACGGCGGATTGTGAACTGTGAACTGTTAACTGTGAACTGGGAACTGTGAGCTGTGAACTAAGAAGGGTGCACTGTGAACTGTGAACTGTGGACTGTGAACTGTGAACTGTGAACTGTGAACTGTGAACTGTGAACTGTGAACTGTGAACTGTGAACTGTGAACTGTGAACTGTGAACTGTGAACTGTGAACTGTGAACTGTGAACTGTGAACTGTGAACTGTGAACTGTGAACTGTGAACTGTGAACTGTGAACTGTGAACTGTGAACTGTGAACTGTGAACTGTGAACTGTGAACTGTGAACTGTGAACTGTGAACTGTGAACTGTGAACTGTGAACTGTGAACTGTGAACTGTGAACTGTGAACTGTGAACTGTGAACTGTGAACTGTGAACTGTGAACTGTGAACTGTGAACTGTGAACTGTGAACTGTGAACTGTGAACTGTGAACTGTGAACTGTGAACTGTGAACTGTGAACTGTGAACTGTGAACTGTGAACTGTGAACTGTGAACTGTGAACTGTGAACTGTGAACTGTGAACTGTGAACTGTGAACTGTGAACTGTGAACTGTGAACTGTGAACTGTGAACTGTGAACTGTGAACTGTGAACTGTGAACTGTGAACTGTGAACTGTGAACTGTGAACTGTGAACTGTGAACTGTGAACTGTGAACTGTGAACTGTGAACTGTGAACTGTGAACTGTGAACTGTGAACTGTGAACTGTGAACTGTGAACTGTGAACTGTGAACTGTGAACTGTGAACTGTGAACTGTGAACTGTGAACTGTGAACTGTGAACTGTGAACTGTGAACTGTGAACTGTGAACTGTGAACTGTGAACTGTGAACTGTGAACTGTGAACTGTGAACTGTGAACTGTGAACTGTGAACTGTGAACTGTGAACTGTGAACTGTGAACTGTGAACTGTGAACTGTGAACTGTGAACTGTGAACTGTGAACTGTGAACTGTGAACTGTGAACTGTGAACTGTGAACTGTGAACTGTGAACTGTGAACTGTGAACTGTGAACTGTGAACTGTGAACTGTAAACTGCGAGCTGTGAACTTTGAAGTGTGCACTGCAAATTGTGAACTGTGAACGGCGGATTGTGAACTGTGAACTGTGAACTGTGAACTGTGAACTGTGAACAGTGAACTGTGAACAGTGAACTGTGAACAGTGAACTGTGAACTGTGAACTGTGAACTGTGAACTGTGAACTGTGAACTGTGAACTGTGAACTGTGAACTGTGAACTGTGAACTGTGAACTGTGAACTGTGAACTGTGAACTGTGAACTGTGAACTGTGAACTGTGAACTGTGAACTGTGAACTGTGAACTGTGAACTGTGAACTGTGAACTGTGAACTGTGAACTGTGAACTGTGAACTGTGAACTGTGAAGTGTGAACTGTGAAGTGTGAACTGTGAAGTGTGAACTGTTAACTGTGAACTGTGAACTGCGATTTGTGAACTGTGAACTGCGATTTGTGAACTGTGAACTGTGAAGTGTGAACTGTGAACTGTGAACTGCGAGCTGTGAACTTTGAAGTGTGCACTGCAAATTGTGAACTGTGAACGGCGGATTGTGAACTGTGAACTGTGAACTCTGAACTGTGAACTGTGAACTGTGAACTGTGAACTGTGAACTGTGAACTGTGAACTGTGAACTGTGAACTGTGAACTGTGAACTGTGAACTGTGAACTGTGAACTGTGAACTGTGAACTGTGAACTGTGAACTGTGAACTGTGAACTTTGAAGTGTGCACTGCAAATTGTGAACTGTGAACGGCGGATTGTGAACTGTGAACTGTTAACTGTGAACTGGGAACTGTGAGCTGTGAACTAAGAAGGGTGCACTGTGAACTGTGAACTGTGGACTGTGAACTGTGAACTGTGAACTGTGAACTGTGAACTGTGAACTGTGAACTGTGAACTGTGAACTGTGAACTGTGAACTGTGAACTGTGAACTGTGAACTGTGAACTGTGAACTGTGAACTGTGAACTGTGAACTGTGAACTGTGAACTGTGAACTGTGAACTGTGAACTGTGAACTGTGAACTGTGAACTGTGAACTGTGAACTGTGAACTGTGAACTGTGAACTGTGAACTGTGAACTGTGAACTGTGAACTGTGAACTGTGAACTGTGAACTGTGAACTGTGAACTGTGAACTGTGAACTGTGAACTGTGAACTGTGAACTGTGAACTGTGAACTGTGAACTGTGAACTGTGAACTGTGAACTGTGAACTGTGAACTGTGAACTGTGAACTGTGAACTGTGAACTGTGAACTGTGAACTGTGAACTGTGAACTGTGAACTGTGAACTGTAAACTGCGAGCTGTGAACTTTGAAGTGTGCACTGCAAATTGTGAACTGTGAACGGCGGATTGTGAACTGTGAACTGTTAACTGTTTACTGTGAACTGAGAACTGTGAGCTGTGAACTAAGAAGGGTGCACCTTGAACTGTGAACTGTGGACTGTGAACTGTGAACTGTGAACTGTGAACTGTGAACTGTGAACTGTGAACTGTGAACTGTGAACTGTGAACTGTGAACTGTGAACTGTGAACAGTGAACTGTGAACAGTGAACTGTGAACAGTGAACTGTGAACTGTGAACTGTGAACTGTGAACTGTGAACTGTGAACTGTGAACTGTGAACTGTGAACTGTGAACTGTGAACTGTGAACTGTGAACTGTGAACTGTGAACTGTGAACTGTGAACTGTGAACTGTGAACTGTGAACTGTGAACTGTGAACTGTGAACTGTGAACTGTGAACTGTGAACTGTGAACTGTGAACTGTGAACTGTGAACTGTGAACTGTGAAGTGTGAACTGTGAAGTGTGAACTGTGAAGTGTGAACTGTTAACTGTGAACTGTGAACTGCGATTTGTGAACTGTGAACTGCGATTTGTGAACTGTGAACTGTGAAGTGTGAACTGTGAACTGTGAACTGCGAGCTGTGAACTTTGAAGTGTGCACTGCAAATTGTGAACTGTGAACGGCGGATTGTGAACTGTGAACTGTGAACTCTGAACTGTGAACTGTGAACTGTGAACTGTGAACTGTGAACTGTGAACTGTGAACTGTGAACTGTGAACTGTGAACTGTGAACTGTGAACTGTGAACTGTGAACTGTGAACTGTGAACTGTGGACTGTGAACTGTGAACTTTGAAGTGTGCACTGCAAATTGTGAACTGTGAACGGCGGATTGTGAACTGTGAACTGTTAACTGTGAACTGTGAACTGTGAACTGTGAACTGTGAACTGTGAACTGTGAACTGTGAACTGTGAACTGTGAACTGTGAACTGTGAACTGTGAACTGTGAACTGTGAACTGTGAACTGTGAACTGTGAACTGTGAACTGTGAACTGTGAACTGTGAACTGTGAACTGTGAACTGTGAACTGTGAACTGTGAACTGTGAAC
This sequence comes from Lasioglossum villosulum, assembly GCA_963971365.1. Taxonomy (NCBI): domain Eukaryota; kingdom Metazoa; phylum Arthropoda; class Insecta; order Hymenoptera; family Halictidae; genus Lasioglossum; species Lasioglossum villosulum. The sequence continues at coordinate 132,169 of CAXARU010000110.1, forward strand.
TGTGAACTGTGAACTGTGAACTGTGAACTGTGAACTGTGAACTGTGAACTGTGAACTGTGAACTGTGAACTGTGAACTGTGAACTGTGAACTGTGAACTGTGAACTGTGAACTGTGAACTGTGAACTGTGAACTGTGAACTGTGAACTGTGAACTGTGAACTGTGAACTGTGAACTGTGAACTGTGAACTGTGAACTGTGAACTGTGAACTGTGAACTGTGAACTGTGAACTGTGAACTGTGAATTGTGAACTGTGAACTGTGAACTGTGAACTGTGAACTGTGAACTGTGAACTGTGAACTGTGAACTGTGAACTGTGAACTGTGAACTGTGAACTGTGAACTGTGAACTGTGAACTGTGAACTGTGAACTGTGAACTGTGAACTGTGAACTGTGAACTGTGAACTGTGAACTGTGAACTGTGAACTGTGAACTGTGAACTGTGAACTGTGAACTGTGAACTGTGAACTGCGAGCTGTGAACTTTGAAGTGTGCACTGCAAATTGTGAACTGTGAACGGCGGATTGTGAACTGTGAACTGTTAACTGTGAACTGGGAACTGTGAGCTGTGAACTAAGAAGGGTGCACTGTGAACTGTGAACTGTGGACTGTGAACTGTGAACTGTGAACTGTGAACTGTGAACTGTGAACTGTGAACTGTGAACTGTGAACTGTGAACTGTGAACTGTGAACTGTGAACTGTGAACTGTGAACTGTGAACTGTGAACTGTGAACTGTGAACTGTGAACTGTGAACTGTGAACTGTGAACTGTGAACTGTGAACTGTGAACTGTGAACTGTGAACTGTGAACTGTGAACTGTGAACTGTGAACTGTGAACTGTGAACTGTGAACTGTGAACTGTGAACTGTGAACTGTGAACTGTGAACTGTGAACTGTGAACTGTGAACTGTGAACTGTGAACTGTGAACTGTGAACTGTGAACTGTGAACTGTGAACTGTGAACTGTGAACTGTGAACTGTGAACTGTGAACTGTGAACTGTGAACTGTGAACTGTGAACTGTGAACTGTGAACTGTGAACTGTGAACTGTGAACTGTGAACTGTGAACTGTGAACTGTGAACTGTGAACTGTGAACTGTGAACTGTGAACTGTGAACTGTGAACTGTGAACTGTAAACTGCGAGCTGTGAACTTTGAAGTGTGCACTGCAAATTGTGAACTGTGAACGGCGGATTGTGAACTGTGAACTGTGAACTGTGAACTGTGAACTGTGAACTGTGAACTGTGAACTGTGAACTGTGAACTGTGAAGTGTGAACTGTGAAGTGTGAACTGTGAAGTGTGAACTGTTAACTGTGAACTGTGAACTGCGATTTGTGAACTGTGAACTGCGATTTGTGAACTGTGAACTGTGAAGTGTGAACTGTGAACTGTGAACTGCGAGCTGTGAACTTTGAAGTGTGCACTGCAAATTGTGAACTGTGAACTGTGAACTGTGAACTGTGAACTGTGAACTGTGAACTGTGAACTGTGAACTGTGAACTGTGAACTGTGAACTGTGAACTGTGAACTGTGAAGTGTGAACTGTGAAGTGTGAACTGTGAAGTGTGAACTGTTAACTGTGAACTGTTAACTGTGAACTGGGAACTGTGAGCTGTGAACTAAGAAGGGTGCACTGTGAACTGTGAACTGTGGACTGTGAACTGTGAACTGTGAACTGTGAACTGTGAACTGTGAACTGTGAACTGTGAACTGTGAACTGTGAACTGTGAACTGTGAACTGTGAACTGTGAACTGTGAACTGTGAACTGTGAACTGTGAACTGTGAACTGTGAACTGTGAACTGTGAACTGTGAACTGTGAACTGTGAACTGTGAACTGTGAACTGTGAACTGTGAACTGTGAACTGTGAACTGTGAACTGTGAACTGTGAACTGTGAACTGTGAACTGTGAACTGTGAACTGTGAACTGTGAACTGTGAACTGTGAACTGTGAACTGTGAACTGTGAACTGTGAACTGTGAACTGTGAACTGTGAACTGTGAACTGTGAACTGTGAACTGTGAACTGTGAACTGTGAACTGTGAACTGTGAACTGTGAACTGTGAACTGTGAACTGTGAACTGTGAACTGTGAACTGTGAACTGTGAAATGTGAACTGTGAAATGTGAACTGTGAACTGTGAACTGTAAACTGAGAGCTGTGAACTTTGAAGTGTGCACTGCAAATTGTGAACTGTGAACGGCGGATTGTGAACTGTGAACTGTTAACTGTGAACTGGGAACTGTGAGCTGTGAACTAAGAAGGGTGCACTGTGAACTGTGAACTGTGAACTGTGAACTGTGAACTGTGAACTGTGAACTGTGAACTGTGAACTGTGAACTGTGAACTGTGAACTGTGAACTGTGAACTGTGAACTGTGAACTGTGAACTGTGAACTGTGAACTGTGAACTGTGAACTGTGAACTGTGAACTGTGAACTGTGAACTGTGAACTGTGAACTGTGAACTGTGAACTGTGAACTGTGAACTGTGAACTGTGAACTGTGAACTGTGAACTGTGAACTGTGAACTGTGAACTGTGAACTGTGAACTGTGAACTGTGAACTGTGAACTGTGAACTGTGAACTGTGAACTGTGAACTGTGAACTGTGAACTGTGAACTGTGAACTGTGAACTGTGAACTGTGAACTGTGAACTGTGAACTGTGAACTGTGAACTGTGAACTGTGAACTGTGAACTGTGAACTGTGAACTGTGAACTGTGAACTGTGAACTGTGAACTGTGAACTGTGAACTGTCAACTGTGAACTGTGAACTGTGAACTGTGAACTGTGAACTGTGAACTGTGAACTGTGAACTGTGAACTGTGAACTGTGAACTGTGAACTGTGAACTGTGAACTGTGAACTGTGAACTGTGAACTGTGAACTGTGAACTGTGAACTGTGAACTGTGAACTGTGAACTGTGAACTGTGAACTGTGAACTGTGAACTGTGAACTGTGAACTGTGAACTGTGAACTGTGAACTGTGAACTGTGAACTGTGAACTGTGAACTGTGAACTGTGAACTGTGAACTGTGAACTGTGAACTGTGAACTGTGAACTGTGAACTGTGAACTGTGAACTGTGAACTGTGAACTGTGAACTGTGAACTGTGAACTGTGAACTGTGAACTGTGAACTGCGAGCTGTGAACTTTGAAGTGTGCACTGCAAATTGTGAACTGTGAACGGCGGATTGTGAACTGTGAACTGTTAACTGTGAACTGGGAACTGTGAGCTGTGAACTAAGAAGGGTGCACTGTGAACTGTGAACTGTGGACTGTGAACTGTGAACTGTGAACTGTGAACTGTGAACTGTGAACTGTGAACTGTGAACTGTGAACTGTGAACTGTGAACTGTGAACTGTGAACTGTGAACTGTGAACTGTGAACTGTGAACTGTGAACTGTGAACTGTGAACTGTGAACTGTGAACTGTGAACTGTGAACTGTGAACTGTGAACTGTGAACTGTGAACTGTGAACTGTGAACTGTGAACTGTGAACTGTGAACTGTGAACTGTGAACTGTGAACTGTGAACTGTGAACTGTGAACTGTGAACTGTGAACTGTGAACTGTGAACTGTGAACTGTGAACTGTGAACTGTGAACTGTGAACTGTGAACTGTGAACTGTGAACTGTGAACTGTGAACTGTGAACTGTGAACTGTGAACTGTGAACTGTGAACTGTGAACTGTGAACTGTGAACTGTGAACTGTGAACTGTGAACTGTGAACTGTGAACTGTGAACTGTGAACTGTGAACTGTGAACTGTGAACTGTGAACTGTGAACTGTGAACTGTGAACTGTGAAATGTGAACTGTGAAATGTGAACTGTGAACTGTGAACTGTAAACTGAGAGCTGTGAACTTTGAAGTGTGCACTGCAAATTGTGAACTGTGAACGGCGGATTGTGAACTGTGAACTGTTAACTGTGAACTGGGAACTGTGAGCTGTGAACTAAGAAGGGTGCACTGTGAACTGTGAACTGTGAACTGTGAACTGTGAACTGTGAACTGTGAACTGTGAACTGTGAACTGTGAACTGTGAACTGTGAACTGTGAACTGTGAACTGTGAACTGTGAACTGTGAACTGTGAACTGTGAACTGTGAACTGTGAACTGTGAACTGTGAACTGTGAACTGTGAACTGTGAACTGTGAACTGTGAACTGTGAACTGTGAACTGTGAACTGTGAACTGTGAACTGTGAACTGTGAACTGTGAACTGTGAACTGTGAACTGTGAACTGTGAACTGTGAACTGTGAACTGTGAACTGTGAACTGTGAACTGTGAACTGTGAACTGTGAACTGTGAAATGTGAACTGTGAACTGTGAACTGTAAACTGAGAGCTGTGAACTTTGAAGTGTGCACTGCAAATTGTGAACTGTGAACGGCGGATTGTGAACTGTGAACTGTTAACTGTGAACTGGGAACTGTGAGCTGTGAACTAAGAAGGGTGCACTGTGAACTGTGAACTGTGGACTGTGAACTGTGAACTGTGAACTGTGAACTGTGAACTGTGAACTGTGAACTGTGAACTGTGAACTGTGAACTGTGAACTGTGAACTGTGAACTGTGAACTGTGAACTGTGAACTGTGAACTGTGAACTGTGAACTGTGAACTGTGAACTGTGAACTGTGAACTGTGAACTGTGAACTGTGAACTGTGAACTGTGAACTGTGAACTGTGAACTGTGAACTGTGAACTGTGAACTGTGAACTGTGAACTGTGAACTGTGAACTGTGAACTGTGAACTGTGAACTGTGAACTGTGAACTGTGAACTGTGAACTGTGAACTGTGAACTGTGAACTGTGAACTGTGAACTGTGAACTGTGAACTGTGAACTGTGAACTGTGAACTGTGAACTGTGAACTGTGAACTGTGAACTGTGAACTGTGAACTGTGAACTGTGAACTGTGAACTGTGAACTGTGAACTGTGAACTGTGAACTGTGAACTGTGAACTGTGAACTGTGAACTGTGAACTGTGAACTGTGAACTGTGAACTGTGAACTGTGAACTGTGAACTGTGAACTGTGAACTGTGAACTGTGAACTGTGAACTGTGAACTGTGAACTGTGAACTGTGAACTGTGAACTGTGAACTGTGAACTGTGAACTGTGAACTGTGAACTGTGAACTGTGAACTGTGAACTGTGAACTGTGAACTGTGAACTGTGAACTGTGAACTGTGAACTGTGAACTGTGAACTGTGAACTGTGAACTGTGAACTGTGAACTGTGAACTGTGAACTGTGAACTGTGAACTGTGAACTGTGAACTGTGAACTGTGAACTGTGAACTGTGAACTGTGAACTGTGAACTGTGAACTGTGAACTGTGAACTGTGAACTGTGAACTGTGAACTGTGAACTGTGAACTGTGAACTGTGAACTGTGAACTGTGAACTGTGAACTGTGAACTGTGAACTGTGAACTGTGAACTGTGAACTGTGAACTGTGAACTGTGAACTGTGAACTGTGAACTGTGAACTGTGAACTGTGAACTGTGAACTGTGAACTGTGAACTGTGAACTGTGAACTGTGAACTGTGAACTGTGAACTGTGAACTGTGAACTGTGAACTGTGAACTGTGAACTGTGAACTGTGAACTGTGAACTGTGAACTGTGAACTGTGAACTGTGAACTGTGAACTGTGAACTGTGAACTGTGAACTGTGAACTGTGAACTGTGAACTGTGAACTGTGAACTGTGAACTGTGAACTGTGAACTGTGAACTGTGAACTGTGAACTGTGAACTGTGAACTGTGAACTGTGAACTGTGAACTGTGAACTGTGAACTGTGAACTGTGAACTGTGAACTGTGAACTGTGAACTGTGAACTGTGAACTGTGAACTGTGAACTGTGAACTGTGAACTGTGAACTGTGAACTGTGAACTGTGAACTGTGAACTGTGAACTGTGAACTGTGAACTGTGAACTGTGAACTGTGAACTGTGAACTGTGAACTGTGAACTGTGAACTGTGAACTGTGAACTGTGAACTGTGAACTGTGAACTGTGAACTGTGAACTGTGAACTGTGAACTGTGAACTGTGAACTGTGAACTGTGAACTGTGAACTGTGAACTGTGAACTGTGAACTGTGAACTGTGAACTGTGAACTGTGAACTGTGAACTGTGAACTGTGAACTGTGAACTGTGAACTGTGAACTGTGAACTGTGAACTGTGAACTGTGAACTGTGAACTGTGAACTGTGAACTGTGAACTGTGAACTGTGAACTGTGAACTGTGAACTGTGAACTGTGAACTGTGAACTGTGAACTGTGAACTGTGAACTGTGAACTGTGAACTGTGAACTGTGAACTGTGAACTGTGAACTGTGAACTGTGAACTGTAAACTGCGAGCTGTGAACTTTGAAGTGTGCACTGCAAATTGTGAACTGTGAACGGCGGATTGTGAACTGTGAACTGTGAACTGTGAACTGTGAACTGTGAACAGTGAACTGTGAACAGTGAACTGTGAACAGTGAACTGTGAACTGTGAACTGTGAACTGTGAACTGTGAACTGTGAACTGTGAACTGTGAACTGTGAACTGTGAACTGTGAACTGTGAACTGTGAACTGTGAACTGTGAACTGTGAACTGTGAACTGTGAACTGTGAACTGTGAACTGTGAACTGTGAACTGTGAACTGTGAACTGTGAACTGTGAACTGTGAACTGTGAACTGTGAACTGTGAACTGTGAAGTGTGAACTGTGAAGTGTGAACTGTGAAGTGTGAACTGTTAACTGTGAACTGTGAACTGCGATTTGTGAACTGTGAACTGCGATTTGTGAACTGTGAACTGTGAAGTGTGAACTGTGAACTGTGAACTGCGAGCTGTGAACTTTGAAGTGTGCACTGCAAATTGTGAACTGTGAACGGCGGATTGTGAACTGTGAACTGTGAACTCTGAACTGTGAACTGTGAACTGTGAACTGTGAACTGTGAACTGTGAACTGTGAACTGTGAACTGTGAACTGTGAACTGTGAACTGTGAACTGTGAACTGTGAACTGTGAACTGTGAACTGTGAACTGTGAACTGTGAACTTTGAAGTGTGCACTGCAAATTGTGAACTGTGAACGGCGGATTGTGAACTGTGAACTGTTAACTGTGAACTGGGAACTGTGAGCTGTGAACTAAGAAGGGTGCACTGTGAACTGTGAACTGTGGACTGTGAACTGTGAACTGTGAACTGTGAACTGTGAACTGTGAACTGTGAACTGTGAACTGTGAACTGTGAACTGTGAACTGTGAACTGTGAACTGTGAACTGTGAACTGTGAACTGTGAACTGTGAACTGTGAACTGTGAACTGTGAACTGTGAACTGTGAACTGTGAACTGTGAACTGTGAACTGTGAACTGTGAACTGTGAACTGTGAACTGTGAACTGTGAACTGTGAACTGTGAACTGTGAACTGTGAACTGTGAACTGTGAACTGTGAACTGTGAACTGTGAACTGTGAACTGTGAACTGTGAACTGTGAACTGTGAACTGTGAACTGTGAACTGTGAACTGTGAACTGTGAACTGTGAACTGTGAACTGTGAACTGTGAACTGTGAACTGTGAACTGTGAACTGTGAACTGTGAACTGTGAACTGTGAACTGTGAACTGTGAACTGTGAACTGTGAACTGTGAACTGTGAACTGTGAACTGTGAACTGTGAACTGTGAACTGTGAACTGTGAACTGTGAACTGTGAACTGTGAACTGTGAACTGTAAACTGCGAGCTGTGAACTTTGAAGTGTGCACTGCAAATTGTGAACTGTGAACGGCGGATTGTGAACTGTGAACTGTTAACTGTTTACTGTGAACTGAGAACTGTGAGCTGTGAACTAAGAAGGGTGCACCTTGAACTGTGAACTGTGGACTGTGAACTGTGAACTGTGAACTGTGAACTGTGAACTGTGAACTGTGAACTGTGAACTGTGAACTGTGAACTGTGAACTGTGAACAGTGAACTGTGAACAGTGAACTGTGAACAGTGAACTGTGAACTGTGAACTGTGAACTGTGAACTGTGAACTGTGAACTGTGAACTGTGAACTGTGAACTGTGAACTGTGAACTGTGAACTGTGAACTGTGAACTGTGAACTGTGAACTGTGAACTGTGAACTGTGAACTGTGAACTGTGAACTGTGAACTGTGAACTGTGAACTGTGAACTGTGAACTGTGAACTGTGAACTGTGAACTGTGAAGTGTGAACTGTGAAGTGTGAACTGTGAAGTGTGAACTGTTAACTGTGAACTGTGAACTGCGATTTGTGAACTGTGAACTGCGATTTGTGAACTGTGAACTGTGAAGTGTGAACTGTGAACTGTGAACTGCGAGCTGTGAACTTTGAAGTGTGCACTGCAAATTGTGAACTGTGAACGGCGGATTGTGAACTGTGAACTGTGAACTCTGAACTGTGAACTGTGAACTGTGAACTGTGAACTGTGAACTGTGAACTGTGAACTGTGAACTGTGAACTGTGAACTGTGAACTGTGAACTGTGAACTGTGAACTGTGAACTGTGAACTGTGAACTGTGGACTGTGAACTGTGAACTTTGAAGTGTGCACTGCAAATTGTGAACTGTGAACGGCGGATTGTGAACTGTGAACTGTTAACTGTGAACTGGGAACTGTGAGCTGTGAACTAAGAAGGGTGCACTGTGAATTGTGAACTGTGGACTGTGAACTGTGAACTGTGAACTGTGAACTGTGAACTGTGAACTGTGAACTGTGAACTGTGAACTGTGAACTGTGAACTGTGAACTGTGAACTGTGAACTGTGAACTGTGAACTGTGAACTGTGAACTGTGAACTGTGAACTGTGAACTGTGAACTGTGAACTGTGAACTGTGAACTGTGAACTGTGAACTGTGAACTGTGAACTGTGAACTGTGAACTGTGAACTGTGAACTGTGAACTGTGAACTGTGAACTGTGAACTGTGAACTGTGAACTGTGAACTGTGAACTGTGAACTGTGAACTGTGAACTGTGAACTGTGAACTGTGAACTGTGAACTGTGAACTGTGAACTGTGAACTGTGAACTGTGAACTGTGAACTGTGAACTGTGAACTGTGAACTGTGAACTGTGAACTGTGAACTGTGAACTGTGAACTGTGAACTGTGAACTGTGAACTGTGAACTGTGAACTGTGAACTGTGAACTGTGAACTGTGAACTGTGAACTGTGAACTGTGAACTGTGAACTGTGAACTGTGAACTGTGAACTGTGAACTGTGAACTGTGAACTGTGAACTGTGAACTGTGAACTGTGAACTGTGAACTGTGAACTGTGAACTGTGAACTGTGAATTGTGAACTGTGAACTGTGAACTGTAAACTGTGAACTGTGAACTGTGAACTGTGAACTGTGAACTGTGAACTGTGAACTGTGAACTGTGAACTGTGAACTGTGAACTGTGAACTGTGAACTGTGAACTGTGAACTGTGAACTGTGAACTGTGAACTGTGAACTGTGAACTGTGAACTGTGAACTGTGAACTGTGAACTGTGAACTGTGAACTGTGAACTGTGAACTGCGAGCTGTGAACTTTGAAGTGTGCACTGCAAATTGTGAACTGTGAACGGCGGATTGTGAACTGTGAACTGTTAACTGTGAACTGGGAACTGTGAGCTGTGAACTAAGAAGGGTGCACTGTGAACTGTGAACTGTGGACTGTGAACTGTGAACTGTGAACTGTGAACTGTGAACTGTGAACTGTGAACTGTGAACTGTGAACTGTGAACTGTGAACTGTGAACTGTGAACTGTGAACTGTGAACTGTGAACTGTGAACTGTGAACTGTGAACTGTGAACTGTGAACTGTGAACTGTGAACTGTGAACTGTGAACTGTGAACTGTGAACTGTGAACTGTGAACTGTGAACTGTGAACTGTGAACTGTGAACTGTGAACTGTGAACTGTGAACTGTGAACTGTGAACTGTGAACTGTGAACTGTGAACTGTGAACTGTGAACTGTGAACTGTGAACTGTGAACTGTGAACTGTGAACTGTGAACTGTGAACTGTGAACTGTGAACTGTGAACTGTGAACTGTGAACTGTGAACTGTGAACTGTGAACTGTGAACTGTGAACTGTGAACTGTGAACTGTGAACTGTGAACTGTGAACTGTGAACTGTGAACTGTGAACTGTGAACTGTGAACTGTGAACTGTGAACTGTGAACTGTGAACTGTAAACTGCGAGCTGTGAACTTTGAAGTGTGCACTGCAAATTGTGAACTGTGAACGGCGGATTGTGAACTGTGAACTGTGAACTGTGAACTGTGAACTGTGAACAGTGAACTGTGAACAGTGAACTGTGAACAGTGAACTGTGAACTGTGAACTGTGAACTGTGAACTGTGAACTGTGAACTGTGAACTGTGAACTGTGAACTGTGAACTGTGAACTGTGAACTGTGAACTGTGAACTGTGAACTGTGAACTGTGAACTGTGAACTGTGAACTGTGAACTGTGAACTGTGAACTGTGAACTGTGAACTGTGAACTGTGAACTGTGAACTGTGAACTGTGAACTGTGAACTGTGAACTGTGAAGTGTGAACTGTGAAGTGTGAACTGTGAAGTGTGAACTGTTAACTGTGAACTGTGAACTGCGATTTGTGAACTGTGAACTGCGATTTGTGAACTGTGAACTGTGAAGTGTGAACTGTGAACTGTGAACTGCGAGCTGTGAACTTTGAAGTGTGCACTGCAAATTGTGAACTGTGAACGGCGGATTGTGAACTGTGAACTGTGAACTCTGAACTGTGAACTGTGAACTGTGAACTGTGAACTGTGAACTGTGAACTGTGAACTGTGAACTGTGAACTGTGAACTGTGAACTGTGAACTGTGAACTGTGAACTGTGAACTGTGAACTGTGAACTGTGAACTGTGAACTGTGAACTGTGAACTGTGAACTGTGAACTGTGAACTTTGAAGTGTGCACTGCAAATTGTGAACTGTGAACGGCGGATTGTGAACTGTGAACTGTTAACTGTGAACTGGGAACTGTGAGCTGTGAACTAAGAAGGGTGCACTGTGAACTGTGAACTGTGGACTGTGAACTGTGAACTGTGAACTGTGAACTGTGAACTGTGAACTGTGAACTGTGAACTGTGAACTGTGAACTGTGAACTGTGAACTGTGAACTGTGAACTGTGAACTGTGAACTGTGAACTGTGAACTGTGAACTGTGAACTGTGAACTGTGAACTGTGAACTGTGAACTGTGAACTGTGAACTGTGAACTGTGAACTGTGAACTGTGAACTGTGAACTGTGAACTGTGAACTGTGAACTGTGAACTGTGAACTGTGAACTGTGAACTGTGAACTGTGAACTGTGAACTGTGAACTGTGAACTGTGAACTGTGAACTGTGAACTGTGAACTGTGAACTGTGAACTGTGAACTGTGAACTGTGAACTGTGAACTGTGAACTGTGAACTGTGAACTGTGAACTGTGAACTGTGAACTGTGAACTGTGAACTGTGAACTGTGAACTGTGAACTGTGAACTGTGAACTGTGAACTGTGAACTGTGAACTGTGAACTGTGAACTGTGAACTGTGAACTGTGAACTGTGAACTGTAAACTGCGAGCTGTGAACTTTGAAGTGTGCACTGCAAATTGTGAACTGTGAACGGCGGATTGTGAACTGTGAACTGTTAACTGTTTACTGTGAACTGAGAACTGTGAGCTGTGAACTAAGAAGGGTGCACCTTGAACTGTGAACTGTGGACTGTGAACTGTGAACTGTGAACTGTGAACTGTGAACTGTGAACTGTGAACTGTGAACTGTGAACTGTGAACTGTGAACTGTGAACTGTGAACAGTGAACTGTGAACAGTGAACTGTGAACAGTGAACTGTGAACTGTGAACTGTGAACTGTGAACTGTGAACTGTGAACTGTGAACTGTGAACTGTGAACTGTGAACTGTGAACTGTGAACTGTGAACTGTGAACTGTGAACTGTGAACTGTGAACTGTGAACTGTGAACTGTGAACTGTGAACTGTGAACTGTGAACTGTGAACTGTGAACTGTGAACTGTGAACTGTGAACTGTGAACTGTGAACTGTGAACTGTGAACTGTGAAGTGTGAACTGTGAAGTGTGAACTGTGAAGTGTGAACTGTTAACTGTGAACTGTGAACTGCGATTTGTGAACTGTGAACTGCGATTTGTGAACTGTGAACTGTGAAGTGTGAACTGTGAACTGTGAACTGCGAGCTGTGAACTTTGAAGTGTGCACTGCAAATTGTGAACTGTGAACGGCGGATTGTGAACTGTGAACTGTGAACTCTGAACTGTGAACTGTGAACTGTGAACTGTGAACTGTGAACTGTGAACTGTGAACTGTGAACTGTGAACTGTGAACTGTGAACTGTGAACTGTGAACTGTGAACTGTGAACTGTGAACTGTGGACTGTGAACTGTGAACTTTGAAGTGTGCACTGCAAATTGTGAACTGTGAACGGCGGATTGTGAACTGTGAACTGTTAACTGTGAACTGGGAACTGTGAGCTGTGAACTAAGAAGGGTGCACTGTGAATTGTGAACTGTGGACTGTGAACTGTGAACTGTGAACTGTGAACTGTGAACTGTGAACTGTGAACTGTGAACTGTGAACTGTGAACTGTGAACTGTGAACTGTGAACTGTGAACTGTGAACTGTGAACTGTGAACTGTGAACTGTGAACTGTGAACTGTGAACTGTGAACTGTGAACTGTGAACTGTGAACTGTGAACTGTGAACTGTGAACTGTGAACTGTGAACTGTGAACTGTGAACTGTGAACTGTGAACTGTGAACTGTGAACTGTGAACTGTGAACTGTGAACTGTGAACTGTGAACTGTGAACTGTGAACTGTGAACTGTGAACTGTGAACTGTGAACTGTGAACTGTGAACTGTGAACTGTGAACTGTGAACTGTGAACTGTGAACTGTGAACTGTGAACTGTGAACTGTGAACTGTGAACTGTGAACTGTGAACTGTGAACTGTGAACTGTGAACTGTGAACTGTGAACTGTGAACTGTGAACTGTGAACTGTGAACTGTGAACTGTGAACTGTGAACTGTGAACTGTGAACTGTGAACTGTGAACTGTGAACTGTGAACTGTGAACTGTGAACTGTGAACTGTGAACTGTGAACTGTGAACTGTGAACTGTGAACTGTGAACTGTGAACTGTGAACTGTGAACTGTGAACTGTGAACTGTGAACTGTGAACTGTGAACTGTGAACTGTGAACTGTGAACTGTGAACTGTGAACTGTGAACTGTGAACTGTGAACTGTGAACTGTGAACTGTGAACTGTGAACTGTGAACTGTGAACTGTGAACTGTGAACTGTGAACTGTGAACTGTGAACTGCGAGCTGTGAACTTTGAAGTGTGCACTGCAAATTGTGAACTGTGAACGGCGGATTGTGAACTGTGAACTGTTAACTGTGAACTGGGAACTGTGAGCTGTGAACTAAGAAGGGTGCACTGTGAACTGTGAACTGTGGACTGTGAACTGTGAACTGTGAACTGTGAACTGTGAACTGTGAACTGTGAACTGTGAACTGTGAACTGTGAACTGTGAACTGTGAACTGTGAACTGTGAACTGTGAACTGTGAACTGTGAACTGTGAACTGTGAACTGTGAACTGTGAACTGTGAACTGTGAACTGTGAACTGTGAACTGTGAACTGTGAACTGTGAACTGTGAACTGTGAACTGTGAACTGTGAACTGTGAACTGTGAACTGTGAACTGTGAACTGTGAACTGTGAACTGTGAACTGTGAACTGTGAACTGTGAACTGTGAACTGTGAACTGTGAACTGTGAACTGTGAACTGTGAACTGTGAACTGTGAACTGTGAACTGTGAACTGTGAACTGTGAACTGTGAACTGTGAACTGTGAACTGTGAACTGTGAACTGTGAACTGTGAACTGTGAACTGTGAACTGTGAACTGTGAACTGTGAACTGTGAACTGTGAACTGTGAACTGTGAACTGTGAACTGTGAACTGTGAACTGTGGACTGTGAACTGTGAACTGTGAACTGTGAACTGTGAACTGTGAACTGTGAACTGTGAACTGTGAACTGTGAACTGTGAACTGTGAACTGTGAACTGCTATTTGTGAACTGCGATTTGTGAACAGTGAACTGTGAACTGTGAACTGTGAACTGCAAATTGTGAACTGTGAACGGCGGATTGTGAACTGTGAACTGTTAACTGTGAACTGGGAACTGTGAGCTGTGAACTAAGAAGGGTGCACTGTGAACTGTGAACTTTGAACTGTGAACTTTGAACTGTGAACTGTGAACTGTGAACTGTGAACTGTGAACTGTGAACTGTGAACTGTGAACTGTGAACTGTGAACTGTGAACTGTGAACTGTGAACTGTGAACTGTGAACTGTGAACTGTGAACTGTGAACTGTGAACTGTGAACTGTGAACTGTGAACTGTGAACTGTGAAATGTGAACTGTGAAATGTGAACTGTGAACTGTAAACTGAGAGCTGTGAACTTTGAAGTGTGCACTGCAAATTGTGAACTGTGAACGGCGGATTGTGAACTGTGAACTGTTAACTGTGAACTGGGAACTGTGAGCTGTGAACTAAGAAGGGTGCACTGTGAACTGTGAACTGTGAACTGTGAACTGTGAACTGTGAACTGTGAACTGTGAACTGTGAACTGTGAACTGTGAACTGTGAACTGTGAACTGTGAACTGTGAACTGTGAACTGTGAACTGTGAACTGTGAACTGTGAACTGTGAACTGTGAACTGTGAACTGTGAACTGTGAACTGTGAACTGTGAACTGTGAACTGTGAACTGTGAACTGTGAAATGTGAACTGTGAAATGTGAACTGTGAACTGTGAACTGTAAACTGAGAGCTGTGAACTTTGAAGTGTGCACTGCAAATTGTGAACTGTGAACGGCGGATTGTGAACTGTGAACTGTGAACTGTGAACTGTGAACTGTGAGCTGTGAACTAAGAAGGGTGCACTGTGAACTGTGAACTGTGAACTGTGAACTGTGAACTGTGAACTGTGAACTGTGAACTGTGAACTGTGAACTGTGAACTGTGAACTGTGAACTGTGAACTGTGAACTGTGAACTGTGAACTGTGAACTGTGAACTGTGAACTGTGAACTGTGAACTGTGAACTGTGAACTGTGAACTGTGAACTGTGAACTGTGAACTGTGAACTGTGAACTGTGAACTGTGAACTGTGAAGTGTGAACTGTGAAGTGTGAAGTGTGAACTGTGAACTGCGATTTGTGAACAGTGAACTGTGAACTGCGAGCTATGAACTGTGAACGGTGGATTGTGAACTGTGAACTGTGAACTGTGAACTGTGAACTGTGAACTGTGAACTGTGAACTGTGAACTGTGAACTGTGAACTGTGAACTGTGAACTGTGAACTGTGAACTGTGAACTGTGAACTGTGAACTGTGAACTGTGAACTGTGAACTGTGAACTGTGAACTGTGAACTGTGAACTGTGAACTGTGAACTGTGAACTGTGAACTGTGAACTGTGAACTGTGAACTGTGAACTGTGAACTGTGAACTGTGAACTGTGAACTGTGAACTGTGAACTGTGAACTGTGAACTGTGAACTGTGAACTGTGAACTGTGAACTGTGAACTGTGAACTGTGAACTGTGAACTGTGAACTGTGAACTGTGAACTGTGAACTGTGAACTGTGAACTGTGAACTGTGAACTGTGAACTGCTATTTGTGAACTGCGATTTGTGAACAGTGAACTGTGAACTGTGAACTGTGAACTGTGAACTGCAAATTGTGAACTGTGAACGGCGGATTGTGAACTGTGAACTGTTAACTGTGAACTGGGAACTGTGAGCTGTGAACTAAGAAGGGTGCACTGTGAACTGTGAACTTTGAACTGTGAACTGTGAACTGTGAACTGTGAACTGTGAACTGTGAACTGTGAACTGTGAACTGTGAACTGTGAACTGTGAACTGTGAACTGTGAACTGTGAACTGTGAACTGTGAACTGTGAACTGTGAACTGTGAACTGTGAACTGTGAACTGTGAACTGTGAACTGTGAAATGTGAACTGTGAAATGTGAACTGTGAACTGTGAACTGTAAACTGAGAGCTGTGAACTTTGAAGTGTGCACTGCAAATTGTGAACTGTGAACGGCGGATTGTGAACTGTGAACTGTTAACTGTGAACTGGGAACTGTGAGCTGTGAACTAAGAAGGGTGCACTGTGAACTGTGAACTGTGAACTGTGAACTGTGAACTGTGAACTGTGAACTGTGAACTGTGAACTGTGAACTGTGAACTGTGAACTGTGAACTGTGAACTGTGAACTGTGAACTGTGAACTGTGAACTGTGAACTGTGAACTGTGAACTGTGAACTGTGAACTGTGAAATGTGAACTGTGAAATGTGAACTGTGAACTGTGAACTGTAAACTGAGAGCTGTGAACTTTGAAGTGTGCACTGCAAATTGTGAACTGTGAACGGCGGATTGTGAACTGTGAACTGTTAACTGTGAACTGGGAACTGTGAGCTGTGAACTAAGAAGGGTGCACTGTGAACTGTGAACTGTGAACTGTGAACTGTGAACTGTGAACTGTGAACTGTGAACTGTGAACTGTGAACTGTGAACTGTGAACTGTGAACTGTGAACTGTGAACTGTGAACTGTGAACTGTGAACTGTGAACTGTGAACTGTGAACTGTGAACTGTGAACTGTGAACTGTGAACTGTGAACTGTGAACTGTGAACTGTGAACTGTGAACTGTGAACTGTGAACTGTGAACTGTGAACTGTGAACTGTGAACTGTGAACTGTGAACTGTGAACTGTGAACTGTGAACTGTGAACTGTGAACTGTGAACTGTGAACTGTGAACTGTGAACTGTGAACTGTGAAATGTGAACTGTGAACTGTGAACTGTAAACTGAGAGCTGTGAACTTTGAAGTGTGCACTGCAAATTGTGAACTGTGAACGGCGGATTGTGAACTGTGAACTGTTAACTGTGAACTGGGAACTGTGAGCTGTGAACTAAGAAGGGTGCACTGTGAACTGTGAACTGTGGACTGTGAACTGTGAACTGTGAACTGTGAACTGTGAACTGTGAACTGTGAACTGTGAACTGTGAACTGTGAACTGTGAACTGTGAACTGTGAACTGTGAACTGTGAACTGTGAACTGTGAACTGTGAACTGTGAACTGTGAACTGTGAACTGTGAACTGTGAACTGTGAACTGTGAACTGTGAACTGTGAACTGTGAACTGTGAACTGTGAACTGTGAACTGTGAACTGTGAACTGTGAACTGTGAACTGTGAACTGTGAACTGTGAACTGTGAACTGTGAACTGTGAACTGTGAACTGTGAACTGTGAACTGTGAACTGTGAACTGTGAACTGTGAACTGTGAACTGTGAACTGTGAACTGTGAACTGTGAACTGTGAACTGTGAACTGTGAACTGTGAACTGTGAACTGTGAACTGTGAACTGTGAACTGTGAACTGTGAACTGTGAACTGTGAACTGTGAACTGTGAACTGTGAACTGTGAACTGTGAACTGTGAACTGTGAACTGTGAACTGTGAACTGTGAACTGTGAACTGTGAACTGTGAACTGTGAACTGTGAACTGTGAACTGTGAACTGTGAACTGTGAACTGTGAACTGTGAACTGTGAACTGTGAACTGTGAACTGTGAACTGTGAACTGTGAACTGTGAACTGTGAACTGTGAACTGTGAACTGTGAACTGTGAACTGTGAACTGTGAACTGTGAACTGTGAACTGTGAACTGTGAACTGTGAACTGTGAACTGTGAACTGTGAACTGTGAACTGTGAACTGTGAACTGTGAACTGTGAACTGTGAACTGTGAACTGTGAACTGTGAACTGTGAACTGTGAACTGTGAACTGTGAACTGTGAACTGTGAACTGTGAACTGTGAACTGTGAACTGTGAACTGTGAACTGTGAACTGTGAACTGTGAACTGTGAACTGTGAACTGTGAACTGTGAACTGTGAACTGTGAACTGTGAACTGTGAACTGTGAACTGACTGTGAACTGTGAACTGTGAACTGTGAACTGTGAACTGTGAACTGTGAACTGTGAACTGTGAACTGTGAACTGTGAACTGTGAACTGTGAACTGTGAACTGTGAACTGTGAACTGTGAACTGTGAACTGTGAACTGTGAACTGTGAACTGTGAACTGTGAACTGTGAACTGTGAACTGTGAACTGTGAACTGTGAACTGTGAACTGTGAACTGTGAACTGTGAACTGTGAACTGTGAACTGTGAACTGTGAACTGTGAACTGTGAACTGTGAACTGTGAACTGTGAACTGTGAACTGTGAACTGTGAACTGTGAACTGTGAACTGTGAACTGTGAACTGTGAACTGTGAACTGTGAACTGTGAACTGTGAACTGTGAACTGTGAACTGTGAACTGTGAACTGTGAACTGTGAACTGTGAACTGTGAACTGTGAACTGTGAACTGTGAACTGTGAACTGTGAACTGTGAACTGTGAACTGTGAACTGTGAACTGTGAACTGTGAACTGTGAACTGTGAACTGTGAACTGGGAACTGGGAACTGGGAACTGTGAACTGTGAACTGTGAACTGGGAACTGTGAACTGTGAACTGGGAACTGGGAACTGGGAACTGTGAACTGTGAACTGGGAACTGGGAACTGTGAACTGTGAACTGTGAACTGTGAACTGTGAACTGTGAACTGTGAACTGTGAACTGTGAACTGTGAACTGTGAACTGTGAACTGTGAACTGTGAACTGTGAACTGTGAACTGTGAACTGTGAACTGTGAACTGTGAACTGTGAACTGTGAACTGTGAACTGTGAACTGTGAACTGTGAACTGTGAACTGTGAACTGTGAACTGTGAACTGTGAACTGTGAACTGTGAACTGTGAACTGTGAACTGTGAACTGTGAACTGTGAACTGTGAACTGTGAACTGTGAACTGTGAACTGTGAACTGTGAACTGTGAACTGTGAACTGTGAACTGTGAACTGTGAACTGTGAACTGTGAACTGTGAACTGTGAACTGTGAACTGTGAACTGTGAACTGTGAACTGTGAACTGTGAACTGTGAACTGTGAACTGTGAACTGTGAACTGTGAACTGCAAACTGTGAACTGTGAACTGTGAACTGTGAACTGTGAACTGTAAACTGCGAGCTGTGAACTTTGAAGTGTGCACTGCAAATTGTGAACTGTGAACGGCGGATTGTGAACTGTGAACTGTTAACTGTTTACTGTGAACTGAGAACTGTGAGCTGTGAACTAAGAAGGGTGCACCTTGAACTGTGAACTGTGGACTGTGAACTGTGAACTGTGAACTGTGAACTGTGAACTGTGAACTGTGAACTGTGAACTGTGAACTGTGAACTGTGAACTGTGAACTGTGAACTGTGAACAGTGAACTGTGAACAGTGAACTGTGAACAGTGAACTGTGAACTGTGAACTGTGAACTGTGAACTGTGAACTGTGAACTGTGAACTGTGAACTGTGAACTGTGAACTGTGAACTGTGAACTGTGAACTGTGAACTGTGAACTGTGAACTGTGAACTGTGAACTGTGAACTGTGAACTGTGAACTGTGAACTGTGAACTGTGAACTGTGAACTGTGAACTGTGAACTGTGAACTGTGAAGTGTGAACTGTGAAGTGTGAACTGTGAAGTGTGAACTGTGAAGTGTGAACTGTTAACTGTGAACTGTGAACTGTGAGCTGTGAACTAAGAAGGGTGCACTGTGAACTGTGAACTGTGGACTGTGAAGTGTGAACTGTGAACTGTGAACTGTGAACTGTGAACTGTGAACTGTGAACTGTGAACTGTGAACTGTGAACTGTGAACTGTGAACTGTGAACTGTGAACTGTGAACTGTGAACTGTGAACTGTGAACTGTGAACTGTGAACTGTTAACTGTGAACTGTGAACTGTGAACTGTGAACTGTGAACTGTGAACTGTGAACTGTGAACTGTGAACTGTGAACTGTGAACTGTGAACTGTGAACTGTGAACTGTGAACTGTGAACTGTGAACTGCGAGCTGTGAACTTTGAAGTGTGCACTGCAAATTGTGAACTGTGAACGGCGGATTGTGAACTGTGAACTGTTAACTGTGAACTGGGAACTGTGAGCTGTGAACTAAGAAGGGTGAACTGTGAACTGTGAACTGTGAACTGTGAACTGTGAACTGTGAACTGTGAACTGTGAACTGTGAACTGTGAACTGTGAACTGTGAACTGTGAACTGTGAACTGTGAACTGTGAACTGTGAACTGTGAACTGTGAACTGTGAACTGTGAACTGTGAACTGTGAACTGTGAACTGTGAACTGTGAACTGTGAACTGTGAACTGTGAACTGTGAACTGTGAACTGTGAACTGTGAACTGTGAACTGTGAACTGTGAACTGTGAACTGTGAACTGTGAACTGTGAACTGTGAACTGTGAACTGTGAACTGTGAACTGTGAACTGTGAACTGTGAACTGTGAACTGTGAACTGTGAACTGTGAACTGTGAACTGTGAACTGTGAACTGTGAACTGTGAACTGTGAACTGTGAACTGTGAACTGTGAACTGTGAACTGTGAACTGTGAACTGTGAACTGTGAACTGTGAACTGTGAACTGTGAACTGTGAACTGTGAACTGTGAACTGTGAACTGTGAACTGTGAACTGTGAACTGTGAACTGTGAACTGTGAACTGTGAACTGTGAACTGTGAACTGTGAACTGTGAACTGTGAACTGTGAACTGTGAACTGTGAACTGTGAACTGTGAACTGTGAACTGTGAACTGTGACCTGTGACCTGTGAACTGTGAACTGTGAACTGTGAACTGTGAACTGTGAACTGTGAACTGTGAACTGTGAACTGTGAACTGTGAACTGTGAACTGTGAACTGTGAACTGTGAACTGTGAACTGTGAACTGTGAACTGTGAACTGCGAGCTGTGAACTTTGAAGTGTGCACTGCAAATTGTGAACTGTGAACGGCGGATTGTGAACTGTGAACTGTTAACTGTGAACTGGGAACTGTGAGCTGTGAACTAAGAAGGGTGAACTGTGAACTGTGAACTGTGAACTGTGAACTGTGAACTGTGAACTGTGAACTGTGAACTGTGAACTGTGAACTGTGAACTGTGAACTGTGAACTGTGAACTGTGAACTGTGAACTGTGAACTGTGAACTGTGAACTGTGAACTGTGAACTGTGAACTGTGAACTGTGAACTGTGAACTGTGAACTGTGAACTGTGAACTGTGAACTGTGAACTGTGAACTGTGAACTGTGAACTGTGAACTGTGAACTGTGAACTGTGAACTGTGAACTGTGAACTGTGAACTGTGAACTGTGAACTGTGAACTGTGAACTGTGAACTGTGAACTGTGAACTGTGAACTGTGAACTGTGAACTGTGAACTGTGAACTGTGAACTGTGAACTGTGAACTGTGAACTGTGAACTGTGAACTGTGAACTGTGAACTGTGAACTGTGAACTGTGAACTGTGAACTGTGAACTGTGAACTGTGAACTGTGAACTGTGAACTGTGAACTGCGAACTGTGAACTGCGAACTGTGAACTGCGAACTGTGAACTGTGAACTGTGAACTGTGAACTGTGAACTGTGAACTGTGAACTGTGAACTGTGAACTGTGAACTGTGAACTGTGAACTGTGAACTGTGAACTGTGAACTGTGAACTGTGAACTGTGAACTGTGAACTGTGAACTGTGAACTGTGAACTGTGAACTGTGAACTGTGACCTGTGAACTGTGAACTGTGAACTGTGAACTGTGAACTGTGAACTGGGAACTGTGAACTGGGAACTGTGAACTGTGAACTGTGAACTGTGAACTGTGAACTGTGAACTGTGAACTGTGAACTGTGAACTGTGAACTGCGATTTGTGAACAGTGAACTGTGAACTGTGAACTGTGAACTGAGAACTGTGAACTGTGAACTGTGAACTGTGAAGTGTGAACTGTGAACTGTGAACTGTGAACTGTGAACTGTGAACTGTGAACTGTGAACTGTGAACTGTGAACTGCGATTTGTGAACAGTGAACTGTGAACTGTGAACTGTTAACTGTGAACTGGAAACTGTGAGCTGTGAACTGTGAAGGGCGGATTGTGAACTGTGAACTGTGAACTGTGAAGTGTGAACTGTGAACTGTGAACTGTGATCTGTGAACTGTGAACTGTGAACTGTGAACTGTGAACTGTGAACTGTGAACTGTGAACTGTGAACTGTGAACTGTGAACTGTGAACTGTGAACTGTGAACTGTGAACTGTGAACTGTGAACTGTGAACTGTGAACTGTGAACTGTGAACTGTGAACTGTGAACTGCGATTTGTGAACAGTGAACTGTGAACTGTGAACTGTGAACTGAGAACTGTGAACTGTGAACTGTGAACTGTGAAGTGTGAACTGTGAACTGTGAACTGTGAACTGTGAACTGTGAACTGTGAACTGTGAACTGTGAACTGCGATTTGTGAACAGTGAACTGTGAACTGTGAACTGTTAACTGTGAACTGGAAACTGTGAGCTGTGAACTGAGAAGGGTGCACTGTGAACTGCGAACTGTGGACTGTGAAGTGTGAACTGTGAACTGTGAACTGTGAACTGTGAACTGTGAACTGTGAACTGTGAACTGTGAACTGTGAACTGTGAACTGTGAACTGTGAACTGTGAACTGTGAACTGTGAACTGTGATCTGTGAAGTGTGAACTGTGAACTGTGAACTGTGAACTGTGAACTGCGATTTGTGAACAGTGAACTGTGAACTGTGAACTGTGAACTGTGAACTGTGAACTGTGAACTGTGAACTGTGAACTGTGAACTGTGAACTGTGAACTGTGAACTGTGAACTGTGAACTGTGAACTGTGAACTGTGAACTGTGAACTGTGAACTGTGAACTGTGAACTGTGAACTGTGAACTGTGAACTGTGAACTGTGAACTGTGAACTGTGAACTGTGAACTATGAACTGTGAACTGTGAACTGTGAACTGTGAACTTTGAAGTGTGCACTGCAAATTGTGAACTGTGAACGGCGGATTGTGAATTGTGAACTGTTAACTGTGAACTGGGAACTGTGAGCTGTGAATTAAGAAGGGTGCACTGTGAACTGTGAACTGTGGACTGTGAAGTGTGAACTGTGAACTGTGAACTGTGAACTGTGAACTGTGAACTGTGAACTGTGAACTGTGAACTGTGAACTGTGAACTGTGAACTGTGAACTGTGAACTGTGAACTGTGAACTGTGAACTGTGAACTGTGAACTGTGAACTGTGAACTGTGAACTGTGAACTGTGAACTGTGAACTGTGAACTGTGAACTGTGAACTGTGAACTGTGAACTGTGAACTGTGAACTGTGAACTGTGAACTGTGACCTGTGAACTGTGAACTGTGAACTGTGAACTGTGAACTGTGAACTGTGAACTGTGACCTGTGACCTGTGAACTGTGAACTGTGAACTGTGAACTGTGAACTGTGAACTGGGAACTGTGAACTGGGAACTGTGAACTGTGAACTGTGAACTGTGAACTGTGAACTGTGAACTGTGAACTGTGAACTGTGAACTGTGAACTGTGAACTGTGAACTGTGAACTGTGAACTGTGAACTGTGAACTGTGAACTGTGAACTGTAAACTGCGAGCTGTGAACTTTGAAGTGTGCACTGCAAATTGTGAACTGTGAACGGCGGATTGTGAACTGTGAACTGTTAACTGTTTACTGTGAACTGGGAACTGTGAGCTGTGAACTAAGAAGGGTGCACCTTGAACTGTGAACTGTGGACTGTGAACTGTGAACTGTGAACTGTGAACTGTGAACTGTGAACTGTGAACTGTGAACTG
This sequence comes from Lasioglossum villosulum, assembly GCA_963971365.1. Lineage (NCBI taxonomy): Eukaryota > Metazoa > Arthropoda > Insecta > Hymenoptera > Halictidae > Lasioglossum > Lasioglossum villosulum. The sequence continues at coordinate 156,059 of CAXARU010000110.1, forward strand.
TGAACTGTGAACTGTGAACTGTGAACTGTGAACAGTGAACTGTGAACAGTGAACTGTGAACTGTGAACTGTGAACTGTGAACTGTGAACTGTGAACTGTGAACTGTGAACTGTGAACTGTGAACTGTGAACTGTGAACTGTGAACTGTGAACTGTGAACTGTGAACTGTGAACTGTGAACTGTGAACTGTGAACTGTGAACTGTGAACTGTGAACTGTGAACTGTGAACTGTGAACTGTGAACTGTGAACTGTGAACTGTGAAGTGTGAACTGTGAAGTGTGATCTGTTAACTGTGAACTGTGAACTGCGATTTGTGAACTGTGAACTGTGAACTGTGAACTGCGATTTGTGAACTGTGAACTGTGAAGTGTGAACTGTGAACTGTGAACTGCGAGCTGTGAACTTTGAAGTGTGCACTGCAAATTGTGAACTGTGAACGGCGGATTGTGAACTGTGAAATGTGAACTGTGAACTGTGAACTGTGAACTGTGAACTGTGAACTGTGAACTGTGAACTGTGAACTGTGAACTGTGAACTGTGAACTGTGAACTGTGAACTGTGAACTGTGAACTGTGAACTGTGAACTGTGAACTGTGAACTGTGAAATGTGAACTGTGAACTGTGAACTGTGAACTGTGAACTGTGAACTGTGAACTGTGAACTGTGAACTGTGAACTGTGAACTGTGAACTGTGAACTGTGAACTGTGAACTGTGAACTGTGAACTGTGAACTGTGAACTGTGAACTGTGAACTGTGAACTGTGAACTGTGAACTGTGAACTGTGAACTGTGAACTGTGAACTGTGAACTGTGAACTGTGAACTGTGAACTGTGAACTGTGAACTGTGAACTGTGAACTGTGAACTGTGAACTGTGAACTGTGAACTGTGAACTGTGAACTGCGAGCTGTGAACTTTGAAGTGTGCACTGCAAATTGTGAACTGTGAACGGCGGATTGTGAACTGTGAACTGTTAACTGTGAAATGTGAACTGTGAGCTGTGAACTAAGAACGGTGCACTGTGAACTGTGAACTGTGAACTGTGAAGTGTGAACTGTGAAGTGTGAACTGTGAACTGTGAACTGCGATTTGTGAACAGTGAACTGTGAACTGTGAACTGCGAGCTATGAACTGTGAACTGTGAACTGTGAACTGTGAACTGTGAACTGTGAACTGTGAACTGTGAACTGTGAACTGTGAACTGTGAACTGTGAACTGTGAACTGTGAACTGTGAACTGTGAACTGTGAACTGTGAACTGTGAACTGTGAACTGTGAACTGTGAACTGTGAACTGTGAACTGTGAACTGTGAACTGTGAACTGTGAACTGTGAACTGTGAACTGTGAACTGTGAACTGTGAACTGTGAACTGTGAACTGTGAACTGTGAACTGTGAACTGTGAACTGTGAACTGTGAACTGTGAACTGTGAACTGTGAACTGTGAACTGTGAACTGTGAACTGTGAACTGTGAACTGTGAACTGTGAACTGTGAACTGTGAACTGTGAACTGTGAACTGTGAACTGTGAACTGTGAACTGTGAACTGTGAACTGTGAACTGTGAACTGTGAACTGTGAACTGTGAACTGTGAACTGTGAACTGTGAACTGTGAACTGTGAACTGTGAACTGTGAACTGTGAACTGTGAACTGTGAACTGTGAACTGTGAACTGTGAACTGTGAACTGTGAACTGTGAACTGTGAACTGTGAACTGTGAACTGTGAACTGTGAACTGTGAACTGTGAACTGTGAACTGTGAACTGTGAACTGTGAACTGTGAACTGTGACCTGTGACCTGTGAACTGGGAACTGTGAACTGTGAACTGTGAACTGTGAACTGTGAACTGGGAACTGTGAACTGTGAACTGTGAACTGTGAACTGTGAACTGTGAACTGTGAACTGTGAACTGTGAACTGTGAACTGTGAACTGTGAACTGTGAACTGTGAACTGTGAACTGTGAACTGTGAACTGTGAACTGTGAACTGTGAACTGTGAACTGTGAACTGTGAACTGTGAACTGTGAACTGTGAACTGTGAACTGTGAACTGTAAACTGCGAGCTGTGAACTTTGAAGTGTGCACTGCAAATTGTGAACTGTGAACGGCGGATTGTGAACTGTGAACTGTTAACTGTTTACTGTGAACTGGGAACTGTGAGCTGTGAACTAAGAAGGGTGCACCTTGAACTGTGAACTGTGGACTGTGAACTGTGAACTGTGAACTGTGAACTGTGAACTGTGAACTGTGAACTGTGAACTGTGAACTGTGAACAGTGAACTGTGAACAGTGAACTGTGAACTGTGAACTGTGAACTGTGAACTGTGAACTGTGAACTGTGAACTGTGAACTGTGAACTGTGAACTGTGAACTGTGAACTGTGAACTGTGAACTGTGAACTGTGAACTGTGAACTGTGAACTGTGAACTGTGAACTGTGAACTGTGAACTGTGAACTGTGAACTGTGAACTGTGAACTGTGAACTGTGAACTGTGAACTGTGAACTGTGAAGTGTGAACTGTGAAGTGTGATCTGTTAACTGTGAACTGTGAACTGCGATTTGTGAACTGTGAACTGTGAACTGTGAACTGCGATTTGTGAACTGTGAACTGTGAAGTGTGAACTGTGAACTGTGAACTGCGAGCTGTGAACTTTGAAGTGTGCACTGCAAATTGTGAACTGTGAACGGCGGATTGTGAACTGTGAAATGTGAACTGTGAACTGTGAACTGTGAACTGTGAACTGTGAACTGTGAACTGTGAACTGTGAACTGTGAACTGTGAACTGTGAACTGTGAACTGTGAACTGTGAACTGTGAACTGTGAACTGTGAACTGTGAACTGTGAACTGTGAACTGTGAAATGTGAACTGTGAACTGTGAACTGTGAACTGTGAACTGTGAACTGTGAACTGTGAACTGTGAACTGTGAACTGTGAACTGTGAACTGTGAACTGTGAACTGTGAACTGTGAACTGTGAACTGTGAACTGTGAACTGTGAACTGTGAACTGTGAACTGTGAACTGTGAACTGTGAACTGTGAACTGTGAACTGTGAACTGTGAACTGTGAACTATGAACTGTGAACTGTGAACTGTGAACTGTGAACTTTGAAGTGTGCACTGCAAATTGTGAACTGTGAACGGCGGATTGTGAATTGTGAACTGTTAACTGTGAACTGGGAACTGTGAGCTGTGAACTAAGAAGGGTGCACTGTGAACTGTGAACTGTGGACTGTGAAGTGTGAACTGTGAACTGTGAACTGTGAACTGTGAACTGTGAACTGTGAACTGTGAACTGTGAACTGTGAACTGTGAACTGTGAACTGTGAACTGTGAACTGTGAACTGTGAACTGTGAACTGTGAACTGTGAACTGTGAACTGTGAACTGTGAACTGTGAACTGTGAACTGTGAACTGTGAACTGTGAACTGTGAACTGTGAACTGTGAACTGTGAACTGTGAACTGTGAACTGTGAACTGTGAACTGTGAACTGTGAACTGTGAACTGTGAACTGTGAACTGTGAACTGTGAACTGTGAACTGTGAACTGTGAACTGTGAACTGTGAACTGTGAACTGTGAACTGTGAACTGTGAACTGTGAACTGTGAACTGTGAACTGTGAACTGTGAACTGTGAACTGTGAACTGTGAACTGTGAACTGTGACCTGTGAACTGTGAACTGTGAACTGGGAACTGTGAACTGTGAACTGTGAACTGTGAACTGTGAACTGTGAACTGTGAACTGTGAACTGTGAACTGTGAACTGTGAACTGTGAACTGTGAACTGTGAACTGTGAACTGTGAACTGTGAACTGTGAAGTGTGAACTGTGAAGTGTGAACTGTGAAGTGTGAACTGTTAACTGTGAACTGTGAACTGTGAACTGTGAACTGTGAACTGTGAACTGTGAACTGCGATTTGTGAACTGTGAACTGTGAAGTGTGAACTGTGAACTGTGAACTGCGAGCTGTGAACTTTGAAGTGTGCACTGCAAATTGTGAACTGTGAACGGCGGATTGTGAACTGTGAACTGTGAACTCTGAACTGTGAACTGTGAACTGTGAACTGTGAACTGTGAACTGTGAACTGTGAACTGTGAACTGTGAACTGTGAACTGTGAACTGTGAACTGTGAACTGTGAACTGTGAACTGTGAACTGTGAACTGTGAACTGCGAGCTGTGAACTTTGAAGTGTGCACTGCAAATTGTGAACTGTGAACGGCGGATTGTGAACTGTGAACTGTTAACTGTGAAATGTGAACTGTGAGCTGTGAACTAAGAACGGTGCACTGTGAACTGTGAACTGTGAACTGTGAAGTGTGAACTGTGAAGTGTGAACTGTGAACTGTGAACTGCGATTTGTGAACAGTGAACTGTGAACTGTGAACTGCGAGCTATGAACTGTGAACTGTGAACTGTGAACTGTGAACTGTGAACTGTGAACTGTGAACTGTGAACTGTGAACTGTGAACTGTGAACTGTGAACTGTGAACTGTGAACTGTGAACTGTGAACTGTGAACTGTGAACTGTGAACTGTGAACTGTGAACTGTGAACTGTGAACTGTGAACTGTGAACTGTGAACTGTGAACTGTGAACTGTGAACTGTCAACTGTGAACTGTGAACTGTGAACTGTGAACTGTGAACTGTGAACTGTGAACTGTGAACTGTGAACTGTGAACTGTGAACTGTGAACTGTGAACTGTGAACTGTGAACTGTGAACTGTGAACTGTGAACTGTGAACTGTGAACTGTGAACTGTGAACTGTGAACTGTGAACTGTGAACTGTGAACTGTGAACTGTGAACTGTGAACTGTGAACTGTGAACTGTGAACTGTGAACTGTGAACTGTGAACTGTGAACTGTGAACTGTGAACTGTGAACTGTGAACTGTGAACTGTGAACTGTGAACTGTGAACTGTGAACTGTGAACTGTGAACTGTGAACTGTGAACTGTGAACTGTGAACTGTGAACTGTGAACTGTGAACTGTGAACTGTGAACTGTGAACTGTGAACTGTGAACTGTGAACTGTGAACTGTGAACTGTGAACTGTGAACTGTGAACTGTGAACTGTGAACTGTGAACTGTGAACTGTGAACTGTGAACTGTGAACTGTGAACTGTGAACTGTGAACTGTGAACTGTGACCTGTGACCTGTGAACTGGGAACTGTGAACTGTGAACTGTGAACTGTGAACTGTGAACTGGGAACTGTGAACTGGGAACTGTGAACTGTGAACTGTGAACTGTGAACTGTGAACTGTGAACTGTGAACTGTGAACTGTGAACTGTGAACTGTGAACTGTGAACTGTGAACTGTGAACTGTGAACTGTGAACTGTGAACTGTGAACTGTGAACTGTGAACTGTGAACTGTAAACTGCGAGCTGTGAACTTTGAAGTGTGCACTGCAAATTGTGAACTGTGAACGGCGGATTGTGAACTGTGAACTGTTAACTGTTTACTGTGAACTGGGAACTGTGAGCTGTGAACTAAGAAGGGTGCACCTTGAACTGTGAACTGTGGACTGTGAACTGTGAACTGTGAACTGTGAACTGTGAACTGTGAACTGTGAACTGTGAACAGTGAACTGTGAACTGTGAACAGTGAACTGTGAACTGTGAACTGTGAACTGTGAACTGTGAACTGTGAACTGTGAACTGTGAACTGTGAACTGTGAACTGTGAACTGTGAACTGTGAACTGTGAACTGTGAACTGTGAACTGTGAACTGTGAACTGTGAACTGTGAACTGTGAACTGTGAACTGTGAACTGTGAACTGTGAACTGTGAACTGTGAACTGTGAACTGTGAACTGTGAACTGTGAACTGTGAACTGTGAACTGTGAACTGTGAACTGTGAACTGTGAACTGTGAACTGTGAACTGTGAACTGTGAACTGTGAACTGTGAACTGTGAACTGTGAACTGTGAACTGTGAACTGTGAACTGTGAACTGTGAACTGTGAACTGTGAACTGTGAACTGTGAACTGTGAACTGTGAACTGTGAACTGTGACCTGTGAACTGTGAACTGTGAACTGTGAACTGGGAACTGTGAACTGTGAACTGTGAACTGTGAACTGTGAACTGTGAACTGTGAACTGTGAACTGTGAACTGTGAACTGTGAACTGTGAACTGTGAACTGTGAACTGTGAACTGTGAACTGTGAACTGTGACCTGTGAACTGTGACCTGTGAACTGTGAACTGTGAACTGTGAACTGTGAACTGGGAACTGTGAACTGTGAACTGTGAACTGGGAACTGTGAACTGTGAACTGTGAACTGTGAACTGTGAACTGTGAACTGTGAACTGTGAACTGTGAACTGTGAACTGTGAACTGTGAACTGTGAACTGTGAACTGTGAACTGTGAACTGTGAACTGTGAACTGTGAACTGTGAACTGTGAACTGTGAACTGTGAACTGTGAACTGTGAACTGTGAACTGTGAACTGTGAACTGTGAACTGTGAACTGTGAACTGTGAACTGTGAACTGTGAACTGTGAACTGTGAACTGTGAACTGTGAACTGTGAACTGTGAACTGTGAACTGTGAACTGTGAACTGTGAACTGTGAACTGTGAACTGTGAACTGTGAACTGTGAACTGTGAACTGTGAACTGTGAACTGTGAACTGTGAACTGTGAACTGTGAACTGTGAACTGTGAACTGTGAACTGTGAACTGTGAACTGTGAACTGTGAACTGTGAACTGTGAACTGTGAACTGTAAACTGCGAGCTGTGAACTTTGAAGTGTGCACTGGAAATTGTGAACTGTGAACGGCGGATTGTGAACTGTGAACTGTTAACTGTTAACTGTGAACTGGGAACTGTGAGCTGTGAACTAAGAAGGGTGCACCTTGAACTGTGAACTGTGGACTGTGAACTAAGAACTGTGAACTGTGAACTGTGAACTGTGAACTGTGAACTGTGAACTGTGAACTGTGAACTGTGAACTGTGAACTGTGAACTGTGAACTGTGAACAGTGAACTGTGAACAGTGAACTGTGAACTGTGAACTGTGAACTGTGAACTGTGAACTGTGAACTGTGAACTGTGAACTGTGAACTGTGAACTGTGAACTGTGAACTGTGAACTGTGAACTGTGAACTGTGAACTGTGAACTGTGAACTGTGAACTGTGAACTGTGAACTGTGAACTGTGAACTGTGAACTGTGAACTGTGAAGAGTGAACTGTGAAGTGTGAACTGTGAAGTGTGAACTGTTAACTGTGAACTGCGATTTGTGAACTGTGAACTGTGAACTGTGAACTGTGAACTGCGATTTGTGAACTGTGAACTGTGAAGTGTGAACTGTGAACTGTGAACTGCGAGCTGTGAACTTTGAAGTGTGCACTGCAAATTGTGAACTGTGAACGGCGGATTGTGAACTGTGAACTGTGAACTCTGAACTGTGAACTGTGAACTGTGAACTGTGAACTGTGAACTGTGAACTGTGAACTGTGAACTGTGAACTGTGAACTGTGAACTGTGAACTGTGAACTGTGAACTGTGAACTGTGAACTGTGAACTGTGAACTGTGAACTGTGAACTGTGAACTGTGAACTGTGAACTGTGAACTGCGAGCTGTGAACTTTGAAGTGTGCACTGCAAATTGTGAACTGTGAACGGCGGATTGTGAACTGTGAACTGTTAACTGTGAAATGTGAACTGTGAGCTGTGAACTAAGAACGGTGCACTGTGAACTGTGAACTGTGAACTGTGAAGTGTGAACTGTGAAGTGTGAACTGTGAACTGTGAACTGCGATTTGTGAACAGTGAACTGTGAACTGTGAACTGCGAGCTATGAACTGTGAACTGTGAACTGTGAACTGTGAACTGTGAACTGTGAACTGTGAACTGTGAACTGTGAACTGTGAACTGTGAACTGTGAACTGTGAACTGTGAACTGTGAACTGTGAACTGTGAACTGTGAACTGTGAACTGTGAACTGTGAACTGTGAACTGTGAACTGTGAACTGTGAACTGTGAACTGTGAACTGTGAACTGTGAACTGTGAACTGTGAACTGTGAACTGTGAACTGTGAACTGTGAACTGTGAACTGTGAACTGTGAACTGTGAACTGTGAACTGTGAACTGTGAACTGTGAACTGTGAACTGTGAACTGTGAACTGTGAACTGTGAACTGTGAACTGTGAACTGTGAACTGTGAACTGTGAACTGTGAACTGTGAACTGTGAACTGTGAACTGTGAACTGTGAACTGTGAACTGTGAACTGTGAACTGTGAACTGTGAACTGTGAACTGTGAACTGTGAACTGTGAACTGTGAACTGTGAACTGTAAACTGCGAGCTGTGAACTTTGAAGTGTGCACTGGAAATTGTGAACTGTGAACGGCGGATTGTGAACTGTGAACTGTTAACTGTTAACTGTGAACTGGGAACTGTGAGCTGTGAACTAAGAAGGGTGCACCTTGAACTGTGAACTGTGGACTGTGAACTAAGAACTGTGAACTGTGAACTGTGAACTGTGAACTGTGAACTGTGAACTGTGAACTGTGAACTGTGAACTGTGAACTGTGAACTGTGAACTGTGAACAGTGAACTGTGAACTGTGAACAGTGAACTGTGAACAGTGAACTGTGAACTGTGAACTGTGAACTGTGAACTGTGAACTGTGAACTGTGAACTGTGAACTGTGAACTGTGAACTGTGAACTGTGAACTGTGAACTGTGAACTGTGAACTGTGAACTGTGAACTGTGAACTGTGAACTGTGAACTGTGAACTGTGAACTGTGAACTGTGAACTGTGAACTGTGAAGAGTGAACTGTGAAGTGTGAACTGTGAAGTGTGAACTGTTAACTGTGAACTGCGATTTGTGAACTGTGAACTGTGAACTGTGAACTGTGAACTGCGATTTGTGAACTGTGAACTGTGAAGTGTGAACTGTGAACTGTGAACTGCGAGCTGTGAACTTTGAAGTGTGCACTGCAAATTGTGAACTGTGAACGGCGGATTGTGAACTGTGAACTGTGAACTCTGAACTGTGAACTGTGAACTGTGAACTGTGAACTGTGAACTGTGAACTGTGAACTGTGAACTGTGAACTGTGAACTGTGAACTGTGAACTGTGAACTGTGAACTGTGAACTGTGAACTGTGAACTGTGAACTGTGAACTGTGAACTGTGAACTGTGAACTGTGAACTGCGAGCTGTGAACTTTGAAGTGTGCACTGCAAATTGTGAACTGTGAACGGCGGATTGTGAACTGTGAACTGTTAACTGTGAAATGTGAACTGTGAGCTGTGAACTAAGAACGGTGCACTGTGAACTGTGAACTGTGAACTGTGAAGTGTGAACTGTGAAGTGTGAACTGTGAACTGTGAACTGCGATTTGTGAACAGTGAACTGTGAACTGTGAACTGCGAGCTATGAACTGTGAACTGTGAACTGTGAACTGTGAACTGTGAACTGTGAACTGTGAACTGTGAACTGTGAACTGTGAACTGTGAACTGTGAACTGTGAACTGTGAACTGTGAACTGTGAACTGTGAACTGTGAACTGTGAACTGTGAACTGTGAACTGTGAACTGTGAACTGTGAACTGTGAACTGTGAACTGTGAACTGTGAACTGTGAACTGTGAACTGTGAACTGTGAACTGTGAACTGTGAACTGTGAACTGTGAACTGTGAACTGTGAACTGTGAACTGTGAACTGTGAACTGTGAACTGTGAACTGTGAACTGTGAACTGTGAACTGTGAACTGTGAACTGTGAACTGTGAACTGTGAACTGTGAACTGTGAACTGTGAACTGTGAACTGTGAACTGTGAACTGTGAACTGTGAACTGTGAACTGTGAACTGTGAACTGTGAACTGTGAACTGTGAACTGTGAACTGTGAACTGTGAACTGTGAACTGTGAACTGTGAACTGTGAACTGTGAACTGTGAACTGTGAACTGCGAACTGCGAACTGTGAACTGCGAACTGCGAACTGCGAACTGCGAACTGCGAACTGTGAACTGTGAACTGTGAACTGTGAACTGTGAACTGTGAACTGTGAACTGTGAACTGTGAACTGTGAACTGTGAACTGTGAACTGTGAACTGTGAACTGTGAACTGTGAACTGTGAACTGTGAACTGTGAACTGTGAACTGTGAACTGTGAACTGTGAACTGTGAACTGTGAACTGTGAACTGTGAACTGTGAACTGTGAACTGTGAACTGTGAACTGTGAACTGTGAACTGTGAACTGTGAACTGTGAACTGTGAACTGTGAACTGTGAACTGTGAACTGTGAACTGTGAACTGTGAACTGTGAACTGTGAACTGTGAACTGTGAACTGTGAACTGTGAACTGTGAACTGTGAACTGTGAACTGTGAACTGTGAACTGTGAACTGTGAACTGTGAACTGTGAACTGTGAACTGTGAACTGTGAACTGTGAACTGTGAACTGTGAACTGTGAACTGTGAACTGTGAACTGTGAACTGTGAACTGTGAACTGTGAACTGTGAACTGTGAACTGTGAACTGTGAACTGTGAACTGTGAACTGTGAACTGTGAACTGTGAACTGTGAACTGTGAACTGTGAACTGTGAACTGTGAACTGTGAACTGTGAACTGTGAACTGTGAACTGTGAACTGTGAACTGTGAACTGTGAACTGTGAACTGTGAACTGTGAACTGTGAACTGTGAACTGTGAACTGTGAACTGTGAACTGTGAACTGTGAACTGTGAACTGTGAACTGTGAACTGCGAACTGTGAACTGCGAGCTGTGAACTGCGAGCTGCGAACTGCGAGCCGTGAACTGTGAACTGTGAACTGTGAACTGTGAACTGTGAACTGTGAACTGTGAACTGTGAACTGTGAACTGTGAACTGTGAACTGTGAACTGTGAACTGTGAACTGTGAACTGTGAACTGTGAACTGTGAACTGTGAACTGTGAACTGTGAACTGTGAACTGTGAACTGTGAACTGTGAACTGTGAACTGTGAACTGTGAACTGTGAACTGTGAACTGTGAACTGTGAACTGTGAACTGTGAACTGTGAACTGTGAACTGTGAACTGTGAACTGTGAACTGTGAACTGTGAACTGTGAACTGTGACCTGTGAACTGTGACCTGTGAACTGTGAACTGTGAACTGTGAACTGTGAACTGTGAACTGTGAACTGTGAACTGTGAACTGTGAACTGTGAAGTGTGAACTGTGAACTGTGAACTGTGAACTGTGAACAGTGAACTGTGAACTGTGAACTACGAGCTGTGAACTTTGAAGTGTGCACTGCAAATTGTGAACTGTGAACGGCGGATTGTGAACTGTGAACTGTGAACTGTGAACTGTGAACTGTGAACTGTGAACTGTGAACTGTGAACTGTGAACTGTGAACTGTGAACTGTGAACTGTGAACTGTGAACTGTGAACTGTGAACTGTGAACTGTGAACTGTGAACTGTGAACTGTGAACTGTGAACTGTGAACTGTGAACTGTGAACTGTGAACTGTGAACTGTGAACTGTGAACTGTGAACTGTGAACTGTGAACTGTGAACTGTGAACTGTGAACTGTGAACTGTGAACTGTGAACTGTGAACTGTGAACTGTGAACTGTGAACTGTGAACTGTGAACTGTGAACTGTGAACTGTGAACTGTGAACTGTGAACTGTGAACTGTGACCTGTGAACTGTGAACTGTGAACTGTGAACTGTGAACTGTGAACTGTGAACTGTGAACTGTGAACTGTGAACTGTGAACTGTGAACTGTGAACTGTGAACTGTGAACTGTGAACTGTGAACTGTGAACTGTGAACTGTGAACTGTGAACTGTGAACTGTGAACTGTGAACTGTGAACTGTGAACTGTGAACTGTGAACTGTGAACTGTGAACTGTGAAGTGTGAACTGTGAACTGTGAACTGTGAACTGTGAACTGTGAACTGTGAACAGTGAACTGTGAACTGTGAACTACGAGCTGTGAACTTTGAAGTGTGCACTGCAAATTGTGAACTGTGAACGGCGGATTGTGAACTGTGAACTGTGAACTGTGAACTGTGAACTGTGAACTGTGAACTGTGAACTGTGAACTGTGAACTGTGAACTGTGAACTGTGAACTGTGAACTGTGAACTGTGAACTGTGAACTGTGAACTGTGAACTGTGAACTGTGAACTGTGAACTGTGAACTGTGAAGTGTGAACTGTGAACTGTGAACTGCGAGCTGTGAACTTTGAAGTGTGCACTGCAAATTGTGAACTGTGAACGGCGGATTGTGAACTGTGAACTGTGAACTCTGAACTGTGAACTGTGAACTGTGAACTGTGAACTGTGAACTGTGAACTGTGAACTGTGAACTGTGAACTGTGAACTGTGAACTGTGAACTGTGAACTGTGAACTGTGAACTGTGAACTGTGAACTGTGAACTGCGAGCTGTGAACTTTGAAGTGTGCACTGCAAATTGTGAACTGTGAACGGCGGATTGTGAACTGTGAACTGTTAACTGTGAAATGTGAACTGTGAGCTGTGAACTAAGAACGGTGCACTGTGAACTGTGAACTGTGAACTGTGAAGTGTGAACTGTGAAGTGTGAACTGCGATTTGTGAACAGTGAACTGTGAACTGTGAACTGTGAACTGCGAGCTATGAACTGTGAACTGTGAACTGTGAACTGTGAACTGTGAACTGTGAACTGTGAACTGTGAACTGTGAACTGTGAACTGTGAACTGTGAACTGTGAACTGTGAACTGTGAACTGTGAACTGTGAACTGTGAACTGTGAACTGTGAACTGTGAACTGTGAACTGTGAACTGTGAACTGTGAACTGTGAACTGTGAACTGTGAACTGTGAACTGTGAACTGTGAACTGTGAACTGTGAACTGTGAACTGTGAACTGTGAACTGTGAACTGTGAACTGTGAACTGTGAACTGTGAACTGTGAACTGTGAACTGTGAACTGTGAACTGTGAACTGTGAACTGTGAACTGTGAACTGTGAACTGTGAACTGTGAACTGTGAACTGTGAACTGTGAACTGTGAACTGTGAACTGTGAACTGTGAACTGTGAACTGTGAACTGTGAACTGTGAACTGTGAACTGTGAACTGTGAACTGTGAACTGTGAACTGTGAACTGTGAACTGTGAACTGTGAACTGTGAACTGTGAACTGTGAACTGTGAACTGTGAACTGTGAACTGTGAACTGTGAACTGTGAACTGTGAACTGTGAACTGTGAACTGTGAACTGTGAACTGTGAACTGTGAACTGTGAACTGTGAACTGTGAACTGTGAACTGTGAACTGTGAACTGTGAACTGTGAACTGTGAACTGTGAACTGTGAACTGTGAACTGTGAACTGTGAACTGTGAACTGTGAACTGTGAACTGTGAACTGTGAACTGTGAACTGTGAACTGTGAACTGTGAACTGTGAACTGTGAACTGTGAACTGTGAACTGTGAACTGTGAACTGTGAACTGTGAACTGTGAACTGTGAACTGTGAACTGTGAACTGTGAACTGTGAACTGTGAACTGTGAACTGTGAACTGTGAACTGTGAACTGTGAACTGTGAACTGTGAACTGTGAACTGTGAACTGTGAACTGTGAACTGTGAACTGTGAACTGTGAACTGTGAACTGTGAACTGTGAACTGTGAACTGTGAACTGTGAACTGTGAACTGTGAACTGTGAACTGTGAACTGTGAACTGTGAACTGTGAACTGTGAACTGTGAACTGTGAACTGTGAACTGTGAACTGTGAACTGTGAACTGTGAACTGTGAACTGTGAACTGTGAACTGTGAACTGTGAACTGTGAACTGTGAACTGTGAACTGTGAACTGTGAACTGTGAACTGTGAACTGTGAACTGCGAACTGTGAACTGTGAACTGTGAACTGTGAACTGTGAACTGTGAACTGTGAACTGTGAACTGTGAACTGTGAACTGTGAACTGTGAACTGTGAACTGTGAACTGTGAACTGTGAACTGTGAACTGTGAACTGTGAACTGTGAACTGTGAACTGTGAACTGTGAACTGTGAACTGTGAACTGTGAACTGTGAACTGTGAACTGTGAACTGTGAACTGTGAACTGTGAACTGTGAACTGTGAACTGTGAACTGTGAACTGTGAACTGTGAACTGTGAACTGTGAACTGTGAACTGTGAACTGTGAACTGTGAACTGTGAACTGTGAACTGTGAAGTGTGAACTGTGAAGTGTGAACTGTGAAGTGTGAACTGTGAAGTGTGAACTGTGAACTGTGAACTGTGAACTGTGAACTGTGAACTGTGAACTGTGAACAGTGAACTGTGAACTGTGAACTACGAGCTGTGAACTTTGAAGTGTGCACTGCAAATTGTGAACTGTGAACGGCGGATTGTGAACTGTGAACTGTGAACTGTGAACTGTGAACTGTGAACTGTGAACTGTGAACTGTGAACTGTGAACTGTGAACTGTGAACTGTGAACTGTGAACTGTGAACTGTGAACTGTGAACTGTGAACTGTGAACTGTGAACTGTGAACTGTGAACTGTGAACTGTGAACTGTGAACTGTGAACTGTGAACTGTGAACTGTGAACTGTGAACTGTGAACTGTGAACTGTGAACTGTGAACTGTGAACTGTGAACTGTGAACTGTGAACTGTGAACTGTGAACTGTGAACTGTGAACTGTGAACTGTGAACTGTGAACTGTGAACTGTGAACTGTGAACTGTGAACTGTGAACTGTGAACTGTGAACTGTGAACTGTGAACTGTGAACTGTGAACTGTGAAGTGTGAACTGTGAAGTGTGAACTGTGAAGTGTGAACTGTGAAGTGTGAACTGTGAACTGTGAACTGTGAACTGTGAACTGTGAACTGTGAACAGTGAACTGTGAACTGTGAACTACGAGCTGTGAACTTTGAAGTGTGCACTGCAAATTGTGAACTGTGAACGGCGGATTGTGAACTGTGAACTGTGAACTGTGAACTGTGAACTGTGAACTGTGAACTGTGAACTGTGAACTGTGAACTGTGAACTGTGAACTGTGAACTGTGAACTGTGAACTGTGAACTGTGAACTGTGAACTGTGAACTGTGAACTGTGAACTGTGAACTGTGAACTGTGAACTGTGAACTGTGAACTGTGAACTGTGAACTGTGAACTGTGAACTGTGAACTGTGAACTGTGAACTGTGAACTGTGAACTGTGAACTGTGAACTGCGAGCTGTGAACTTTGAAGTGTGCACTGCAAATTGTGAACTGTGAACGGCGGATTGTGAACTGTGAACTGTTAACTGTGAAATGTGAACTGTGAGCTGTGAACTAAGAACGGTGCACTGTGAACTGTGAACTGTGAACTGTGAAGTGTGAACTGTGAAGTGTGAACTGTGAACTGTGAACTGCGATTTGTGAACAGTGAACTGTGAACTGTGAACTGCAAGCTATGAACTGTGAACTGTGAACTGTGAACTGTGAACTGTGAACTGTGAACTGTGAACTGTGAACTGTGAACTGTGAACTGTGAACTGTGAACAGTGAACTGTGAACTGTGAACTACGAGCTGTGAACTTTGAAGTGTGCACTGCAAATTGTGAACTGTGAACGGCGGATTGTGAACTGTGAACTGTGAACTGTGAACTGTGAACTGTGAACTGTGAACTGTGAACTGTGAACTGTGAACTGTGAACTGTGAACTGTGAACTGTGAACTGTGAACTGTGAACTGTGAACTGTGAACTGTGAACTGTGAACTGTGAACTGTGAACTGTGAACTGTGAACTGTGAACTGTGAACTGTGAACTGTGAACTGTGAACTGTGAACTGTGAACTGTGAACTGTGAACTGTGAACTGTGAACTGTGAACTGTGAACTGTGAACTGTGAACTGTGAACTGTGAACTGTGAACTGTGAACTGTGAACTGTGAACTGTGAACTGTGAACTGTGAACTGTGAACTGTGAACTGTGAACTGTGAACTGTGAACTGTGAACTGTGAACTGTGAACTGTGAACTGTGAACTGTGAACTGTGAACTGTGAACTGTGAACTGTGAACTGTGAACTGTGAACTGTGAACTGTGAACTGTGAACTGTGAACTGTGAACTGTGAACTGTGAACTGTGAACTGTGAACTGTGAACTGTGAACTGTGAACTGTGAACTGTGAACTGTGAACTGTGAACTGTGAACTGTGAACTGTGAACTGTTAACTGTGAACTGTTAACTGTGAACTGTTAACTGTGAACTGTTAACTGTGAACTGTGAACTGTGAACTGTGAACTGTGAACTGTGAACTGTGAACTGTGAACTGTGAACTGTGAACTGTGAACTGTGAACTGTGAACTGTGAACTGTGAACTGTGAACTGTGAACTGTGAACTGTGAACTGTGAACTGTGAACTGTGAACTGTGAACTGTGAACTGTGAACTGTGAACTGTGAACTGTGAACTGTGAACTGTGAACTGTGAACTGTGAACTGTGAACTGTAAACTGCGAGCTGTGAACTTTGAAGTGTGCACTGCAAATTGTGAACTGTGAACGGCGGATTGTGAACTGTGAACTGTTAACTGTTTACTGTGAACTGTGAACTGTGAACTGTGAACTGCGAGCTGTGAACTTTGAAGTGTGCACTGCAAATTGTGAACTGTGAACGGCGGATTGTGAACTGTGAACTGTGAACTGTGAAATGTGAACTGTGAACAGTGAACTGTGAACAGTGAACTGTGAACTGTGAACTGTGAACTGTGAACTGTGAACTGTGAACTGTGAACTGTGAACTGTGAACTGTGAACTGTGAACTGTGAACTGTGAACTGTGAACTGTGAACTGTGAACTGTGAACTGTGAACTGTGAACTGTGAACTGTGAACTGTGAACTGTGAACTGTGAACTGTGAACTGTGAACTGTGAACTGTGAACTGTGAACTGTGAACTGTGAACTGTGAACTGTGAACTGTGAACTGTGAACTGTGAACTGTGAACTGTGAACTGTGAACTGTGAACTGTGAACTGTGAACTGTGAACTGTGAACTGTGAACTGTGAACTGTGAACTGTGAACTGTGAACTGTGAACTGTGAACTGTGAACTGTGAACTGTGAACTGTGAACTGTGAACTGTGAACTGTGAACTGTGAACTGTGAACTGTGAACTGTGAACTGTGAACTGTGAACTGTGAACTGTGAACTGTGAACTGTGAACTGTGAACTGTGAACTGTGAACTGTGAACTGTGAACTGTGAACTGTGAACTGTGAACTGTGAACTGTGAACTGTGAACTGTGAACTGTGAACTGTGAACTGTGAACTGTGAACTGTGAACTGTGAACTGTGAACTGTGAACTGTGAACTGTGAACTGTGAACTGTGAACTGTGAACTGTGAACTGTGAACTGTGAACTGTGAACTGTGAACTGTGAACTGTGAACTGTGAACTGTGAACTGTGAACTGTGAACTGTGAACTGTGAACTGTGAACTGTGAACTGTGAACTGTGAACTGTGAACTGTGAACTGTGAACTGTGAACTGTGAACTGTGAACTGTGAACTGTGAACTGTGAACTGTGAACTGTGAACTGTGAACTGTGAACTGTGAACTGTGAACTGTGAACTGTGAACTGTGAACTGTGAACTGTGAACTGTGAACTGTGAACTGTGAACTGTGAACTGTGAACTGTGAACTGTGAACTGTGAACTGTGAACTGTGAACTGTGAACTGTGAACTGTGAACTGTGAACTGTGAACTGTGAACTGTGAACTGTGAACTGTGAACTGTGAACTGTGAACTGTGAACTGTGAACTGTGAACTGTGAACTGTGAACTGTGAACTGTGAACTGTGAACTGTGAACTGTGAACTGTGAACTGTGAACTGTGAACTGTGAACTGTGAACTGTGAACTGTGAACTGTGAACTGTGAACTGTGAACTGTGAACTGTGAACTGTGAACTGTGAACTGTGAACTGTGACCTGTGAACTGTGACCTGTGAACTGTGACCTGTGAACTGTGAACTGTGAACTGTGAACTGTGAACTGTGAACTGTGAACTGTGAACTGTGAACTGTGAACTGTGAACTGTGAACTGTGAACTGTGAACTGTGAACTGTGAACTGTGAACTGTGAACTGTGAACTGTGAACTGTGAACTGTGAACTGTGAACTGTGAACTGTGAACTGTGAACTGTGAACTGTGAACTGTGAACTGTGAACTGTGAACTGTGAACTGTGAACTGTGAACTGTGAACTGTGAACTGTGAACTGTGAACTGTGAACTGTGAACTGTGAACTGTGAACTGTGAACTGTGAACTGTGAACTGTGAACTGTGAACTGTGAACTGTGAACTGTGAACTGTGAACTGTGAACTGTGAACTGTGAACTGTGAACTGTGAACTGTGAACTGTGAACTGTGAACTGTGAACTGTGAACTGTGAACTGTGAACTGTGAACTGTGAACTGTGAACTGTGAACTGTGAACTGTGAACTGTGAACTGTGAACTGTGAACTGTGAAGTGTGAACTGTGAAGTGTGAACTGTGAAGTGTGAACTGTGAAGTGTGAACTGTGAAGTGTGAACTGTGAAGTGTGAACTGTGAAGTGTGAACTGTGAAGTGTGAACTGTGAAGTGTGAACTGTGAAGTGTGAACTGTGAAGTGTGAACTGTGAAGTGTGATCTGTGAAGTGTGAACTGTGAAGTGTGAACTGTGAAGTGTGAACTGTGAACTGTGAACTGTGAACTGTGAACTGTGAACTGTGAACTGTGAACTGTGAACTGTGAACTGTGAACTGTGAACTACGAGCTGTGAACTTTGAAGTGTGCACTGCAAATTGTGAACTGTGAACGGCGGATTGTGAACTGTGAACTGTGAACTGTGAACTGTGAACTGTGAACTGTGAACTGTGAACTGTGAACTGTGAACTGTGAACTGTGAACTGTGAACTGTGAACTGTGAACTGTGAACTGTGAACTGTGAACTGTGAACTGTGAACTGTGAACTGTGAACTGTGAACTGTGAACTGTGAACTGTGAACTGTGAACTGTGAACTGTGAACTGTGAACTGTGAACTGTGAACTGTGAACTGTGAACTGTGAACTGTGAACTGTGAACTGTGAACTGTGAACTGTGAACTGTGAACTGTGAACTGTGAACTGTGAACTGCGAGCTGTGAACTTTGAAGTGTGCACTGCAAATTGTGAACTGTGAACGGCGGATTGTGAACTGTGAACTGTTAACTGTGAAATGTGAACTGTGAGCTGTGAACTAAGAACGGTGCACTGTGAACTGTGAACTGTGAACTGTGAAGTGTGAACTGTGAAGTGTGAACTGTGAACTGTGAACTGCGAGCTGTGAACTTTGAAGTGTGCACTGCAAATTGTGAACTGTGAACGGCGGATTGTGAACTGTGAACTGTGAACTGTGAAATGTGAACTGTGAACAGTGAACTGTGAACAGTGAACTGTGAACTGTGAACTGTGAACTGTGAACTGTGAACTGTGAACTGTGAACTGTGAACTGTGAACTGTGAACTGTGAACTGTGAACTGTGAACTGTGAACTGTGAACTGTGAACTGTGAACTGTGAACTGTGAACTGTGAACTGTGAACTGTGAACTGTGAACTGTGAACTGTGAACTGTGAACTGTGAACTGTGAACTGTGAACTGTGAACTGTTTACTGTGAACTGTGAACTGTGAACTGTGAACTGCGAGCTGTGAACTTTGAAGTGTGCACTGCAAATTGTGAACTGTGAACGGCGGATTGTGAACTGTGAACTGTGAACTGTGAACTGTGAACTGTGAACTGTGAACTGTGAACTCTGAACTGTGAACAGTGAACTGTGAACAGTGAACTGTGAACTGTGAACTGTGAACTGTGAACTGTGAACTGTGAACTGTGAACTGTGAACTGTGAACTGTGAACTGTGAACTGTGAACTGTGAACTGTGAACTGTGAACTGTGAACTGTGAACTGTGAACTGTGAACTGTGAACTGTGAACTGTGAACTGTGAACTGTGAACTGTGAACTGTGAACTGTGAACTGTGAACTGTGAAGTGTGAACTGTTAACTGTGAACTGTGAACTGTGAACTGCGATTTGTGAACTGTGAACTGTGAACTGTGAACTGCGATTTGTGAACTGTGAACTGTGAAGTGTGAACTGTGAACTGTGAACTGCGAGCTGTGAACTTTGAAGTGTGCACTGCAAATTGTGAACTGTGAACGGCGGATTGTGAACTGTGAACTGTGAACTGTGAACTGTGAACTGTGAACTGTGAACTGTGAACTGTGAACTGTGAACTGTGAACTGTGAACTGTGAACTGTGAACTGTGAACTGTGAACTGTGAACTGTGAACTGTGAGCTGTGAACTGTGAACTGTGAACTGTGAACTGTGAACTGTGAACTGTGAAATGTGAACTGTGAACTGTGAACTGTGAACTGTGAACTGTGAACTGTGAACTGTGAACTGTGAACTGTGAACTGTGAACTGTGAACTGTGAACTGTGAACTGTGAACTGTGAACTGTGAACTGTGAACTGTGAACTGTGAACTGTGAACTGTGAACTGTGAACTGTGAACTGTGAACTGTGAACTGTGAACTGTGAACTGTGAACTGTGAACTGTGAACTGTGAACTGTGAACTGTGAACTGTGAACTGTGAACTGTGAACTGTGAACTGTGAACTGTGAACTGTGAACTGTGAACTGTGAACTGTGAACTGTGAACTGTGAACTGTGAACTGTGAACTGTGAACTGTGAACTGTGAACTGTGAACTGTGAACTGTGAACTGTGAACTGTGAACTGTGAACTTTGAACTGTGAACTGTGAACTGTGAACTGTGAACTGTGAACTGTGAACTGTGAACTGTGAACTGTGAACTGTGAACTGTGAACTGTGAACTGTGAACTGTGAACTGTGAACTGTGAACTGTGAACTGTGAACTGTGAACTGTGAACTGTGAACTGTGAACTGTGAACTGTGAACTGTGAACTGTGAACTGTGAACTGTGAACTGTGAACTGTGAACTGTGAACTGTGAACTGTGAACTGTGAACTGTGAAATGTGAACTGTGAACTGTGAACTGTGAACTGTGAACTGTGAACTGTGAACTGTGAACTGTGAACTGTGAACTGTGAACTGTGAACTGTGAACTGTGAACTGTGAACTGTGAACTGTGAACTGTGAACTGTGAACTGTGAACTGTGAACTGCGAGCTGTGAACTTTGAAGTGTGCACTGCAAATTGTGAACTGTGAACGGCGGATTGTGAACTGTGAACTGTTAACTGTGAAATGTGAACTGTGAGCTGTGAACTAAGAACGGTGCACTGTGAACTGTGAACTGTGAACTGTGAAGTGTGAACTGTGAAGTGTGAACTGTGAACTGTGAACTGCGATTTGTGAACAGTGAACTGTGAACTGTGAACTGCAAGCTATGAACTGTGAACTGTGAACTGTGAACTGTGAACTGTGAACTGTGAACTGTGAACTGTGAACTGTGAACTGTGAACTGTGAACTGCGAGCTGTGAACTTTGAAGTGTGCACTGCAAATTGTGAACTGTGAACGGCGGATTGTGAACTGTGAACTGTTAACTGTGAAATGTGAACTGTGAGCTGTGAACTAAGAACGGTGCACTGTGAACTGTGAACTGTGAACTGTGAAGTGTGAACTGTGAAGTGTGAACTGTGAACTGTGAACTGCGATTTGTGAACAGTGAACTGTGAACTGTGAACTGCAAGCTATGAACTGTGAACTGTGAACTGTGAACTGTGAACTGTGAACTGTGAACTGTGAACTGTGAACTGTGAACTGTGAACTTGAACTGTGAACTGTGAACTGTGAACTGTGAACTGTGAACTGTGAACTGTGAACTGTGAACTGTGAACTGTGAACTGTGAACTGTGAACTGTGAACTGTGAACTGTGAACTGTGAACTGTGAACTGTGAACTGTGAACTGTGAACTGTGAACTGTGAACTGTGAACTGTGAACTGTGAACTGTGAACTGTGAACTGTGAACTGTGAACTGTGAACTGTGAACTGTGAACTGTGAACTGTGAACTGTGAACTGTGAACTGTGAACTGTGAACTGTGAACTGTGAACTGTGAACTGTGAACTGTGAACTGTGAACTGTGAACTGTGAACTGTGAACTGTGAACTGTGAACTGTGAACTGTGAACTGTGAACTGTGAACTGTGAACTGTGAACTGTGAACTGTGAACTGTGAACTGTGAACTGTGAACTGTGAACTGTGAACTGTGAACTGTGAACTGTGAACTGTGAACTGTGAACTGTGAACTGTGAACTGTGAACTGTGAACTGTGAACTGTGAACTGTGAACTGTGAACTGTGAACTGTGAACTGTGAACTGTGAACTGTGAACTGTGAACTGTGAACTGTGAACTGTGAACTGTGAACTGTGAACTGTGAACTGTGAACTGTGAACTGTGAACTGTGAACTGTGAACTGTGAACTGTGAACTGTGAACTGTGAACTGTGAACTGTGAACTGTGAACTGTGAACTGTGAACTGTGAACTGTGAACTGTGAACTGTGAACTGTGAACTGTGAACTGTGAACTGTGAACTGTGAACTGTGAACTGTGAACTGTGAACTGTGAACTGTGAACTGTGAACTGTGAACTGTGAACTGTGAACTGTGAACTGTGAACTGTGAACTGTGAACTGTGAACTGTGAACTGTGAACTGTGAACTGTGAACTGTGAACTGTGAACTGTGAACTGTGAACTTGAACTGTGAACTGTGAACTGTGAACTGTGAACTGTGAACTGTGAACTGTGAACTGTGAACTGTGAACTGTGAACTGTGAAATAAGAACGGTGCACTGTGAACTGTGAACTGTGAACTGTGAAGTGTGAACTGTGAAGTGTGAACTGTGAACTGTGAGCTGTGAACTTTGAAGTGTGCACTGCAAATTGTGAACTGTGAACGGCGGATTGTGAACTGTGAACTGTTAACTGTGAACTGGGAACTGTGAGCTGTGAACTAAGAACGGTGCACTGTGAACTGTGAACTGTGAACTGTGAACTGTGAACTGTGAACTGTGAACTGTGAACTGTGAACTGTGAACTGTGAACTGTGAACTGTGAACTGTGAACTGTGAACTGTGAACTGTGAACTGTGAACTGTGAACTGTGAACTGTGAACTGTGAACTGTGAACTGTGAACTGTGAACTGTGAACTGTGAACTGTGAACTGTGAACTGTGAACTGTGAACTGTGAACTGTGAACTGTGAACTGTGAACTGTGAACTGTGATCTGTGAACTGTGAACTGTGAACTGTGAACTGTGAACTGTGAACTGTGAACTGTGAACTGTGAACTGTGAACTGTGAACTGTGAACTGTGAACTGTGAAGTGTGAAGTGTGAACTGTGAAGTGTGAAGTGTGAAGTGTGAAGTGTGAAGTGTGAAGTGTGAAGTGTGAAGTGTGAAGTGTGAAGTGTGAAGTGTGAACTGTGAACTGTGAACTGTGAACTGTGAACTGTTAAATTGTGAACTGTGAACTGTGAACTGTGAACTGTGAATTGTGAATTGTGAACTGTGAACTGTGAACTGTGAACTGTGAACTGTGAACTGTGAACTGTGAACTGTGAACTGTGAACTGTGAACTGTGAACTGTGAACTGTGAACTGTGAACTGTGAACTGTGAACTGTGAACTGTGAACTGTGAACTGTGAACTGTGAACTGTGAACTGTGAACTGTGAACTGTGAACTGTGAACTGTGAACTGTGAACTGTGAACTGTAAACTGCGAGCTGTGAACTTTGAAGTGTGCACTGCAAATTGTGAACTGTGAACGGCGGATTGTGAACTGTGAACTGTTAACTGTTTACTGTGAACTGTGAACTGTGAACTGTGAACTGCGAGCTGTGAACTTTGAAGTGTGCACTGCAAATTGTGAACTGTGAACGGCGGATTGTGAACTGTGAACTGTGAACTGTGAACTGTGAACTGTGAACTGTGAACTGTGAACTGTGAACTGTGAACTGTGAACTGTGAACTGTGAACTGTGAACTGTGAACTGTGAACTGTGAACTGTGAACTGTGAACTGTGAACTGTGAACTGTGAACTGTGAACTGTGAACTGTGAACTGTGAACTATGAACTGTGAACTGTGAACTGTAAACTGCGAGCTGTGAACTTTGAAGTGTGCACTGCAAATTGTGAACTGTGAACGGCGGATTGTGAACTGTGAACTGTTAACTGTGAACTGGGAACTGTGAGCTGTGAACTAAGAAGGGTGCACTGTGAACTGTGAACTGTGGACTGTGAAGTGTGAACTGTGAACTGTGAACTGTGAACTGTGAACTGTGAACTGTGAACTGTGAACTGTGAACTGTGAACTGTGAACTGTGAACTGTGAACTGTGAACTGTGAACTGTGAACTGTGAACTGTGAACTGTGAACTGTGAACTGTGAACTGTGAACTGTGAACTGTGAACTGTGAACTGTGAACTGTGAACTGTGAACTGTGAACTGTGAACTGTGAACTGTGAACTGTGAACTGTGAACTGTGAACTGTGAACTGTGAACTGTGAACTGTGAACTGTGAACTGTGAACTGTGAACTGTGAACTGTGAACTGTGAACTGTGAACTGTGAACTGTGAACTGTGAACTGTGAACTGTGAACTGTGAACTGTGAACTGTGAACTGTGAACTGTGAACTGTGAACTGTGAACTGTGAACTGTGAACTGTGAACTGTGAACTGTGAACTGTGAACTGTGAACTGTGAACTGTGAACTGTGAACTGTGAACTGTGAACTGTGAACTGTGAACTGGGAAATGTGAACTTGAACTGTGAACTGTGAACTGTGAACTGTGAACTGTGAACTGTGAACTGTGAACTGTGAACTGTGAACTGTGAACTGTGAACTGTGAACTGTGAACTGTGAACTGTGAAATAAGAACGGTGCACTGTGAACTGTGAACTGTGAACTGTGAAGTGTGAACTGTGAAGTGTGAACTGTGAACTGTGAACTGTGAGCTGTGAACTTTGAAGTGTGCACTGCAAATTGTGAACTGTGAACGGCGGATTGTGAACTGTGAACTGTTAACTGTGAACTGGGAACTGTGAGCTGTGAACTAAGAACGGTGCACTGTGAACTGTGAACTGTGAACTGTGAACTGTGAACTGTGAACTGTGAACTGTGAACTGTGAACTGTGAACTGTGAACTGTGAACTGTGAACTGTGAACTGTGAACTGTGAACTGTGAACTGTGAACTGTGAACTGTGAACTGTGAACTGTGAAGTGTGAAGTGTGAACTGTGAAGTGTGAACTGTGAAGTGTGAAGTGTGAAGTGTGAAGTGTGAAGTGTGAAGTGTGAAGTGTGAAGTGTGAAGTGTGAAGTGTGAAGTGTGAAGTGTGAAGTGTGAAGTGTGAAGTGTGAAGTGTGAAGTGTGAACTGTGAACTGTGAACTGTGAACTGTTAAATTGTGAACTGTGAACTGTGAACTGTGAACTGTGAACTGTGAACTGTGAACTGTAAACTGCGAGCTGTGAACTTTGAAGTGTGCACTGCAAATTGTGAACTGTGAACGGCGGATTGTGAACTGTGAACTGTTAACTGTTTACTGTGAACTGTGAACTGTGAACTGTGAACTGCGAGCTGTGAACTTTGAAGTGTGCACTGCAAATTGTGAACTGTGAACGGCGGATTGTGAACTGTGAACTGTGAACTGTGAACTGTGAACTGTGAACTGTGAACTGTGAACTGTGAACTGTGAACTGTGAACTGTGAACTGTGAACTGTGAACTGTGAACTGTGAACTGTGAACTGTGAACTGTGAACTGTGAACTGTGAACTGTGAACTGTGAACTGTGAACTGTGAACTGTGAACTGTGAACTGTGAACTGTGAACTGTGAACTGTGAACTGTGAACTGTGAACTGTGAACTGTGAACTGTGAACTGTGAACTGTGAACTGTGAACTGTGAACTGTGAACTGTGAACTGTGAACTGTGAACTGTGAACTGTGAACTGTGAACTGTGAACTGTGAACTGTGAACTGTGAACTGTGAACTGTGAACTGTGAACTGTGAACTGTGAACTGTGAACTGTGAACTGTGAACTGTGAACTGTGAACTGTGAACTGTGAACTGTGAACTGTGAACTGTGAACTGTGAACTGTGAACTGTGAACTGTGAACTGTGAACTGTGAACTGTGAACTGTGAAGTGTGAACTGTGAAGTGTGAACTGTGAACTGTGAACTGTGAACTGTAAACTGCGAGCTGTGAACTTTGAAGTGTGCACTGGAAATTGTGAACTGTGAACGGCGGATTGTGAACTGTGAACTGTGAACTGTGAACTGTGAACTGTGAACTGTGAACTGTGAACTGTGAACAGTGAACTGTGAACTGTGAACTGTGAACTGCGAGCTGTGAACTTTGAAGTGTGCACTGCAAATTGTGAACTGTGAACGGCGGATTGTGAACTGTGAACTGTGAACTGTGAACTGTGAACTGTGAACTGTGAACTGTGAACTGTGAACTGTGAACTGTGAACTGTGAACTGTGAACTGTGAACTGTGAACTGTGAACTGTGAACTGTGAACTGTGAACTGTGAACTGTGAACTGTGAACTGTGAACTGTGAACTGTGAACTGTGAACTGTGAACTATGAACTGTGAACTGTGAACTGTAAACTGCGAGCTGTGAACTTTGAAGTGTGCACTGCAAATTGTGAACTGTGAACGGCGGATTGTGAACTGTGAACTGTTAACTGTGAACTGGGAACTGTGAGCTGTGAACTAAGAAGGGTGCACTGTGAACTGTGAACTGTGGACTGTGAAGTGTGAACTGTGAACTGTGAACTGTGAACTGTGAACTGTGAACTGTGAACTGTGAACTGTGAACTGTGAACTGTGAACTGTGAACTGTGAACTGTGAACTGTGAACTGTGAACTGTGAACTGTGAACTGTGAACTGTGAACTGTGAACTGTGAACTGTGAACTGTGAACTGTGAACTGTGAACTGTGAACTGTGAACTGTGAACTGTGAACTGTGAACTGTGAACTGTGAACTGTGAACTGTGAACTGTGAACTGTGAACTGTGAACTGTGAACTGTGAACTGTGAACTGTGAACTGTGAACTGTGAACTGTGAACTGTGAACTGTGAACTGTGAACTGTGAACTGTGAACTGTGAACTGTGAACTGTGAACTGTGAACTGTGAACTGTGAACTGTGAACTGTGAACTGTGAACTGTGAACTGTGAACTGTGAACTGTGAACTGTGAAATGTGAACTTGAACTGTGAACTGTGAACTGTGAACTGTGAACTGTGAACTGTGAACTGTGAACTGTGAACTGTGAACTGTGAACTGTGAACTGTGAACTGTGAACTGTGAACTGTGAACTGTGAAATAAGAACGGTGCACTGTGAACTGTGAACTGTGAACTGTGAAGTGTGAACTGTGAAGTGTGAACTGTGAACTGTGAGCTGTGAACTTTGAAGTGTGCACTGCAAATTGTGAACTGTGAACGGCGGATTGTGAACTGTGAACTGTTAACTGTGAACTGGGAACTGTGAGCTGTGAACTAAGAACGGTGCACTGTGAACTGTGAACTGTGAACTGTGAACTGTGAACTGTGAACTGTGAACTGTGAACTGTGAACTGTGAACTGTGAACTGTGAACTGTGAACTGTGAACTGTGAACTGTGAACTGTGAACTGTGAACTGTGAACTGTGAACTGTGAACTGTGAACTGTGAACTGTGAACTGTGAAGTGTGAAGTGTGAACTGTGAAGTGTGAACTGTGAAGTGTGAAGTGTGAAGTGTGAAGTGTGAAGTGTGAAGTGTGAAGTGTGAAGTGTGAAGTGTGAAGTGTGAAGTGTGAAGTGTGAAGTGTGAAGTGTGAAGTGTGAAGTGTGAAGTGTGAAGTGTGAACTGTGAACTGTGAACTGTGAACTGTTAAATTGTGAACTGTGAACTGTGAACTGTGAACTGTGAACTGTGAACTGTGAACTGTAAACTGCGAGCTGTGAACTTTGAAGTGTGCACTGCAAATTGTGAACTGTGAACGGCGGATTGTGAACTGTGAACTGTTAACTGTTTACTGTGAACTGTGAACTGTGAACTGTGAACTGCGAGCTGTGAACTTTGAAGTGTGCACTGCAAATTGTGAACTGTGAACGGCGGATTGTGAACTGTGAACTGTGAACTGTGAACTGTGAACTGTGAACTGTGAACTGTGAACTGTGAACTGTGAACTGTGAACTGTGAACTGTGAACTGTGAACTGTGAACTGTGAACTGTGAACTGTGAACTGTGAACTGTGAACTGTGAACTGTGAACTGTGAACTGTGAACTGTGAACTGTGAACTGTGAACTGTGAACTGTGAACTGTGAACTGTGAACTGTGAACTGTGAACTGTGAACTGTGAACTGTGAACTGTGAACTGTGAACTGTGAACTGTGAACTGTGAACTGTGAACTGTGAACTGTGAACTGTGAACTGTGAACTGTGAACTGTGAACTGTGAACTGTGAACTGTGAACTGTGAACTGTGAACTGTGAACTGTGAACTGTGAACTGTGAACTGTGAACTGTGAACTGTGAACTGTGAACTGTGAACTGTGAACTGTGAACTGTGAACTGTGAACTGTGAACTGTGAACTGTGAACTGTGAACTGTGAACTGTGAACTGTGAACTGTGAACTGTGAACTGTGAACTGTGAAGTGTGAACTGTGAAGTGTGAACTGTGAACTGTGAACTGTGAACTGTAAACTGCGAGCTGTGAACTTTGAAGTGTGCACTGGAAATTGTGAACTGTGAACGGCGGATTGTGAACTGTGAACTGTTAACTGTTAACTGTGAACTGGGAACTGTGAGCTGTGAACTAAGAAGGGTGCACCTTGAACTGTGAACTGTGGACTGTGAACTGTGAACTGTGAACTGTGAACTGTGAACTGTGAACTGTGAACTGTGAACTGTGAACTGTGAACTGTGAACTGTGAACAGTGAACTGTGAACAGTGAACTGTGAACTGTGAACTGTGAACTGTGAACTGTGAACTGTGAACTGTGAACTGTGAACTGTGAACTGTGAACTGTGAACTGTGAACTGTGAACTGTGAACTGTGAACTGTGAACTGTGAACTGTGAACTGTGAACTGTGAACTGTGAACTGTGAACTGTGAACTGTGAACTGTGAACTGTGAACTGTGAACTGTGAACTGTGAACTGTGAAGTGTGAACTGTGAAGTGTGAACTGTGAAGTGTGAACTGTGAAGTGTGAACTGTTAACTGTGAACTGCGATTTGTGAACTGTGAACTGTGAACTGTGAACTGCGATTTGTGAACTGTGAACTGTGAAGTGTGAACTGTGAACTGTGAACTGCGAGCTGTGAACTTTGAAGTGTGCACTGCAAATTGTGAACTGTGAACGGCGGATTGTGAACTGTGAACTGTGAACTCTGAACTGTGAACTGTGAACTGTGAACTGTGAACTGTGAACTGTGAACTGTGAACTGTGAACTGTGAACTGTGAACTGTGAACTGTGAACTGTGAACTGTGAACTGTGAACTGTGAACTGTGAACTGTGAACTGTGAACTGTGAACTGTGAACTGTGAACTGTGAACTGTGAACTGTGAACTGTGAACTGTGAACTGTGAACTGTGAACTGCGAGCTGTGAACTTTGAAGTGTGCACTGCAAATTGTGAACTGTGAACGGCGGATTGTGAACTGTGAACTGTTAACTGTGAAATGTGAACTGTGAGCTGTGAACTAAGAACGGTGCACTGTGAACTGTGAACTGTGAACTGTGAAGTGTGAACTGTGAAGTGTGAACTGTGAACTGTGAACTGCGATTTGTGAACAGTGAACTGTGAACTGTGAACTGCGAGCTATGAACTGTGAACTGTGAACGGCGGATTGTGAACTGTGAACTGTGAACTGTGAACTGTGAACTGTGAACTGTGAACTGTGAACTGTGAACTGTGAACTGTGAACTGTGAACTGTGAACTGTGAACTGTGAACTGTGAACTGTGAACTGTGAACTGTGAACTGCGAACTGCGAACTGCGAACTGTGAACTGTGAAATGTGAACTGTGAACTGTGAACTGTGAACTGTGAACTGTGAACTGTGAACTGTGAACTGTGAACTGTGAACTGTGAACTGAGAACTGTGAACTGTGAACTGTGAACTGTGAACTGTGAACTGTGAACGGCGGATTGTGAACTGTGAACTGTGAACTGTGAACTGTGAACTGTGAACTGTGAACTGTGAACTGTGAACTGTGAACTGTGAACTGTGAACTGTGAACTGTGAACTGTGAACTGTGAACTGTGAACTGTGAACTGTGAACTGTGAACTGCGAACTGCGAACTGCGAACTGTGAACTGTGAAATGTGAACTGTGAACTGTGAACTGTGAACTGTGAACTGTGAACTGTGAACTGTGAACTGTGAACTGTGAACTGTGAACTGTGAACTATGAACTGTGAACTGTGAACTGTGAACTGTGAACTGTAAACTGCGCGCTGTGAACTTTGAAGTGTGCACTGCAAATTGTGAACTGTGAACGGCGGATTGTGAACTGTGAACTGTTAACTGTGAACTGGGAACTGTGAGCTGTGAACTAAGAAGGGTGCACTGTGAACTGTGAACTGTGGACTGTGAAGTGTGAACTGTGAACTGTGAACTGTGAACTGTGAACTGTGAACTGTGAACTGTGAACTGTGAACTGTGAACTGTGAACTGTGAACTGTGAACTGTGAACTGTGAACTGTGAACTGTGAACTGTAAACTGTGAACTGTGAACTGTGAACTGTGAACTGTGAACTGTGAACTGTGAAATAAGAACGGTGAAATAAGAACGGTGCACTGTGAACTGTGAACTGTGAACTGTGAACTGTGAAGTGTGAACTGTGAAGTGTGAACTGTGAACTGTGAGCTGTGAACTTTGAAGTGTGCACTGCAAATTGTGAACTGTGAACGGCGGATTGTGAACTGTGAACTGTTAACTGTGAACTGGGAACTGTGAGCTGTGAACTAAGAACGGTGCACTGTGAACTGTGAACTGTGAACTGTGAACTGTGAACTGTGAACTGTGAACTGTGAACTGTGAACTGTGAACTGTGAACTGTGAACTGTGAACTGTGAACTGTGAACTGTGAACTGTGAACTGTGAACTGTGAACTGTGAACTGTGAACTTTGAACTGTGAACTGTGAACTGTGAACTGTGAACTGTGAACTGTGAACTGTGAACTGTGAACTGTGAACTGTGAACTGTGAACTGTGAACTGTGAACTGTGAACTGTGAACTGTGAACTGTGAACTGTGAACTGTGAACTGTGAACTGTGAACTGTGAACTGTGAACTGTGAACTGTGAACTGTGAACTGTGAACTGTGAACTGTGAACTGTGAACTGTGAACTGTGAACTGTGAACTGTGAACTGTGAACTGTGAACTGTGAACTGTGAACTGTGAACTGTGAACTGTGAACTGTGAACTGTGAACTGTGAACTGTGAACTGTGAACTGTGAACTGTGAACTGTGAACTGTGAACTGTGAACTGTGAACTGTGAACTGTGAACTGTGAACTGTGAACTGTGAACTGTGAACTGTGAACTGTGAACTGTGAACTGTGAACTGTGAACTGTGAACTGTGAACTGTGAACTGTGAACTGTGAACTGTGAACTGTGAACTGTGAACTGTGAACTGTGAACTGTGAACTGTGAACTGTGAACTGTGAACTGTGAACTGTGAACTGTGAACTGTGAACTGTGAACTGTGAACTGTGAACTGTGAACTGTGAACTGTGAACTGTGAACTGTGAACTGTGAACTGTGAACTGTGAACTGTGAACTGTGAACTGTGAACTGTGAACTGTGAACTGTGAACTGTGAACTGTGAACTGTGAACTGTAAACTGCGAGCTGTGAACTTTGAAGTGTGCACTGGAAATTGTGAACTGTGAACGGCGGATTGTGAACTGTGAACTGTTAACTGTTAACTGTGAACTGGGAACTGTGAGCTGTGAACTAAGAAGGGTGCACCTTGAACTGTGAACTGTGGACTGTGAACTGTGAACTGTGAACTGTGAACTGTGAACTGTGAACTGTGAACTGTGAACTGTGAACTGTGAACTGTGAACTGTGAACTGTGAACAGTGAACTGTGAACAGTGAACTGTGAACTGTGAACTGTGAACTGTGAACTGTGAACTGTGAACTGTGAACTGTGAACTGTGAACTGTGAACTGTGAACTGTGAACTGTGAACTGTGAACTGTGAACTGTGATCTGTGAACTGTGAACTGTGAACTGTGAACTGTGAACTGTGAACTGTGAACTGTGAACTGTGAACTGTGAACTGTGAAGTGTGAACTGTGAAGTGTGAACTGTGAAGTGTGAACTGTGAAGTGTGAACTGTTAACTGTGAACTGCGATTTGTGAACTGTGAACTGTGAACTGTGAACTGCGATTTGTGAACTGTGAACTGTGAAGTGTGAACTGTGAACTGTGAACTGCGAGCTGTGAACTTTGAAGTGTGCACTGCAAATTGTGAACTTTGAACGGCGGATTGTGAACTGTGAACTGTGAACTCTGAACTGTGAACTGTGAACTGTGAACTGTGAACTGTGAACTGTGAACTGTG
Source organism: Lasioglossum villosulum (assembly GCA_963971365.1). Taxonomy (NCBI): domain Eukaryota; kingdom Metazoa; phylum Arthropoda; class Insecta; order Hymenoptera; family Halictidae; genus Lasioglossum; species Lasioglossum villosulum. The sequence continues at coordinate 188,617 of CAXARU010000110.1, forward strand.
AACTGTGAACTGTGAACTGTGAACTGTGAACTGTGAACTGTGAACTGTGAACTGTGAACTGTGAACTGTGAACTGTGAACTGTGAACTGTGAACTGTGAACTGTGAACTGTGAACTGTGAACTGTGAACTGTGAACTGTGAACTGCGAGCTGTGAACTTTGAAGTGTGCACTGCAAATTGTGAACTGTGAACGGCGGATTGTGAACTGTGAACTGTTAACTGTGAAATGTGAACTGTGAGCTGTGAACTAAGAACGGTGCACTGTGAACTGTGAACTGTGAACTGTGAACTGTGAAGTGTGAACTGTGAAGTGTGAACTGTGAAGTGTGAACTGTGAAGTGTGAACTGTTAACTGTGAACTGCGATTTGTGAACTGTGAACTGTGAACTGTGAACTGCGATTTGTGAACTGTGAACTGTGAAGTGTGAACTGTGAACTGTGAACTGCGAGCTGTGAACTTTGAAGTGTGCACTGCAAATTGTGAACTGTGAACGGCGGATTGTGAACTGTGAACTGTGAACTCTGAACTGTGAACTGTGAACTGTGAACTGTGAACTGTGAACTGTGAACTGTGAACTGTGAACTGTGAACTGTGAACTGTGAACTGTGAACTGTGAACTGTGAACTGTGAACTGTGAACTGTGAACTGTGAACTGTGAACTGTGAACTGTGAACTGTGAACTGTGAACTGTGAACTGTGAACTGTGAACTGCGAGCTGTGAACTTTGAAGTGTGCACTGCAAATTGTGAACTGTGAACGGCGGATTGTGAACTGTGAACTGTTAACTGTGAAATGTGAACTGTGAGCTGTGAACTAAGAACGGTGCACTGTGAACTGTGAACTGTGAACTGTGAAGTGTGAACTGTGAAGTGTGAACTGTGAACTGTGAACTGCGATTTGTGAACAGTGAACTGTGAACTGTGAACTGCGAGCTATGAACTGTGAACTGTGAACTGTGAACTGTGAACTGTGAACTGTGAACTGTGAACTGTGAACTGTGAACTGTGAACTGTGAACTGTGAACTGTGAACTGTGAACTGTGAACTGTGAACTGTGAACTGTGAACTGTGAACTGTGAACTGTGAACTGTGAACTGTGAACTGTGAACTGTGAACTGTGAACTGTGAACTGTGAACTGTGAACTGTGAACTGTGAACTGTGAACTGTGAACTGTGAACTGTGAACTGTGAACTGTGAACTGTGAACTGTGAACTGTGAACTGTGAACTGTGAACTGTGAACTGTGAACTGTGAACTGTGAACTGTGAACTGTGAACTGTGAACTGTGAACTGTGAACTGTGAACTGTGAACTGTGAACTGTGAACTGTGAACTGTGAACTGTGAACTGTGAACTGTGAACTGTGAACTGTGAACTGTGTGGGATTGGGAGTCTTGGCGATAAACCGTGTGTGTATTTTAAATATATTTATTATGTGGTATAATTATATTAACAGTAGCTTTTCTACGCGACTATCCCACGCTTTCGTGTCGACGACTTTCACCCTCCGCTGCGGAAAACACACTGGCCGCTTCTTTTCGGAAAAAGGTCCTCACACCCTCATATTCGTTCTCTCTTTCTCTCTCACTCTCTTTCTTTCACTCGCGTCCTTAAAACTAACTGTCGATTGAGACAAACCAGGCACAGGCCTGCATCGTGTCGTTTGTCCCTCGCTCTACCTGGCTCAAGAGGCCCTACCATAAATAGTGACCACTTGGGTCCTACGACGTGCACTCGCAATCCCACACTCGGCCATCCTGCAGAGATATCTGGCCTCAGATATCGTGTCATAAATCATCACTCTCTGCACCGTCACTGTTCACATCATCGCTGTCTTCGCTCACCCACGGTTTCATAAACTCAGCTCCCGTGGATGTTTGCTGTGGCCCTTCTTGATTTCCAACCTTTATTACAACGTACCGGTCATTTCGAAGTACTTTACTGATTTCATAGGGTCCCAGGTATTTCCCTGCAAATTTCAGTCCTGGTCCCTGCTGCGTTCTCTTAATTGCCACTAGGTCCCCTTCGCTGTATTTTCTGCTCTCAACACGTTTTTTATTGAAGTTTCTTCTGTTTTCCTGTTGGATTTTTATGATGTTTCGTCGCGCTTCCTCTCGTAATTCATCCCGGTTTTGCTGAAATATATCTATCCATTCACGCTCTAAGAGTTCGACAATTTGCGGGTCATTCTTAAATCTAGGTTCTATACCAAATAATATTTTATACGGCGACATCTTAGTACTACGACTTGGAATAATATTAAAACATTTTTGGCAGCGCTCTACATACTTGTGCCACTCTTTGGGTTTTGGTGCCGACAATTTTGTTAATAGCGGTATTAACGTGCGATTTACTCTTTCCGCTTGGCCGTTAGCACGTGGCATGCCCACGGTCGTCAGTATGTGTTCCACACGTTCGTCCTTGCAATATGTTTCGAAATCGTTCGACGTAAACGCGGCGCCTCTATCAGATATTATTCTTCTAGGATTACCAAAAAGTACAGACTGTTTTTTGAGTCGCTCTATTACTTCTGCCGCATTACATGTTTTAGTAGCATAGAGCCAAACAAATTTGGAGAATGCGTCTATTACTACAAATATGTATCGATATCTTTTTTGTGTTGACGGGAGCGGCCCTAGATGATCTATATGATAAGTGTCTAGCGGCACTTCACCTTTGCTTATCGCGAATAAATACCCTTCTGATTTGCCCTGTTTCTTTTCGGCGAGAATACAGTCAATGCAATTTCGTAACACTCGATCTACCTTTCCCCTCATCTTTTGAAACCAATAATCCTTTTTTATTATGTCTTCGGTTTTCCCTGATGAGAAATGTCCGTTCTCATGCGCGCGTCTAATTATTAATGATTGCATTGATTTTGGTACCACAAGGCGAATATCACCATCGATTTCTTTAAACAATATATCACCTCTAACAACATACCCTTCTGCTTGTCCCGACTTCGCTAATTCTAATACTTTTAGTACGTCCGCGTCCTCGCGTTGCGCCTTTTTCAATCTACTGCTTAAGTTGTTATCGCTTTCACCTATTAACATACACGAAAGTAGAGGGTTACGACTTAGTGCATCTACATGAACAAGACTTTTACCGGGGCGATGTTCAATTGTATATTCGAACTCTTCCAATAACAGAGCCCATCGTGCAACACGCACGCATAAATCTTTTTTGCGCATTGTCAAGGCGAACGCTTGACAATCTGTAACTATTTTAAAGGGTATACCCAATAGGTAAACGCGGAACTTTTTTAATGATTTTACAACGGCTAAGACTTCCAATTCGTAGCTGGAATAGCGTTCCTCCGCTGGTATCGTTTTGCCGCTTGCAAAATACACCGGGTGCAGCTTATCATCGCGAACGTCTCGTTGCAACAATATTGCTCCGTACCCGAATTTAGAAGCATCGGTATGTAATTCGGTTTCTGCGCCAATTTGGTATAATTTCAATACGGGCTTACTACTCAATGCTATCTTTAATCGTTCAAATGCATGCTCTTCCTCACCATCAAATCGAAATTTTGCATCTGCTTTTAGTAAATTTGTAAGGGGTCGCGCTATTAAAGAGTAATGGGCTATAAATTTTCGAAAATATCCTGTTAGGCCCAAAAAACTTTGTACTTGCTTAAATTTTGTTGGCCTTGGGAAACGTAACACGGCCTCGGTCTTATGTTCTGAAGGTCGAACTGTACCATCCTCTACGATGTGCCCTAAGTATTCTACCTGAGGTTGTAAAAATTTACACTTTTCCCACTTAATGAGCAACCCCGCTTCTCTCGCGACTCTTAAAACAATCTTGAGCTTTTCCAGCCCACTTTCGCAATCTTTTGACGGGATAATTATGTCGTCTAAATATAATAAAATTATCTTATTTCTAATCAATTCTCTAAATACGGCATTGATGAATCTTTGAAATACTGCCGGTGAATTGCAGAGCCCGAAGGGGACTCTCAAAAATTCGTATTGTCCATCAGGTACAACGAAGGCGGTGTATTTTCTACTTTGCTTAGCTACCCCAACGTGGAAAAACCCGTTCTTAAGGTCAAGAGTGCTGTAAATTTTTGCGCTTTGCAATAAATCCAGTTGGTCCTCTATCAGGGGGAGTGGATACCGGTCTTTAATTATTTTTTTGTTTAACAGTCTGTAGTCCACGCAGAGCCTAGCGGTACCATCTTTCTTTCTTACCAAAACCACTGGACTAGCGTAATCCGACAGAGATGGTTGAATAATTCCGTCACGTAACCATTCCTGGATTTGAACATTGACCGTATCTCTTTCCGATGGGGATAATCTCCTAGCACGCTGGAACACCGGTTCATCGTCTTTTAATATTATATTCATCTCTATTTCAGTTTCACGCGTTTTGTTTGGTTGATAGTTATTTATCGCATCTGATAAGGCATTCCGATGCTGAACATCCCGAACGTATGATACATCTACGCTATTCACTTCACGCTCAAGATCGAAGTCTGTTTCGTACAAAACATTGTTTGACTCTGCCCTACGAATCGCGACTTGTCCCCGCTTAACAATTAACTCTACATTGTTCAAAAAATCAGTACCTATCAAAAGACTATGAGCCATTACACTATTTGGTACTACGCGAATTAACATGGGATAAGAATCGCCATCTATTACGGTGTCCGTCTCGAATTCCCCTATCGCTCGGTTCGTATCTGAGCCTATCCCACGGAAGTATACATCTTTTCGTTTCAGCGGTGGTACCTGGGGTTTGAGCCTATCGTATTGATCGTTGCGCATTAAACAAAGGTCGCTACCAGTGTCGACTAACGCAGTTACCTCTCGCTCGCACATAAATACTTTCTTGATGTATTTCTCGCGCGGTGTCCTTTGAACGGCCAGGCTCTCCCTCGTTGCAGATGTCTTCCTCTTGGGACACTGCGCTGAGATGTGTCCAAATTCGCCACATTCGAAGCACTTTGAGCCCCTGTCTTTCGATGGACACTCGTAGAAAAAGTGATCACGGCTACCACAGTTGTAGCATCTTCCTGATGTCACACCTCGTGCGTCTCGTTTCTGTGATTCGTAGCCTCGTCGTTGACATCCATGGTCCTGTCGGTAGCCCTCGTCGTCCCGTCGATAGTGTTCGTTACTGCCTCGAAGCTGTTCCTCTTCCATCCGCCGAGGTGCTCGATATCCGCGCCAAGCCAATCCGTCACCGCGCTGAGCTGGGCCGTCGGTCCGTTGCGCTGCCATACCTCTCCATTGCACACCGCTATTTCTTCGCCACGTCTGCCCGGAATTGTCTACACTAATCTTTTCACTTCTTTGCGGTCTTGGGAATAGGGTAACTTCTTTCAGCGCATCTAACAATGCCGCTTTCGTCTTAAAGTTCTGCAACCTTGCGTGGTTGCGGAGGGCATGATCCGGTATACCGTCGACTACATATTCTACGAATTCTTGTTCGTCTATTGTGATACGATTTGCCAAAATCGCCTTCGCGTGGAAATATTCGGCAAAAGTTTCTTCCTTTTTCCACATTCGATTCTCAAATTCTCTGCGCGCTATCATTTTGCTCTGCCTGTTACCAAAAATGTCTTTTAATTCCTTTAATAAGTCATCAAGTCGCTTTTCAACATGTTCTGGCTTTGAATGAAACCACTCGAGAGCCTGCTTCCTTAGTCGCGAGACAGCTAATAGTTTCGCCATATTATCGTCCAATCTGTATGTTGAACGTATCAGCATTAATTGTTTTTCCCACGCGTCAAGGTCTTCACCATTACCCTCGAAATAGTTCAGCATCGACTTCATGGATTCGTTCACAGTCGCTGGCATATGCTGGTTTGTCGCTCGAATTGTTGATAGTTCTCCCATATTTAACCTCTGTGTTTCGCGCACCAACTCTAATTCGCGCCTCAAGAGCTGCATTTCACGTTCGGCCAGCTCCTTTTCCCTTAATAGTAGGTTCACGACCTGACTATTATTTTCGTAAGATTGCGGGGGCTGTTGCTTTGGCGTGCTCGTATTAGACGCTGTGCCGGCACCTGGATCTTCACCCGGAATCACTTCGTCGCCAGTGTTCGCGTGTTCACTTATGTATGTTCCCGGTGGATCGCTCGATGTGAGTCGGGCAATCAAATCTTGTTTTACGCCTAACGTGCTTAAACCTTTTAATTTTAATATTTCCTTCAGCTGCGGCACTGTAAATTCATTGGGATTCATGGTAACAACACTGATGACCTCCCGTCCACGCAATTTCAAAAGTCACACAGTCTCACTAGCCACACAGTTTGACAGTTCTACACAATTCTTTTCAGCCTACACTGTTCTACTGTCTACACAGTTTTATAATCTGCAGTTTTTTTCAGTCTACACGGTACTACTGTCCACACAGTTTTTATATTCCACTTGTTATCCACTTCAACACACTCGTGGTCGTATCGTTTAGCTCACTCAATCCCGGACGAGCCCCCAAATTTGTTGTGGGATTGGGAGTCTTGGCGATAAACCGTGTGTGTATTTTAAATATATTTATTATGTGGTATAATTATATTAACAGTAGCTTTTCTACGCGACTATCCCACGCTTTCGTGTCGACGACTTTCACCCTCCGCTGCGGAAAACACACTGGCCGCTTCTTTTCGGAAAAAGGTCCTCACACCCTCATATTCGTTCTCTCTTTCTCTCTCACTCTCTTTCTTTCACTCGCGTCCTTAAAACTAACTGTCGATTGAGACAAACCAGGCACAGGCCTGCATCGTGTCGTTTGTCCCTCGCTCTACCTGGCTCAAGAGGCCCTACCATAAATAGTGACCACTTGGGTCCTACGACGTGCACTCGCAATCCCACAACTGTGAACTGTGAACTGTGAACTGTGAACTGTGAACTGTGAACTGTGAACTGTGAACTGTGAACTGTGAACTGTAAACTGCGAGCTGTGAACTTTGAAGTGTGCACTGGAAATTGTGAACTGTGAACGGCGGATTGTGAACTGTGAACTGTTAACTGTTAACTGTGAACTGGGAACTGTGAGCTGTGAACTAAGAAGGGTGCACCTTGAACTGTGAACTGTGGACTGTGAACTGTGAACTGTGAACTGTGAACTGTGAACTGTGAACTGTGAACTGTGAACTGTGAACTGTGAACTGTGAACTGTGAACTGTGAACAGTGAACTGTGAACAGTGAACTGTGAACTGTGAACTGTGAACTGTGAACTGTGAACTGTGAACTGTGAACTGTGAACTGTGAACTGTGAACTGTGAACTGTGAACTGTGAACTGTGAACTGTGATCTGTGAACTGTGAACTGTGAACTGTGAACTGTGAACTGTGAACTGTGAACTGTGAACTGTGAACTGTGAACTGTGAAGTGTGAACTGTGAAGTGTGAACTGTGAAGTGTGAACTGTGAAGTGTGAACTGTTAACTGTGAACTGCGATTTGTGAACTGTGAACTGTGAACTGTGAACTGCGATTTGTGAACTGTGAACTGTGAAGTGTGAACTGTGAACTGTGAACTGCGAGCTGTGAACTTTGAAGTGTGCACTGCAAATTGTGAACTGTGAACGGCGGATTGTGAACTGTGAACTGTGAACTCTGAACTGTGAACTGTGAACTGTGAACTGTGAACTGTGAACTGTGAACTGTGAACTGTGAACTGTGAACTGTGAACTGTGAACTGTGAACTGTGAACTGTGAACTGTGAACTGTGAACTGTGAACTGTGAACTGTGAACTGTGAACTGTGAACTGTGAACTGTGAACTGCGAGCTGTGAACTTTGAAGTGTGCACTGCAAATTGTGAACTGTGAACGGCGGATTGTGAACTGTGAACTGTTAACTGTGAAATGTGAACTGTGAGCTGTGAACTAAGAACGGTGCACTGTGAACTGTGAACTGTGAACTGTGAAGTGTGAACTGTGAAGTGTGAACTGTGAACTGTGAACTGCGATTTGTGAACAGTGAACTGTGAACTGTGAACTGCGAGCTATGAACTGTGAACTGTGAACTGTGAACTGTGAACTGTGAACTGTGAACTGTGAACTGTGAACTGTGAACTGTGAACTGTGAACTGTGAACTGTGAACTGTGAACTGTGAACTGTGAACTGTGAACTGTGAACTGTGAACTGTGAACTGTGAACTGTGAACTGTGAACTGTGAACTGTGAACTGTGAACTGTGAACTGTGAACTGTGAACTGTGAACTGTGAACTGTGAACTGTGAACTGTGAACTGTGAACTGTGAACTGTGAACTGTGAACTGTGAACTGTGAACTGTGAACTGTGAACTGTGAACTGTGAACTGTGAACTGTGAACTGTGAACTGTGAACTGTGAACTGTGAACTGTGAACTGTGAACTGTGAACTGTGAACTGTGAACTGTGAACTGTGAACTGTGAACTGTGAACTGTGAACTGTGAACTGTGAACTGTGAACTGTGAACTGTGAACTGTGAACTGTGAACTGCGAGCTGTGAACTTTGAAGTGTGCACTGCAAATTGTGAACTGTGAACGGCGGATTGTGAACTGTGAACTGTGAACTGTGAACTGTGAACTGTGAACTGTGAACTGTGAACTGTGAACTGTGAACTGTGAACTGTGAACTGTGAACTGTGAACTGTGAACTGTGAACTGTGAACTGTGAACTGTGAACTGTGAACTGTGAACTGTGAACTGTGAACTGTGAACTGTGAACTGTGAACTGTGAACTGTGAACTGTGAACTGTGAACTGTGAACTGTGAACTGTGAACTGTGAACTGTGAACTGTGAACTGTGAACTGTGAACTGTGAACTGTGAACTGTGAACTGTGAACTTGAACTGTGAACTGTGAACTGTGAACTGTGAACTGTGAACTGTGAACTGTGAACTGTGAACTGTGAACTGTGAACTGTGAACTGTGAACTGTGAACTGTGAACTGTGAACTGTGAACTGTGAAATAAGAACGGTGCACTGTGAACGGTGCACTGTGAACTGTGAACTGTGAACTGTGAAGTGTGAACTGTGAAGTGTGAACTGTGAACTGTGAGCTGTGAACTTTGAAGTGTGCACTGCAAATTGTGAACTGTGAACGGCGGATTGTGAACTGTGAACTGTTAACTGTGAACTGGGAACTGTGAGCTGTGAACTAAGAACGGTGCACTGTGAACTGTGAACTGTGAACTGTGAACTGTGAACTGTGAACTGTGAACTGTGAACTGTGAACTGTGAACTGTGAACTGTGAACTGTGAACTGTGAACTGTGAACTGTGAACTGTGAACTGTGAACTGTGAACTGTGAACTGTGAACTGTGAACTGTGAACTGTGAACTGTGAACTGTGAACTGTGAACTGTGAACTGTGAACTGTGAACTGTGAACTGTGAACTGTGAACTGTGAACTGTGAACTGTGAACTGTGAACTGTGAACTGTGAACTGTGAACTGTGAACTGTGAACTGTGAACTGTGAACTGTGAACTGTGAACTGTGAACTGTGAACTGTGAACTGTGAACTGTGAACTGTGAACTGTGAACTGTGAACTGTGAACTGTGAACTGTGAACTGTGAACTGTGAACTGTGAACTGTGAACTGTGAACTGTGAACTGTGAACTGTGAACTGTGAACTGTGAACTGTGAACTGTGAACTGTGAACTGTGAACTGTGAACTGTGAACTGTGAACTGTGAACTGTGAACTGTGAACTGTGAACTGTGAACTGTGAACTGTGAACTGTGAACTGTGAACTGTGAACTGTGAACTGTGAACTGTGAACTGTGAACTGTGAACTGTGAACTGTGAACTGTGAACTGTGAACTGTGAACTGTGAACTGTGAACTGTGAACTGTGAACTGTGAACTGTGAACTGTGAACTGTGAACTGTGAACTGTGAACTGTGAACTGTGAACTGTGAACTGTGAACTGTGAACTGTGAACTGTGAACTGTGAACTGTGAACTGTGAAATAAGAACGGTGCACTGTGAACGGTGCACTGTGAACTGTGAACTGTGAACTGTGAAGTGTGAACTGTGAAGTGTGAACTGTGAACTGTGAGCTGTGAACTTTGAAGTGTGCACTGCAAATTGTGAACTGTGAACGGCGGATTGTGAACTGTGAACTGTTAACTGTGAACTGGGAACTGTGAGCTGTGAACTAAGAACGGTGCACTGTGAACTGTGAACTGTGAACTGTGAACTGTGAACTGTGAACTGTGAACTGTGAACTGTGAACTGTGAACTGTGAACTGTGAACTGTGAACTGTGAACTGTGAACTGTGAACTGTGAACTGTGAACTGTGAACTGTGAACTGTGAACTGTGAACTGTGAACTGTGAACTGTGAACTGTGAACTGTGAACTGTGAACTGTGAACTGTGAACTGTGAACTGTGAACTGTGAACTGTGAACTGTGAACTGTGAACTGTGAACTGTGAACTGTGAACTGTGAACTGTGAACTGTGAACTGTGAACTGCGAGCTGTGAACTTTGAAGTGTGCACTGCAAATTGTGAACTGTGAACGGCGGATTGTGAACTGTGAACTGTTAACTGTGAAATGTGAACTGTGAGCTGTGAACTAAGAACGGTGCACTGTGAACTGTGAACTGTGAACTGTGAAGTGTGAACTGTGAAGTGTGAACTGTGAACTGTGAACTGCGATTTGTGAACAGTGAACTGTGAACTGTGAACTGCGAGCTATGAACTGTGAACTGTGAACTGTGAACTGTGAACTGTGAACTGTGAACTGTGAACTGTGAACTGTGAACTGTGAACTGTGAACTGTGAACTGTGAACTGTGAACTGTGAACTGTGAACTGTGAACTGTGAACTGTGAACTGTGAACTGTGAACTGTGAACTGTGAACTGTGAACTGTGAACTGTGAACTGTGAACTGTGAACTGTGAACTGTGAACTGTGAACTGTGAACTGTGAACTGTGAACTGTGAACTGTGAACTGTGAACTGTGAACTGTGAACTGTGAACTGTGAACTGTGAACTGTGAACTGTGAACTGTGAACTGTGAACTGTGAACTGTGAACTGTGAACTGTGAACTGTGAACTGTGAACTGTGAACTGTGAACTGTGAACTGTGAACTGTGAACTGTGAACTGTGAACTGTGAACTGTGAACTGTGAACTGTGAACTGTGAACTGTGAACTGTGAACTGTGAACTGTGAACTGTGAACTGTGAACTGTGAACTGTGAACTGTGAACTGTGAACTGTGAACTGTGAACTGTGAACTGTGAACTGTGAACTGTGAACTGTGAACTTGAACTGTGAACTGTGAACTGTGAACTGTGAACTGTGAACTGTGAACTGTGAACTGTGAACTGTGAACTGTGAACTGTGAACTGTGAACTGTGAACTGTGAACTGTGAACTGTGAACTGTGAACTGTGAACTGTGAACTGTGAACTGTGAACTGTGAACTGTGAACTGTGAACTGTGAACTGTGAACTGTGAACTGTGAACTGTGAACTGTGAACTGTGAACTGTGAACTGTGAACTGTGAACTGTGAACTGTGAAATAAGAACGGTGCACTGTGAACGGTGCACTGTGAACTGTGAACTGTGAACTGTGAAGTGTGAACTGTGAAGTGTGAACTGTGAACTGTGAGCTGTGAACTTTGAAGTGTGCACTGCAAAGTGTGCACTGCAAATTGTGAACTGTGAACGGCGGATTGTGAACTGTGAACTGTTAACTGTGAACTGGGAACTGTGAGCTGTGAACTAAGAACGGTGCACTGTGAACTGTGAACTGTGAACTGTGAACTGTGAACTGTGAACTGTGAACTGTGAACTGTGAACTGTGAACTGTGAACTGTGAACTGTGAACTGTGAACTGTGAACTGTGAACTGTGAACTGTGAACTGTGAACTGTGAACTGTGAACTGTGAACTGTGAACTGTGAACTGTGAACTGTGAACTGTGAACTGTGAACTGTGAACTGTGAACTGTGAACTGTGAACTGTGAACTGTGAACTGTGAACTGTGAACTGTGAACTGTGAACTGTGAACTGTGAACTGTGAACTGTGAACTGTGAACTGTGAACTGTGAACTGTGAACTGTGAACTGTGAACTGTGAACTGTGAACTGTGAACTGTGAACTGTGAACTGTGAACTGTGAACTGTGAACTGTGAACTGTGAACTGTGAACTGTGAACTGTGAACTGTGAACTGTGAACTGTGAACTGTGAACTGTGAACTGTGAACTGTGAACTGTGAACTGTGAACTGTGAACTGTGAACTGTGAACTGTGAACTGTGAACTGTGAACTGTGAACTGTGAACTGTGAACTGTGAACTGTGAACTGTGAACTGTGAACTGTGAACTGTGAACTGTGAACTGTGAACTGTGAACTGTGAACTGTGAACTGTGAACTGTGAACTGTGAAGTGTGAAGTGTGAAGTGTGAAGTGTGAAGTGTGAAGTGTGAAGTGTGAAGTGTGAAGTGTGAAGTGTGAAGTGTGAAGTGTGAAGTGTGAAGTGTGAAGTGTGAAGTGTGAACTGTGAACTGTGAACTGTGAACTGTGAACTGTGAACTGTGAACTGTGAACTGTGAACTGTGAACTGTGAACTGTGAACTGTGAACTGTGAACTGTGAACTGTGAACTGTGAACTGTGAACTGTGAACTGTGAACTGTGAACTGTGAACTGTGAACTGTGAACTGTGAACTGTGAACTGTGAACTGTGAACTGTGAACTGTGAACTGTGAACTGTGAACTGTAAACTGCGAGCTGTGAACTTTGAAGTGTGCACTGCAAATTGTGAACTGTGAACGGCGGATTGTGAACTGTGAACTGTTAACTGTTTACTGTGAACTGGGAACTGTGAGCTGTGAACTAAGAAGGGTGCACCTTGAACTGTGAACTGTGGACTGTGAACTGTGAACTGTGAACTGTGAACTGTGAACTGTGAACTGTGAACTGTGAACTGTGAACTGTGAACTGTGAACTGTGAACTGTGAACTGTGAACTGTGAACTGTGAACTGTGAACTGTGAACAGTGAACTGTGAACAGTGAACTGTGAACTGTGAACTGTGAACTGTGAACTGTGAACTGTGAACTGTGAACTGTGAACTGTGAACTGTGAACTGTGAACTGTGAACTGTGAACTGTGAACTGTGAACTGTGAACTGTGAACTGTGAACTGTGAACTGTGAACTGTGAACTGTGAACTGTGAACTGTGAACTGTGAACTGTGAACTGTGAAGTGTGAACTGTGAAGTGTGAACTGTGAAGTGTGAACTGTGAAGTGTGAACTGTTAACTGTGAACTGCGATTTGTGAACTGTGAACTGTGAACTGTGAACTGCGATTTGTGAACTGTGAACTGTGAAGTGTGAACTGTGAACTGTGAACTGCGAGCTGTGAACTTTGAAGTGTGCACTGCAAATTGTGAACTGTGAACGGCGGATTGTGAACTGTGAACTGTGAACTCTGAACTGTGAACTGTGAACTGTGAACTGTGAACTGTGAACTGTGAACTGTGAACTGTGAACTGTGAACTGTGAACTGTGAACTGTGAACTGTGAACTGTGAACTGTGAACTGTGAACTGTGAACTGTGAACTGTGAACTGTGAACTGTGAACTGTGAACTGTGAACTGTGAACTGTGAACTGTGAACTGTGAACTGCGAGCTGTGAACTTTGAAGTGTGCACTGCAAATTGTGAACTGTGAACGGCGGATTGTGAACTGTGAACTGTTAACTGTGAAATGTGAACTGTGAGCTGTGAACTAAGAACGGTGAACTGTGAAGTGTGAACTGTGAAGTGTGAACTGTGAACTGTGAACTGCGATTTGTGAACAGTGAACTGTGAACTGTGAACTGCGAGCTATGAACTGTGAACTGTGAACTGTGAACTGTGAACTGTGAACTGTGAACTGTGAACTGTGAACTGTGAACTGTGAACTGTGAACTGTGAACTGTGAACTGTGAACTGTGAACTGTGAACTGTGAACTGTGAACTGTGAACTGTGAACTGTGAACTGTGAACTGTGAACTGTGAACTGTGAACTGTGAACTGTGAACTGTGAACTGTGAACTGTGAACTGTGAACTGTGAACTGTGAACTGTGAACTGTGAACTGTGAACTGTGAACTGTGAACTGTGAACTGTGAACTGTGAACTGTGAACTGTGAACTGTGAACTGTGAACTGTGAACTGTGAACTGTGAACTGTGAACTGTGAACTGTGAACTGTGAACTGTGAACTGTGAACTGTGAACTGTGAACTGTGAACTGTGAACTGTGAACTGTGAACTGTGAACTGTGAACTGTGAACTGTGAACTGTGAACTGTGAACTGTGAACTGTGAACTGTGAACTGTGAACTGTGAACTGTGAACTGTGAACTGTGAACTGTGAACTGTGAACTGTGAACTGTGAACTGTGAACTGTGAACTGTGAACTGTGAACTGTGAACTGTGAACTGTGAACTGTGAACTGTGAACTGTGAACTGTGAACTGTGAACTGTGAACTGTGAACTGTGAACTGTGAACTGTGAACTGTGAACTGTGAACTGTGAACTGTGAACTGTGAACTGTGAACTGTGAACTGTGAACTGTGAACTGTGAACTGTGAACTGTGAACTGTGAACTGTGAACTGTGAACTGTGAACTACGAGCTGTGAACTTTGAAGTGTGCACTGCAAATTGTGAACTGTGAACGGCGGATTGTGAACTGTGAACTGTGAACTGTGAACTGTGAACTGTGAACTGTGAACTGTGAACTGTGAACTGTGAACTGTGAACTGTGAACTGTGAACTGTGAACTGTGAACTGTGAACTGTGAACTGTGAACTGTGAACTGTGAACTGTGAACTGTGAACTGTGAACTGTGAACTGTGAACTGTGAACTGTGAACTGTGAACTGTGAACTGTGAACTGTGAACTGTGAACTGTGAACTGCGAGCTGTGAACTTTGAAGTGTGCACTGCAAATTGTGAACTGTGAACGGCGGATTGTGAACTGTGAACTGTTAACTGTGAAATGTGAACTGTGAGCTGTGAACTAAGAACGGTGCACTGTGAACTGTGAACTGTGAACTGTGAAGTGTGAACTGTGAAGTGTGAACTGTGAACTGTGAACTGCGATTTGTGAACAGTGAACTGTGAACTGTGAACTGCAAGCTATGAACTGTGAACTGTGAACTGTGAACTGTGAACTGTGAACTGTGAACTGTGAACTGTGAACTGTGAACTGTGAACTGTGAACTGTGAACTGTGAACTGTGAACTGTGAACTGTGAACTGTGAACTGTGAACTGTGAACTGTGAACTGTGAACTGTGAACTGTGAACTGTGAACTGTGAACTGTGAACTGTGAACTGTGAACTGTGAACTGTGAACTGTGAACTGTGAACTGTGAACTGTGAACTGTGAACTGTGAACTGTGAACTGTGAACTGTGAACTGTGAACTGTGAACTGTGAACTGTGAACTGTGAACTGTGAACTGTGAACTGTGAACTGTGAACTGTGAACTGTGAACTGTGAACTGTGAACTGTGAACTGTGAACTGTGAACTGTGAACTGTGAACTGTGAACTGTGAACTGTGAACTGTGAACTGTGAACTGTGAACTGTGAACTGTGAACTGTGAACTGTGAACTGTGAACTGTGAACTGTGAACTGTGAACTGTGAACTGTGAACTGTGAACTGTGAACTGTGAACTGTGAACTGTGAACTGTGAACTGTGAACTGTGAACTGTGAACTGTGAACTGTGAACTGTGAACTGTGAACTGTGAACTGTGAACTGTGAACTGTGAACTTGAACTGTGAACTGTGAACTGTGAACTGTGAACTGTGAACTGTGAACTGTGAACTGTGAAATAAGAACGGTGCACTGTGAACTGTGAACTGTGAACTGTGAAGTGTGAACTGTGAAGTGTGAACTGTGAACTGTGAGCTGTGAACTTTGAAGTGTGCACTGCAAATTGTGAACTGTGAACGGCGGATTGTGAACTGTGAACTGTTAACTGTGAACTGGGAACTGTGAGCTGTGAACTAAGAACGGTGCACTGTGAAATGTGAACTGTGAACTGTGAACTGTGAACTGTGAACTGTGAACTGTGAACTGTGAACTGTGAACTGTGAACTGTGAACTGCGAGCTGTGAACTTTGAAGTGTGCACTGCAAATTGTGAACTGTGAACGGCGGATTGTGAACTGTGAACTGTTAACTGTGAAATGTGAACTGTGAGCTGTGAACTAAGAACGGTGCACTGTGAACTGTGAACTGTGAACTGTGAAGTGTGAACTGTGAAGTGTGAACTGTGAACTGTGAACTGCGATTTGTGAACAGTGAACTGTGAACTGTGAACTGCGAGCTATGAACTGTGAACTGTGAACTGTGAACTGTGAACTGTGAACTGTGAACTGTGAACTGTGAACTGTGAACTGTGAACTGTGAACTGTGAACTGTGAATTGTGAACTGTGAACGGCGGATTGTGAACTGTGAACTGTTAACTGTGAACTGGGAACTGTGAACTGTGAACTGTGAAGTGTGAACTGTGAACTGTGAACTGTGAACTGTGAACTGTGAACTGTGAACTGTGAACTGTGAACTGTGAACTGTGAACTGTGAACTGTGAACTGTGAACTGTGAACTGTGAACTGTGAACTGTGAACTGTGAACTGTGAACTGTGAACTGTGAACTGTGAACTGTGAACTGTGAACTGTGAACTGTGAACTGTGAACTGTGAACTGTGAACTGTGAACTGTGAACTGTGAACTGTGAACTGTGAACTGTGAACTGCGAGCTGTGAACTTTGAAGTGTGCACTGCAAATTGTGAACTGTGAACGGCGGATTGTGAACTGTGAACTGTTAACTGTGAACTGGGAACTGTGAGCTGTGAACTAAGAAGGGTGCACTGTGAACTGTGAACTGTGAAGTGTGAACTGTGAACTGTGAACTGTGAACTGTGAACTGTGAACTGTGAACTGTGAACTGTGAACTGTGAACTGTGAACTGTGAACTGTGAACTGTGAACTGTGAACTGTGAACTGTGAACTGTGAACTGTGAACTGTGAACTGTGAACTGTGAACTGTGAACTGTGAACTGTGAACTGTGAACTGTGAACTGTGAACTGTGAACTGTGAACTGTGAACTGTGAACTGTGAACTGTGAACTGTGAACTGTGAACTGTGAACTGTGAACTGTGAACTGTGAACTGTGAACTGTGAACTGTGAACTGTGAACTGTGAACTGTGAACTGTGAACTGTGAACTGTGAACTGTGAACTGTGAACTGTGAACTGTGAACTGTGAACTGTGAACTGTGAACTGTGAACTGTGAACTGTGAACTGTGAACTGTGAACTGTGAACTGTGAACTGTGAACTGTGAACTGTGAACTGTGAACTGTGAACTGTGAACTGTGAACTGTGAAGTGTGAACTGTGAACTGTGAACTGTGAACTGTGAACTGTGAACAGTGAACTGTGAACTGTGAACTACGAGCTGTGAACTTTGAAGTGTGCACTGCAAATTGTGAACTGTGAACGGCGGATTGTGAACTGTGAACTGTGAACTGTGAACTGTGAACTGTGAACTGTGAACTGTGAACTGTGAACTGTGAACTGTGAACTGTGAACTGTGAACTGTGAACTGTGAACTGTGAACTGTGAACTGTGAACTGTGAACTGTGAACTGTGAACTGTGAACTGTGAACTGTGAACTGTGAACTGTGAACTGTGAACTGTGAACTGTGAACTGTGAACTGTGAACTGTGAACTGCGAGCTGTGAACTTTGAAGTGTGCACTGCAAATTGTGAACTGTGAACGGCGGATTGTGAACTGTGAACTGTTAACTGTGAAATGTGAACTGTGAGCTGTGAACTAAGAACGGTGCACTGTGAACTGTGAACTGTGAACTGTGAAGTGTGAACTGTGAAGTGTGAACTGTGAACTGTGAACTGCGATTTGTGAACAGTGAACTGTGAACTGTGAACTGCAAGCTATGAACTGTGAACTGTGAACTGTGAACTGTGAACTGTGAACTGTGAACTGTGAACTGTGAACTGTGAACTGTGAACTGTGAACTGTGAACTGTGAACTGTGAACTGTGAACTGTGAACTGTGAACTGTGAACTGTGAACTGTGAACTGTGAACTGTGAACTGTGAACTGTGAACTGTGAACTGTGAACTGTGAACTGTGAACTGTGAACTGTGAACTGTGAACTGTGAACTGTGAACTGTGAACTGTGAACTGTGAACTGTGAACTGTGAACTGTGAACTGTGAACTGTGAACTGTGAACTGTGAACTGTGAACTGTGAACTGTGAACTGTGAACTGTGAACTGTGAACTGTGAACTGTGAACTGTGAACTGTGAACTGTGAACTGTGAACTGTGAACTGTGAACTGTGAACTGTGAACTGTGAACTGTGAACTGTGAACTGTGAACTGTGAACTGTGAACTGTGAACTGTGAACTGTGAACTGTGAACTGTGAACTGTGAACTGTGAACTGTGAACTGTGAACTGTGAACTGTGAACTGTGAACTGTGAACTGTGAACTGTGAACTGTGAACTGTGAACTTGAACTGTGAACTGTGAACTGTGAACTGTGAAATAAGAACGGTGCACTGTGAACTGTGAACTGTGAACTGTGAAGTGTGAACTGTGAAGTGTGAACTGTGAACTGTGAACTGTGAGCTGTGAACTTTGAAGTGTGCACTGCAAATTGTGAACTGTGAACGGCGGATTGTGAACTGTGAACTGTTAACTGTGAACTGGGAACTGTGAGCTGTGAACTAAGAACGGTGCACTGTGAAATGTGAACTGTGAACTGTGAACTGTGAACTGTGAACTGTGAACTGTGAACTGTGAACTGTGAACTGTGAACTGTGAACTGTGAACTGTGAACTGTGAACTGTGAACTGTGAACTGTGAACTGTGAACTGTGAACTGTGAACTGTGAACTGTGAACTGTGAACTGTGAACTGTGAACTGTGAACTGTGAACTGTGAACTGTGAACTGTGAACTGCGAGCTGTGAACTTTGAAGTGTGCACTGCAAATTGTGAACTGGAAACTGTGAGCTGTGAACTGAGAAGGGTGCACTGTGAACTGTTAACTGTGAACTGTGAACTGTGAACTGTGAACTGTGAACTGTGAACTGCGAGCTGTGAACTTTGAAGTGTGCACTGCAAATTGTGAACTGTGAACGGCGGATTGTGAACTGTGAACAGTTAACTGTGAACTGTGAACTGTGAGCTGTGAACTGAGAAAGTTGCACTGTGAACTGTGAACTGTGAACTGTGAAGTGTGAACTGTGAAGTGTGAACTGTGAACTGTGAACTGCGATTTGTGAACAGTGAACTGTGAACTGTGAACTGCGAGCTATGAACTGTGAACTGTGAACTGTGAACTGTGAACTGTGAACTGTGAACTGTGAACTGTGAACTGTGAACTGTGAACTGTGAACTGTGAACTGTGAACTGTGAACTGTGAACTGTGAACTGTGAACTGTGAACTGTGAACTGTGAACTGTGAACTGTGAACTGTGAACTGTGAACTGTGAACTGTGAACTGTGAACTGTGAACTGTGAACTGTGAACTGTGAACTGTGAACTGTGAACTGTGAACTGTGAACTGTGAACTGTGAACTGTGAACTGTGAACTGTGAACTGTGAACTGTGAACTGTGAACTGTGAACTGTGAACTGTGAACTGTGAACTGTGAACTGTGAACTGTGAACTGTGAACTGTGAACTGTGAACTGTGAACTGTGAACTGTGAACTGTGAACTGTGAACTGTGAACTGTGAACTGTGAACTGTGAACTGTGAACTGTGAACTGTGAACTGTGAACTGTGAACTGTGAACTGTGAACTGTGAACTGTGAACTGTGAACTGTGAACTGTGAACTGTGAACTGTGAACTGTGAACTGTGAACTGTGAACTGTGAACTGTGAACTGTGAACTGTGAACTGTGAACTGTGAACTGTGAACTGTGAACTGTGAACTGTGAACTGTGAACTGTGAACTGTGAACTGTGAACTGTGAACTGTGAACTGTGAACTGTGAACTGTGAACTGTGAACTGTGAACTGTGAACTGTGAACTGTGAACTGTGAACTGTGAACTGTGAACTGTGAACTGTGAACTGTGAACTGTGAACTGTGAACTGTGAACTGTGAACTGTGAACTGTGAACTGTGAACTGTGAACTGTGAACTGTGAACTGTGAACTGTGAACTGTGAACTGTGAACTGTGAACTGTGAACTGTGAACTGTGAACTGTGAACTGTGAACTGTGAACTGTGAACTGTGAACTGTGAACTGTGAACTGTGAACTGTGAACTGTGAACTGTGAACTGTGAACTGTGAACTGTGAACTGTGAACTGTGAACTGTGAACTGTGAACTGTGAACTGTGAACTGTGAACTGTGAACAGTGAACTGTGAACAGTGAACTGCGAGCTATGAACTGTGAACTGTGAACTGTGAACTGTGAACTGTGAACTGTGAACTGTGAACTGTGAACTGTGAACTGTGAACTGTGAACTGTGAACTGTGAACTGTGAACTGTGAACAGTGAACTGTGAACTGTGAACTACGAGCTGTGAACTTTGAAGTGTGCACTGCAAATTGTGAACTGTGAACGGCGGATTGTGAACTGTGAACTGTGAACTGTGAACTGTGAACTGTGAACTGTGAACTGTGAACTGTGAACTGTGAACTGTGAACTGTGAACTGTGAACTGTGAACTGTGAACTGTGAACTGTGAACTGTGAACTGTGAACTGTGAACTGTGAACTGTGAACTGTGAACTGTGAACTGTGAACTGCGAGCTGTGAACTTTGAAGTGTGCACTGCAAATTGTGAACTGGAAACTGTGAGCTGTGAACTGAGAAGGGTGCACTGTGAACTGTTAACTGTGAACTGTGAACTGCGAACTGTGAACTGTGAACTGTGAACTGTGGACTGCGAGCTGTGAACTTTGAAGTGTGCACTGCAAATTGTGAACTGTGAACGGCGGATTGTGAACTGTGAACTGTGAACTGTGAACTGTGAACTGTGAAGTGTGAACTGTGAAGTGTGAACTGTGAACTGTGAACTGCGATTTGTGAACAGTGAACTGTGAACTGTGAACTGCGAGCTATGAACTGTGAACTGTGAACTGTGAACTGTGAACTGTGAACTGTGAACTGTGAACTGTGAACTGCGAGCTGTGAACTTTGAAGTGTGCACTGCAAATTGTGAACTGGAAACTGTGAGCTGTGAACTGTGAACTGTGAACTGTGAACTGTGAACTGTGAACTGTGAACTGTGAACTGTGAACTGTGAACTGTGAACTGTGAACTGTGAACTGTGAACTGTGAACTGTGAACTGTGAACTGTGAACTGTGAACTGTGAACTGTGAACTGTGAACTGTGAACTGTGAACTGTGAACTGTGAACTGTGAACTGTGAACTGTGAACTGTGAACTGTGAACAGTGAACTGTGAACAGTGAACTGCGAGCTATGAACTGTGAACTGTGAACTGTGAACTGTGAACTGTGAACTGTGAACTGTGAACTGTGAACTGTGAACTGTGAACTGTGAACTGTGAACTGTGAACTGTGAACAGTGAACTGTGAACTGTGAACTACGAGCTGTGAACTTTGAAGTGTGCACTGCAAATTGTGAACTGTGAACGGCGGATTGTGAACTGTGAACTGTGAACTGTGAACTGTGAACTGTGAACTGTGAACTGTGAACTGTGAACTGTGAACTGTGAACTGTGAACTGTGAACTGTGAACTGTGAACTGTGAACTGTGAACTGTGAACTGTGAACTGTGAACTGTGAACTGTGAACTGTGAACTGTGAACTGCGAGCTGTGAACTTTGAAGTGTGCACTGCAAATTGTGAACTGGAAACTGTGAGCTGTGAACTGAGAAGGGTGCACTGTGAACTGTTAACTGTGAACTGTGAACTGCGAACTGTGAACTGTGAACTGTGAACTGTGGACTGCGAGCTGTGAACTTTGAAGTGTGCACTGCAAATTGTGAACTGTGAACGGCGGATTGTGAACTGTGAACTGTGAACTGTGAACTGTGAACTGTGAAGTGTGAACTGTGAAGTGTGAACTGTGAACTGTGAACTGCGATTTGTGAACAGTGAACTGTGAACTGTGAACTGCGAGCTATGAACTGTGAACTGTGAACTGTGAACTGTGAACTGTGAACTGTGAACTGTGAACTGTGAACTGCGAGCTGTGAACTTTGAAGTGTGCACTGCAAATTGTGAACTGGAAACTGTGAGCTGTGAACTGAGAAGGGTGCACTGTGAACTGTTAACTGTGAACTGTGAACTGTGAACTGTGAACTGTGAACTGTGAACTGCGAGCTGTGAACTTTGAAGTGTGCACTGCAAATTGTGAACTGTGAACGGCGGATTGTGAACTGTGAACTGTTAACTGTGAGCTGTGAACTGAGAAAGTTGCACTGTGAACTGTGAACTGTGAACTGTGAAGTGTGAACTGTGAAGTGTGAACTGTGAACTGTGAACTGCGATTTGTGAACAGTGAACTGTGAACTGTGAACTGCGAGCTGTGAACTGTGAACTGTGAACTGTGAACTGTGAACTGTGAACTGTGAACTGTGAACTGTGAACTGTGAACTGTGAACTGTGAACTGTGAACTGTGAACTGTGAACTGTGAACTGTGAACTGTGAACTGTGAACTGTGAACTGTGAACTGTGAACTGTGAACTGTGAACTGTGAACTGTGAACTGTGAACTGTGAACTGTGAACTGTGAACTGTGAACTGTGAACTGTGAACTGTGAACTGTGAACTGTGAACTGTGAACTTGAACTGTGAACTGTGAACTGTGAACTGTGAACTGTGAACTGTGAAATAAGAACGGTGCACTGTGAACTGTGAACTGTGAACTGTGAAGTGTGAACTGTGAAGTGTGAACTGTGAACTGTGAGCTGTGAACTTTGAAGTGTGCACTGCAAATTGTGAACTGTGAACGGCGGATTGTGAACTGTGAACTGTTAACTGTGAACTGGGAACTGTGAGCTGTGAACTAAGAACGGTGCACTGTGAACTGTGAACTGTGAACTGTGAACTGTGAACTGTGAACTGTGAACAGTGAACTGTGAACAGTGAACTGTGAACAGTGAACTGTGAACAGTGAACTGTGAACAGTGAACTGTGAACAGTGAACTGTGAACAGTGAACTGTGAACAGTGAACTGTGAACAGTGAACTGTGAACAGTGAACTGTGAACAGTGAACTGTGAACAGTGAACTGTGAACAGTGAACTGTGAACAGTGAACTGTGAACAGTGAACTGTGAACAGTGAACTGTGAACAGTGAACTGTGAACAGTGAACTGTGAACAGTGAACTGTGAACAGTGAACTGTGAACAGTGAACTGTGAACAGTGAACTGTGAACAGTGAACTGTGAACAGTGAACTGTGAACAGTGAACTGTGAACAGTGAACTGTGAACAGTGAACTGTGAACAGTGAACTGTGAACAGTGAACTGTGAACAGTGAACTGTGAACAGTGAACTGTGAACAGTGAACTGTGAACAGTGAACTGTGAACAGTGAACTGTGAACAGTGAACTGTGAACAGTGAACTGTGAACAGTGAACTGTGAACAGTGAACTGTGAACAGTGAACTGTGAACAGTGAACTGTGAACAGTGAACTGTGAACAGTGAACTGTGAACAGTGAACTGTGAACAGTGAACTGTGAACAGTGAACTGTGAACAGTGAACTGTGAACAGTGAACTGTGAACAGTGAACTGTGAACAGTGAACTGTGAACAGTGAACTGTGAACAGTGAACTGTGAACAGTGAACTGTGAACAGTGAACTGTGAACAGTGAACTGTGAACAGTGAACTGTGAACAGTGAACTGTGAACAGTGAACTGTGAACAGTGAACTGTGAACAGTGAACTGTGAACAGTGAACTGTGAACAGTGAACTGTGAACTGTGAACTGTGAACTGTGAACTACGACCTGTGAACTTTGAAGTGTGCACTGCAAATTGTGAACTGTGAACGGCGGATTGTGAACTGTGAACTGTGAACTGTGAACTGTGAACTGTGAACTGTGAACTGTGAACTGTGAACTGTGAACTGTGAACTGTGAACTGTGAACTGTGAACTGTGAACTGTGAACTGTGAACTGTGAACTGTGAACTGTGAACTGTGAACTGTGAACTGTGAACTGTGAACTGTGAACTGTGAACTGTGAACTGTGAACTGTGAACTGTGAACTGTGAACTGTGAACTGTGAACTGTGAACTGTGAACTGTGAACTGTGAACTGTGAACTGTGAACTGTGAACTGTGAACTGTGAACTGTGAACTGTGAACTGTGAACTGTGAACTGTGAACTGTGAACTGTGAACTGTGAACTGTGAACTGTGAACTGTGAACTGTGAACTGTGAACTGTGAACTGTGAACTGTGAACTGTGAACTGTGAACTGTGAACTGTGAACTGTGAACTGTGAACTGTGAACTGTGAACTGTGAACTGTGAACTGTGAACTGTGAACTGTGAACTGTGAACTTGAACTGTGAACTGTGAACTGTGAACTGTGAACTGTGAACTGTGAAATAAGAACGGTGCACTGTGAACTGTGAACTGTGAACTGTGAAGTGTGAACTGTGAAGTGTGAACTGTGAACTGTGAGCTGTGAACTTTGAAGTGTGCACTGCAAATTGTGAACTGTGAACGGCGGATTGTGAACTGTGAACTGTTAACTGTGAACTGGGAACTGTGAGCTGTGAACTAAGAACGGTGCACTGTGAACTGTGAACTGTGAACTGTGAACTGTGAACTGTGAACTGTGAACAGTGAACTGTGAACAGTGAACTGTGAACAGTGAACTGTGAACAGTGAACTGTGAACAGTGAACTGTGAACAGTGAACTGTGAACAGTGAACTGTGAACAGTGAACTGTGAACAGTGAACTGTGAACAGTGAACTGTGAACAGTGAACTGTGAACAGTGAACTGTGAACAGTGAACTGTGAACAGTGAACTGTGAACAGTGAACTGTGAACAGTGAACTGTGAACAGTGAACTGTGAACAGTGAACTGTGAACAGTGAACTGTGAACAGTGAACTGTGAACAGTGAACTGTGAACAGTGAACTGTGAACAGTGAACTGTGAACAGTGAACTGTGAACAGTGAACTGTGAACAGTGAACTGTGAACAGTGAACTGTGAACAGTGAACTGTGAACAGTGAACTGTGAACAGTGAACTGTGAACAGTGAACTGTGAACAGTGAACTGTGAACAGTGAACTGTGAACAGTGAACTGTGAACAGTGAACTGTGAACAGTGAACTGTGAACAGTGAACTGTGAACAGTGAACTGTGAACAGTGAACTGTGAACAGTGAACTGTGAACAGTGAACTGTGAACAGTGAACTGTGAACAGTGAACTGTGAACAGTGAACTGTGAACAGTGAACTGTGAACAGTGAACTGTGAACAGTGAACTGTGAACAGTGAACTGTGAACAGTGAACTGTGAACAGTGAACTGTGAACAGTGAACTGTGAACAGTGAACTGTGAACAGTGAACTGTGAACAGTGAACTGTGAACAGTGAACTGTGAACAGTGAACTGTGAACAGTGAACTGTGAACAGTGAACTGTGAACAGTGAACTGTGAACAGTGAACTGTGAACAGTGAACTGTGAACAGTGAACTGTGAACAGTGAACTGTGAACAGTGAACTGTGAACAGTGAACTGTGAACAGTGAACTGTGAACAGTGAACTGTGAACAGTGAACTGTGAACAGTGAACTGTGAACAGTGAACTGTGAACAGTGAACTGTGAACAGTGAACAGTGAACAGTGAACAGTGAACAGTGAACTGTGAACAGTGAACAGTGAACAGTGAACAGTGAACAGTGAACTGTGAACTGTGAACAGTGAACAGTGAACTGTGAACAGTGAACTGTGAACAGTGAACTGTGAACTGTGAACTACGACCTGTGAACTTTGAAGTGTGCACTGCAAATTGTGAACTGTGAACGGCGGATTGTGAACTGTGAACTGTGAACTGTGAACTGTGAACTGTGAACTGTGAACTGTGAACTGTGAACTGTGAACTGTGAACTGTGAACTGTGAACTGTGAACTGTGAACTGTGAACTGCGAGCTGTGAACTTTGAAGTGTGCACTGCAAATTGTGAACTGGAAACTGTGAGCTGTGAACTGAGAAGGGTGCACTGTGAACTGTTAACTGTGAACTGTGAACTGCGAACTGTGAACTGTGAACTGTGAACTGTGAACTGCGAGCTGTGAACTTTGAAGTGTGCACTGCAAATTGTGAACTGTGAACGGCGGATTGTGAACTGTGAACTGTTAACTGTGAACTGTGAACTGTGAGCTGTGAACTGAGAAGGTTGCACTGTGAACTGTGAACTGTGAACTGTGAAGTGTGAACTGTGAAGTGTGAACTGTGAACTGTGAACTGCGATTTGTGAACAGTGAACTGTGAACTGCGAGCTATGAACTGTGAACTGTGAACTGTGAACTGTGAACTGTGAACTGTGAACTGTGAACTGTGAACTGTGAACTGTGAACTGTGAACTGTGAACTGTGAACTGTGAACTGTGAACTGTGTACTGTGAACTGTGGACTGTGAACTGTGAACTGTGAACTGTGAACTGTGAACTGTGAACTGTGAACTGTGAACTGTGAACTGTGAACTTGAACTGCGAACTGTGAACTGTGAACTGTGAACTGTGAACTGTGAACTGTGAACTGTGAACTGTGAACTGTGAACTGTGAACTGTGAAATAAGAACTGTGCACTGTGAACTGTGAACTGTGAACTGTGAACTGTGAACTGTGAACTGTGAACTGTGAACTGTGAACTGTGAACTGTGAACTGTGAACTGTGAACTGTGAACTGTGAACTGTGAACTGTGAACTGTGAACTGCGAGCTGTGAACTTTGAAGTGTGCACTGCAAATTGTGAACTGTGAACGGCGGATTGTGAACTGTGAACTGTTAACTGTGAAATGTGAACTGTGAGCTGTGAACTAAGAACGGTGCACTGTGAACTGTGAACTGTGAACTGCGAGCTGTGAACTTTGAAGTGTGCACTGCAAATTGTGAACTGTGAACGGCGGATTGTGAACTGTGAACTGTTAACTGTGAACTGTGAACTGTGAGCTGTGAACTGAGAAGGTTGCACTGTGAACTGTGAACTGTGAACTGTGAAGTGTGAACTGTGAAGTGTGAACTGTGAACTGTGAACTGCGATTTGTGAACAGTGAACTGTGAACTGCGAGCTATGAACTGTGAACTGTGAACTGTGAACTGTGAACTGTGAACTGTGAACTGTGAACTGTGAACTGTGAACTGTGAACTGTGAACTGTGAACTGTGAACTGTGAACTGTGAACTGTGTACTGTGAACTGTGAACTGTGAACTGTGAACTGTGAACTGTGAACTGTGAACTGTGAACTGTGAACTGTGAACTGTGAACTGTGAACTGTGAACTGTGAACTGTGAACTGTGAACTGTGAACTGTGAACTGTGAACTGTGAACTGTGAACTGTGAACTGTGAACTGTGAACTGTGAACTGTGAACTGTGAACTGTGAACTGTGAACTGTGAACTGTGAACTGTGAACTGTGAACTGTGAACTGTGAACTGTGAACTGTGAACTGTGAACTGTGAACTGTGAACTGTGAACTGTGAACTGTGAACTGTGAACTGTGAACTGTGAACTGTGAACTGTGAACTGTGAACTGTGAACTGTGAACTGTGAACTGTGAACTGTGAACTGTGAACTGTGAACTGTGAACTGTGAACTGTGAACTGTGAACTGTGAACTGTGAACTGTGAACTGTGAACTGTGAACTGTGAACTGTGAACTGTGAACTGTGAACTGTGAACTGTGAACTGTGAACTGTGAACTGTGAACTGTGAACTGTGAACTGTGAACAGTGAACTGTGAACTGTGAACTACGAGCTGTGAACTTTGAAGTGTGCACTGCAAATTGTGAACTGTGAACGGCGGATTGTGAACTGTGAACTGTGAACTGTGAACTGTGAACTGTGAACTGTGAACTGTGAACTGTGAACTGTGAACTGTGAACTGTGAACTGTGAACTGTGAACTGTGAACTGTGAACTGTGAACTGTGAACTGTGAACTGTGAACTGTGAACTGTGAACTGTGAACTGTGAACTGTGAACTGTGAACTGTGAACTGTGAACTGTGAACTGTGAACTGTGAACTGTGAACTGTGAACTGTGAACTGTGAACTGTGAACTGTGAACTGTGAACTGTGAACTGTGAACTGTGAACTGTGAACTGCGAGCTGTGAACTTTGAAGTGTGCACTGCAAATTGTGAACTGTGAACGGCGGATTGTGAACTGTGAACTGTTAACTGTGAAATGTGAACTGTGAGCTGTGAACTAAGAACGGTGCACTGTGAACTGTGAACTGTGAAGTGTGAACTGTGAAGTGTGAACTGTGAACTGTGAACTGCGATTTGTTAACAGTGAACTGTGAACTGTGAACTGCGAGCTATGAACTGTGAACTGTGAACTGTGAACTGTGAACTGTGAACTGTGAACTGTGAACTGTGAACTGTGAACTGTGAACTGTGAACTGTGAACTGTGAACTGTGAACTGTGAACTGTGAACTGTGAACTGTGAACTGTGAACTGTGAACTGTGAACTTTGAACTGTGAACTGTGAACTGTGAACTGTGAACTGTGAACTGTGAACTGTGAACTGTGAACTGTGAACTGTGAACTGTGAACTGTGAACTGTGAACTGTGAACTGTGAACTGTGAACTGCGAGCTGTGAACTTTGAAGTGTGCACTGCAAATTGTGAACTGTGAACGGCGGATTGTGAACTGTGAACTGTTAACTGTGAAATGTGAACTGTGAGCTGTGAACTAAGAACGGTGCACTGTGAACTGTGAACTGTGAACTGTGAAGTGTGAACTGTGAAGTGTGAACTGTGAACTGTGAACTGCGATTTGTGAACAGTGAACTGTGAACTGTGAACTGCGAGCTATGAACTGTGAACTGTGAACTGTGAACTGTGAACTGTGAACTGTGAACTGTGAACTGTGAACTGTGAACTGTGAACTGTGAACTGTGAACTGTGAACTGTGAACTGTGAACTGTGAACTGTGAACTGTGAACTGTGAACTGTGAACTGTGAACTGTGAACTGTGAACTGTTAACTGTGAACTGTGAACTGCGAACTGTGAACTGTGAACTGTGAACTGTGGACTGCGAGCTGTGAACTTTGAAGTGTGCACTGCAAATTGTGAACTGTGAACGGCGGATTGTGAACTGTGAACTGTGAACTGTGAACTGTGAACTGTGAAGTGTGAACTGTGAAGTGTGAACTGTGAACTGTGAACTGCGATTTGTGAACAGTGAACTGTGAACTGTGAACTGTGAGCTATGAACTGTGAACTGTGAACTGTGAACTGTGAACTGTGAACTGTGAACTGTGAACTGTGAACTGCGAGCTGTGAACTTTGAAGTGTGCACTGCAAATTGTGAACTGGAAACTGTGAGCTGTGAACTGAGAAGGGTGCACTGTGAACTGTTAACTGTGAACTGTGAACTGTGAACTGTGAACTGTGAACTGTGAACTGCGAGCTGTGAACTTTGAAGTGTGCACTGCAAATTGTGAACTGTGAACGGCGGATTGTGAACTGTGAACTGTTAACTGTGAGCTGTGAACTGAGAAAGTTGCACTGTGAACTGTGAACTGTGAACTGTGAAGTGTGAACTGTGAAGTGTGAACTGTGAACTGTGAACTGCGATTTGTGAACAGTGAACTGTGAACTGTGAACTGCGAGCTGTGAACTGTGAACTGTGAACTGTGAACTGTGAACTGTGAACTGTGAACTGTGAACTGTGAACTGTGAACTGTGAACTGTGAACTGTGAACTGTGAACTGTGAACTGTGAACTGTGAACTGTGAACTGTGAACTGTGAACTGTGAACTGTGAACTGTGAACTGTGAACTGTGAACTGTGAACTGTGAACTGTGAACTGTGAACTGTGAACTGTGAACTGTGAACTGTGAACTGTGAACTGTGAACTGTGAACTGTGAACTTGAACTGTGAACTGTGAACTGTGAACTGTGAACTGTGAACTGTGAACTGTGAAATAAGAACGGTGCACTGTGAACTGTGAACTGTGAACTGTGAAGTGTGAACTGTGAAGTGTGAACTGTGAACTGTGAGCTGTGAACTTTGAAGTGTGCACTGCAAATTGTGAACTGTGAACGGCGGATTGTGAACTGTGAACTGTTAACTGTGAACTGGGAACTGTGAGCTGTGAACTAAGAACGGTGCACTGTGAACTGTGAACTGTGAACTGTGAACTGTGAACAGTGAACTGTGAACAGTGAAATGTGAACAGTGAACTGTGAACAGTGAACTGTGAACAGTGAACTGTGAACAGTGAACTGTGAACAGTGAACTGTGAACAGTGAACTGTGAACAGTGAACTGTGAACAGTGAACTGTGAACAGTGAACTGTGAACAGTGAACTGTGAACAGTGAACTGTGAACAGTGAACTGTGAACAGTGAACTGTGAACAGTGAACTGTGAACAGTGAACTGTGAACAGTGAACTGTGAACAGTGAACTGTGAACAGTGAACTGTGAACAGTGAACTGTGAACAGTGAACTGTGAACAGTGAACTGTGAACAGTGAACTGTGAACAGTGAACTGTGAACAGTGAACTGTGAACAGTGAACTGTGAACAGTGAACTGTGAACAGTGAACTGTGAACAGTGAACTGTGAACAGTGAACTGTGAACAGTGAACTGTGAACAGTGAACTGTGAACAGTGAACTGTGAACAGTGAACTGTGAACAGTGAACTGTGAACAGTGAACTGTGAACAGTGAACTGTGAACAGTGAACTGTGAACAGTGAACTGTGAACAGTGAACTGTGAACAGTGAACTGTGAACAGTGAACTGTGAACAGTGAACTGTGAACAGTGAACTGTGAACAGTGAACTGTTAACTGTGAACTGTGAACTGCGAACTGTGAACTGTGAACTGCGAGCTGTGAACTTTGAAGTGTGCACTGCAAATTGTGAACTGTGAACGGCGGATTGTGAACTGTGAACTGTTAACTGTGAACTGTGAACTGTGAGCTGTGAACTGAGAAGGTTGCACTGTGAACTGTGAACTGTGAACTGTGAAGTGTGAACTGTGAAGTGTGAACTGTGAACTGTGAACTGCGATTTGTGAACAGTGAACTGTGAACTGCGAGCTATGAACTGTGAACTGTGAACTGTGAACTGTGAACTGTGAACTGTGAACTGTGAACTGTGAACTGTGAACTGTGAACTGTGAACTGTGAACTGTGAACTGTGAACTGTGAACTGTGAACTGTGAACTGTGAACTGTGAACTGTGAACTGTGTACTGTGAACTGTGAACTGTGAACTGTGAACTGTGAACTGTGAACTGTGAACTGTGAACTGTGAACTGTGAACTGTGAACTGTGAACTTGAACTGTGAACTGTGAACTGTGAACTGTGAACTGTGAACTGTGAACTGTGAAATAAGAACTGTGCACTGTGAACTGTGAACTGTGAACTGTGAACTGTGAACTGTGAACTGTGAACTGTGAACTGTGAACTGTGAACTGTGAACTGTGAACTGTGAACTGTGAACTGTGAACTGTGAACTGTGAACTGTGAACTGTGAACTGTGAACTGTGAACTGTGAACTGTGAACTGTGAACTGTGAACTGTGAACTGTGAACTGTGAACTGTGAACTGTGAACTGTGAACTGTGAACTGTGAACTGTGAACTGTGAACTGTGAACTGTGAACTGTGAACTGTGAACTGTGAACTGTGAACTGTGAACTGTGAACTGTGAACTGTGAACTGTGAACTGTGAACTGTGAACTGTGAACTGTGAACTGTGAACTGTGAACTGTGAACTGTGAACTGTGAACTGTGAACTGTGAACTGTGAACTACGAGCTGTGAACTACGAGCTGTGAACTGTGAACTGTGAACTGTGAACTGTGAACTGTGAACGGCGGATTGTGAACTGTGAACTGTGAACTGTGAACTGTGAACTGTGAACTGTGAACTGTGAACTGTGAACTGTGAACTGTGAACTGTGAACTGTGAACTGTGAACTGTGAACTGTGAACTGTGAACTGTGAACTGTGAACTGTGAACTGTGAACTGTGAACTGTGAACTGTGAACTGTGAACTGTGAACTGTGAACTGTGAACTGTGAACTGTGAACTGTGAACTGTGAACTGTGAACTGTGAACTGTGAACTGTGAACTGTGAACTGTGAACTGTGAACTGTGAACTGTGAACTGTGAACTGTGAACTGTGAACTGTGAACTGTGAACTGTGAACTGTGAACTGTGAGCTGTGAACTGCGATCTGTGAACTTTGAAGTGTGCACTGCAAATTGTGAACTGTGAACGGCGGATTGTGAACTGTGAACTGTTAACTGTGAAATGTGAACTGTGAGCTGTGAACTAAGAACGGTGCACTGTGAACTGTGAACTGTGAAGTGTGAACTGTGAAGTGTGAACTGTGAACTGTGAACTGCGATTTGTGAACAGTGAACTGTGAACTGTGAACTGCGAGCTATGAACTGTGAACTGTGAACTGTGAACTGTGAACTGTGAACTGTGAACTGTGAACTGTGAACTGTGAACTGTGAACTGTGAACTGTGAACTGTGAACTGTGAACTGTGAACTGTGAACTGTGAACTGTGAACTGTGAACTGTGAACTGTGAACTGTGAACTGTGAACTGTGAACTGTGAACTGTGA
The DNA here is from genome assembly GCA_963971365.1 of Lasioglossum villosulum. Lineage (NCBI taxonomy): Eukaryota > Metazoa > Arthropoda > Insecta > Hymenoptera > Halictidae > Lasioglossum > Lasioglossum villosulum. Next base: position 221,339 of record CAXARU010000110.1, read on the forward strand.
ACTGTGAACTGTGAACTGTGAACTGTGAACTGTGAACTGTGAACTGTGAACTGTGAACTGTGAACTGTGAACTGTGAACTGTGAACTGTGAACTGTGAACTGTGAACTGTGAACTGTGAACTGTGAACTGTGAACTGTGAACTGTGAACTGTGAACTGTGAACTGTGAACTGTGAACTGTGAACTGTGAACTGTGAACTGTGAACTGTGAACTGTGAACTGTGAACTGTGAACTGTGAACTGTGAACTGTGAACTGTGAACTGTGAACTGTGAACTGTGAACTGTGAACTGTGAACTGCGAGCTGTGAACTTTGAAGTGTGCACTGCAAATTGTGAACTGTGAACGGCGGATTGTGAACTGTGAACTGTTAACTGTGAAATGTGAACTGTGAGCTGTGAACTAAGAACGGTGCACTGTGAACTGTGAACTGTGAACTGTGAAGTGTGAACTGTGAAGTGTGAACTGTGAACTGTGAACTGCGATTTGTGAACAGTGAACTGTGAACTGTGAACTGCGAGCTATGAACTGTGAACTGTGAACTGTGAACTGTGAACTGTGAACTGTGAACTGTGAACTGTGAACTGTGAACTGTGAACTGTGAACTGTGAACTGTGAACTGTGAACTGTGAACTGTGAACTGTGAACTGTGAACTGTGAACTGGGAACTGTGAACTGTGAACTGTGAACTGTGAACTGTGAACTGTGAACTGTGAACTGTGAACTGTGAACTGTGAACTGTGAACTGTGAACTGTGAACTGTGAACTGTGAACTGTGAACTGTGAATTGTGAACTGTGAACTGTGAACTGTGAACTGTGAACTGTGAACTGTGAACTGTGAACTGTGAACTGTGAACTGTGAACTGTGAACTGTGAACTGTGAACTGTGAACTGTGAACTGTGAACTGTGAACTGTGAACTGTGAACTGTGAACTGTGAACTGTGAACTGTGAACTGTGAACTGTGAACTGTGAACTGTGAACTGTGAACTGTGAACTGTGAACTGTGAACTGTGAACTGTGAACTGTGAACTGTGAACTGTGAACTGTGAACTGTGAACTGTGAACTGTGAACTGCGAGCTGTGAACTTTGAAGTGTGCACTGCAAATTGTGAACTGGAAACTGTGAGCTGTGAACTGAGAAGGGTGCACTGTGAACTGTTAACTGTGAACTGTGAACTGTGAACTGTGAACTGTGAACTGTGAACTGTGAACTGTGAACTGTGAACTGTGAACTGTGAACTGTGAACTGCGAGCTGTGAACTTTGAAGTGTGCACTGCAAATTGTGAACTGTGAACGGCGGATTGTGAACTGTGAACTGTTAACTGTGAACTGTGAACTGTGAGCTGTGAACTGAGAAAGTTGCACTGTGAACTGTGAACTGTGAACTGTGAAGTGTGAACTGTGAAGTGTGAACTGTGAACTGGGAACTGCGATTTGTGAACAGTGAACTGTGAACTGTGAACTGCGAGCTATGAACTGTGAACTGTGAACTGTGAACTGTGAACTGTGAACTGTGAACTGTGAACTGTGAACTGTGAACTGTGAACTGTGAACTGTGAACTGTGAACTGTGAACTGTGAACTGTGAACTGTGAACTGTGAACTGTGAACTGTGAACTGTGAACTGTGAACTGTGAACTGTGAACTGTGAACTGTGAACTGTGAACTGTGAACTGTGAACTGTGAACTGTGAACTGTGAACTGCGAGCTGTGAACTTTGAAGTGTGCACTGCAAATTGTGAACTGTGAACGGCGGATTGTGAACTGTGAACTGTTAACTGTGAAATGTGAACTGTGAGCTGTGAACTAAGAACGGTGCACTGTGAACTGTGAACTGTGAACTGTGAAGTGTGAACTGTGAAGTGTGAACTGTGAACTGTGAACTGCGATTTGTGAACAGTGAACTGTGAACTGTGAACTGCGAGCTATGAACTGTGAACTGTGAACTGTGAACTGTGAACTGTGAACTGTGAACTGTGAACTGTGAACTGTGAACTGTGAACTGTGAACTGTGAACTGTGAACTGTGAACTGTGAACTGTGAACTGTGAACTGTGAACTGTGAACTGTGAACTGTGAACTGTGAACTGTGAACTGTGAACTGTGAACTGTGAACTGTGAACTGTGAACTGTGAACTGTGAACTGTGAACTGTGAACTGTGAACTGTGAACTGTGAACTGTGAACTGTGAACTGTGAACTGTGAACTGTGAACTGTGAACTGTGAACTGTGAACTGTGAACTGTGAACTGTGAACTGTGAACTGTGAACTGTGAACTGTGAACTGTGAACTGTGAACTGTGAACTGTGAACTGTGAACTGTGAACTGTGAACTGTGAACTGTGAACTGTGAACTGTGAACTGTGAACTGTGAACTGTGAACTGTGAACTGTGAACTGTGAACTGTGAACTGTGAACTGTGAACTGTGAACTGTGAACTGTGAACTGTGAACTGTGAACTGAGAACTGTGAACTGTGAACTGTGAACTGTGAACTGTGAACTGTGAACTGTGAACTGTGAACTGTGAACTGTGAACTGTGAACTGCGAGCTGTGAACTTTGAAGTGTGCACTGCAAATTGTGAACTGGAAACTGTGAGCTGTGAACTGAGAAGGGTGCACTGTGAACTGTTAACTGTGAACTGTGAACTGTGAACTGTGAACTGTGAACTGTGAACTGTGAACTGTGAACTGTGAACTGCGAGCTGTGAACTTTGAAGTGTGCACTGCAAATTGTGAACTGTGAACGGCGGATTGTGAACTGTGAACTGTTAACTGTGAACTGTGAACTGTGAGCTGTGAACTGAGAAAGTTGCACTGTGAACTGTGAACTGTGAACTGTGAAGTGTGAACTGTGAAGTGTGAACTGTGAACTGGGAACTGCGATTTGTGAACAGTGAACTGTGAACTGTGAACTGCGAGCTATGAACTGTGAACTGTGAACTGTGAACTGTGAACTGTGAACTGTGAACTGTGAACTGTGAACTGTGAACTGTGAACTGTGAACTGTGAACTGTGAACTGTGAACTGTGAACTGTGAACTGTGAACTGTGAACTGTGAACTGTGAACTGTGAACTGTGAACTGTGAACTGTGAACTGTGAACTGTGAACTGTGAACTGTGAACTGTGAACTGTGAACTGTGAACTGTGAACTGTGAACTGTGAACTGTGAACTGTGAACTGTGAACTGTGAACTGTGAACTGTGAACTGTGAACTGTGAACTGTGAACTGTGAACTGTGAACTGTGAACTGTGAACTTGAACTGTGAACTGTGAACTGTGAACTGTGAACTGTGAACTGTGAACTGTGAACTGTGAACTGTGAACTGTGAACTGTGAAATAAGAACGGTGCACTGTGAACTGTGAACTGTGAACTGTGAAGTGTGAACTGTGAAGTGTGAACTGTGAACTGTGAGCTGTGAACTTTGAAGTGTGCACTGCAAATTGTGAACTGTGAACGGCGGATTGTGAACTGTGAACTGTTAACTGTGAACTGGGAACTGTGAGCTGTGAACTAAGAACGGTGCACTGTGAACTGTGAACTGTGAACTGTGAACTGTGAACTGTGAACTGTGAACTGTGAACTGTGAACTGTGAACTGTGAACTGTGAACTGTGAACTGTGAACTGTGAACTGTGAACTGTGAACTGTGAACTGTGAACTGTGAACTGTGAACTGTGAACTGTGAACTGTGAACTGTGAACTGTGAACTGTGAACTGTGAACTGTGAACTGTGAACTGTGAACTGTGAACTGTGAACTGTGAACTGTGAACTGTGAACTGTGAACTGTGAACTGTGAACTGCGAGCTGTGAACTTTGAAGTGTGCACTGCAAATTGTGAACTGGAAACTGTGAGCTGTGAACTGAGAAGGGTGCACTGTGAACTGTTAACTGTGAACTGTGAACTGTGAACTGTGAACTGTGAACTGTGAACTGTGAACTGCGAGCTGTGAACTTTGAAGTGTGCACTGCAAATTGTGAACTGTGAACGGCGGATTGTGAACTGTGAACTGTTAACTGTGAACTGTGAACTGTGAGCTGTGAACTGAGAAAGTTGCACTGTGAACTGTGAACTGTGAACTGTGAAGTGTGAACTGTGAAGTGTGAACTGTGAACTGTGAACTGCGATTTGTGAACAGTGAACTGTGAACTGTGAACTGTGAAATAAGAACGGTGCACTGTGAACTGTGAACTGTGAACTGTGAAGTGTGAACTGTGAAGTGTGAACTGTGAACTGTGAGCTGTGAACTTTGAAGTGTGCACTGCAAATTGTGAACTGTGAACGGCGTATTGTGAACTGTGAACTGTGAACTGCGAGCTATGAACTGTGAACTGTGAACTGTGAACTGTGAACTGTGAACTGTGAACTGTGAACTGTGAACTGTGAACTGTGAACTGTGAACTGTGAACTGTGAACTGTGAACTGTGAACTGTGAACTGTGAACTGGGAACTGTGAACTGTGAACTGTGAACTGTGAACTGTGAACTGTGAACTGTGAACTGTGAACTGTGAACTGTGAACTGTGAACTGTGAACTGTGAACTGTGAACTGTGAACTGTGAACTGTGAACTGTGAACTGTGAACTGTGAACTGTGAACTGTGAACTGTGAACTGTGAACTGTGAACTGTGAACTGTGAACTGTGAACTGTGAACTGTGAACTGTGAACTGTGAACTGTGAACTGTGAACTGTGAACTGTGAACTGTGAACTGTGAACTGTGAACTGTGAACTGTGAACTGTGAACTGTGAACTGTGAACTGTGAACTGTGAACTGTGAACTGTGAACTGTGAACTGTGAACTGTGAACTGTGAACTGTGAACTGTGAACTGTGAACTGTGAACTGTGAACTGTGAACTGTGAACTGTGAACTGTGAACTGTGAACTGTGAACTGTGAACTGTGAACTGTGAACTGTGAACTGTGAACTGTGAACTGTGAACTGTGAACTGTGAACTGTGAACTGTGAACTGTGAACTGTGAACTGTGAACTGTGAACTGCGAGCTGTGAACTTTGAAGTGTGCACTGCAAATTGTGAACTGGAAACTGTGAGCTGTGAACTGAGAAGGGTGCACTGTGAACTGTTAACTGTGAACTGTGAACTGTGAACTGTGAACTGTGAACTGTGAACTGTGAACTGTGAACTGTGAACTGTGAACTGTGAACTGCGAGCTGTGAACTTTGAAGTGTGCACTGCAAATTGTGAACTGTGAACGGCGGATTGTGAACTGTGAACTGTGAACTGTGAGCTGTGAACTGAGAAAGTTGCACTGTGAACTGTGAACTGTGAACTGTGAAGTGTGAACTGTGAAGTGTGAACTGTGAACTGGGAACTGCGATTTGTGAACAGTGAACTGTGAACTGTGAACTGCGAGCTATGAACTGTGAACTGTGAACTGTGAACTGTGAACTGTGAACTGTGAACTGTGAACTGTGAACTGTGAACTGTGAACTGTGAACTGTGAACTGTGAACTGTGAACTGTGAACTGTGAACTGTGAACTGTGAACTGTGAACTGTGAACTGTGAACTGTGAACTGTGAACTGTGAACTGTGAACTGTGAACTGTGAACTGTGAACTGTGAACTGTGAACTGTGAACTGTGAACTGTGAACTGTGAACTGTGAACTGTGAACTGTGAACTGCGAGCTGTGAACTTTGAAGTGTGCACTGCAAATTGTGAACTGTGAACGGCGGATTGTGAACTGTGAACTGTTAACTGTGAAATGTGAACTGTGAGCTGTGAACTAAGAACGGTGCACTGTGAACTGTGAACTGTGAACTGTGAAGTGTGAACTGTGAAGTGTGAACTGTGAACTGTGAACTGCGATTTGTGAACAGTGAACTGTGAACTGTGAACTGCGAGCTATGAACTGTGAACTGTGAACTGTGAACTGTGAACTGTGAACTGTGAACTGTGAACTGTGAACTGTGAACTGTGAACTGTGAACTGTGAACTGTGAACTGTGAACTGTGAACTGTGAACTGTGAACTGTGAACTGTGAACTGTGAACTGTGAACTGTGAACTGTGAACTGTGAACTGTGAACTGTGAACTGTGAACTGTGAACTGTGAACTGTGAACTGTGAACTGTGAACTGTGAACTGTGAACTGTGAACTGTGAACTGTGAACTGTGAACTGTGAACTGTGAACTGTGAACTGTGAACTGTGAACTGTGAACTGTGAACTGTGAACTGTGAACTGTGAACTGTGAACTGTGAACTGTGAACTGTGAACTGTGAACTGTGAACTGTGAACTGTGAACTGTGAACTGTGAACTGTGAACTGTGAACTGTGAACTGTGAACTGTGAACTGTGAACTGTGAACTGTGAACTGTGAACTGTGAACTGTGAACTGTGAACTGTGAACTGTGAACTGTGAACTGTGAACTGTGAACTGTGAACTGTGAACTGTGAACTGTGAACTGTGAACTGTGAACTGTGAACTGCGAGCTGTGAACTTTGAAGTGTGCACTGCAAATTGTGAACTGGAAACTGTGAGCTGTGAACTGTGAACTGTGAACTGTGAACTGTGAAGTGTGAACTGTGAAGTGTGAACTGTGAAGTGTGAACTGTGAACTGTGAACTGTGAACTGTGAACTGTGAACTGTGAACTGTGAACTGTGAACTGTGAACTGTGAACTGTGAACTGTGAACTGTGAACTGTGAACTGTGAACTGTGAACTGTGAACTGTGAACTGTGAACTGTGAACTGTGAACTGTGAACTGTGAACTGTGAACTGTGAACTGTGAACTGTGAACTGTGAACTGTGAACTGTGAACTGTGAACTGTGAACTGTGAACTGTGAACTGTGAACTGTGAACTGTGAACTGTGAACTGTGAACTGTGAACTGTGAACTGTGAACTGTGAACTGTGAACTGTGAACTGTGAACTGCGAGCTGTGAACTTTGAAGTGTGCACTGCAAATTGTGAACTGGAAACTGTGAGCTGTGAACTGAGAAGGGTGCACTGTGAACTGTTAACTGTGAACTGTGAACTGTGAACTGTGAACTGTGAACTGTGAACTGTGAACTGTGAACTGTGAACTGCGAGCTGTGAACTTTGAAGTGTGCACTGCAAATTGTGAACTGTGAACGGCGGATTGTGAACTGTGAACTGTTAACTGTGAACTGTGAACTGTGAGCTGTGAACTGAGAAAGTTGCACTGTGAACTGTGAACTGTGAACTGTGAAGTGTGAACTGTGAACTGGGAACTGCGATTTGTGAACAGTGAACTGTGAACTGTGAACTGCGAGCTATGAACTGTGAACTGTGAACTGTGAACTGTGAACTGTGAACTGTGAACTGTGAACTGTGAACTGTGAACTGTGAACTGTGAACTGTGAACTGTGAACTGTGAACTGTGAACTGTGAACTGTGAACTGTGAACTGTGAACTGTGAACTGTGAACTGTGAACTGTGAACTGTGAACTGTGAACTGTGAACTGTGAACTGTGAACTGTGAACTGTGAACTGTGAACTGTGAACTGTGAACTGTGAACTGTGAACTGTGAACTGTGAACTGTGAACTGTGAACTGTGAACTGTGAACTGTGAACTTGAACTGTGAACTGTGAACTGTGAACTGTGAACTGTGAACTGTGAACTGTGAACTGTGAACTGTGAACTGTGAACTGTGAACTGTGAACTGTGAACTGTGAACTGTGAACTGTGAAATAAGAACGGTGCACTGTGAACTGTGAACTGTGAACTGTGAAGTGTGAACTGTGAAGTGTGAACTGTGAACTGTGAGCTGTGAACTTTGAAGTGTGCACTGCAAATTGTGAACTGTGAACGGCGGATTGTGAACTGTGAACTGTTAACTGTGAACTGGGAACTGTGAGCTGTGAACTAAGAACGGTGCACTGTGAACTGTGAACTGTGAACTGTGAACTGTGAACTGTGAACTGTGAACTGTGAACTGTGAACTGTGAACTGTGAACTGTGAACTGTGAACTGTGAACTGTGAACTGTGAACTGTGAACTGTGAACTGTGAACTGTGAACTGTGAACTGTGAACTGTGAACTGTGAACTGTGAACTGTGAACTGTGAACTGTGAACTGTGAACTGTGAACTGTGAACTGTGAACTGTGAACTGTGAACTGTGAACTGTGAACTGTGAACTGTGAACTGTGAACTGTGAACTGTGAACTGTGAACTGTGAACTGCGAGCTGTGAACTTTGAAGTGTGCACTGCAAATTGTGAACTGGAAACTGTGAGCTGTGAACTGAGAAGGGTGCACTGTGAACTGTTAACTGTGAACTGTGAACTGTGAACTGTGAACTGTGAACTGTGAACTGCGAGCTGTGAACTTTGAAGTGTGCACTGCAAATTGTGAACTGTGAACGGCGGATTGTGAACTGTGAACTGTTAACTGTGAACTGTGAACTGTGAGCTGTGAACTGAGAAAGTTGCACTGTGAACTGTGAACTGTGAACTGTGAAGTGTGAACTGTGAAGTGTGAACTGTGAACTGTGAACTGCGATTTGTGAACAGTGAACTGTGAACTGTGAACTGTGAACTGTGAACTGTGAACTGTGAACTGTGAACTGTGAACTGTGAACTGCGAGCTGTGAACTTTGAAGTGTGCACTGCAAATTGTGAACTGTGAACGGCGGATTGTGAACTGTGAACTGTTAACTGTGAACTGTGAACTGTGAGCTGTGAACTGAGAAAGTTGCACTGTGAACTGTGAACTGTGAACTGTGAAGTGTGAACTGTGAAGTGTGAACTGTGAACTGGGAACTGCGATTTGTGAACAGTGAACTGTGAACTGTGAACTGCGAGCTATGAACTGTGAACTGTGAACTGTGAACTGTGAACTGTGAACTGTGAACTGTGAACTGTGAACTGTGAACTGTGAACTGTGAACTGTGAACTGTGAACTGTGAACTGTGAACTGTGAACTGTGAACTGTGAACTGTGAACTGTGAACTGTGAACTGTGAACTGTGAACTGTGAACTGTGAACTGTGAACTGTGAACTGTGAACTGTGAACTGTGAACTGTGAACTGTGAACTGTGAACTGTGAACTGTGAACTGTGAACTGTGAACTGTGAACTGTGAACTGTGAACTGTGAACTGTGAACTGTGAACTGTGAACTGTGAACTGTGAACTTGAACTGTGAACTGTGAACTGTGAACTGTGAACTGTGAACTGTGAACTGTGAACTGTGAACTGTGAACTGTGAACTGTGAAATAAGAACGGTGCACTGTGAACTGTGAACTGTGAACTGTGAAGTGTGAACTGTGAAGTGTGAACTGTGAACTGTGAGCTGTGAACTTTGAAGTGTGCACTGCAAATTGTGAACTGTGAACGGCGGATTGTGAACTGTGAACTGTTAACTGTGAACTGGGAACTGTGAGCTGTGAACTAAGAACGGTGCACTGTGAACTGTGAACTGTGAACTGTGAACTGTGAACTGTGAACTGTGAACTGTGAACTGTGAACTGTGAACTGTGAACTGTGAACTGTGAACTGTGAACTGTGAACTGTGAACTGTGAACTGTGAACTGTGAACTGTGAACTGTGAACTGTGAACTGTGAACTGTGAACTGTGAACTGTGAACTGTGAACTGTGAACTGTGAACTGTGAACTGTGAACTGTGAACTGTGAACTGTGAACTGTGAACTGTGAACTGTGAACTGTGAACTGTGAACTGCGAGCTGTGAACTTTGAAGTGTGCACTGCAAATTGTGAACTGGAAACTGTGAGCTGTGAACTGAGAAGGGTGCACTGTGAACTGTTAACTGTGAACTGTGAACTGTGAACTGTGAACTGTGAACTGTGAACTGCGAGCTGTGAACTTTGAAGTGTGCACTGCAAATTGTGAACTGTGAACGGCGGATTGTGAACTGTGAACTGTTAACTGTGAACTGTGAACTGTGAGCTGTGAACTGAGAAAGTTGCACTGTGAACTGTGAACTGTGAACTGTGAAGTGTGAACTGTGAAGTGTGAACTGTGAACTGTGAACTGCGATTTGTGAACAGTGAACTGTGAACTGTGAACTGTGAAATAAGAACGGTGCACTGTGAACTGTGAACTGTGAACTGTGAAGTGTGAACTGTGAAGTGTGAACTGTGAAGTGTGAACTGTGAACTGTGAGCTGTGAACTTTGAAGTGTGCACTGCAAATTGTGAACTGTGAACGGCGTATTGTGAACTGTGAACTGTGAACTGCGAGCTATGAACTGTGAACTGTGAACTGTGAACTGTGAACTGTGAACTGTGAACTGTGAACTGTGAACTGTGAACTGTGAACTGTGAACTGTGAACTGTGAACTGTGAACTGTGAACTGTGAACTGTGAACTGTGAACTGGGAACTGTGAACTGTGAACTGTGAACTGTGAACTGTGAACTGTGAACTGTGAACTGTGAACTGTGAACTGTGAACTGTGAACTGTGAACTGTGAACTGTGAACTGTGAACTGTGAACTGTGAACTGTGAACTGTGAACTGTGAACTGTGAACTGTGAACTGTGAACTGTGAACTGTGAACTGTGAACTGTGAACTGTGAACTGTGAACTGTGAACTGTGAACTGTGAACTGTGAACTGTGAACTGTGAACTGTGAACTGTGAACTGTGAACTGTGAACTGTGAACTGTGAACTGTGAACTGTGAACTGTGAACTGTGAACTGTGAACTGTGAACTGTGAACTGTGAACTGTGAACTGTGAACTGTGAACTGTGAACTGTGAACTGTGAACTGTGAACTGTGAACTGTGAACTGTGAACTGTGAACTGTGAACTGTGAACTGTGAACTGTGAACTGTGAACTGTGAACTGCGAGCTGTGAACTTTGAAGTGTGCACTGCAAATTGTGAACTGGAAACTGTGAGCTGTGAACTGAGAAGGGTGCACTGTGAACTGTTAACTGTGAACTGTGAACTGTGAACTGTGAACTGTGAACTGTGAACTGTGAACTGTGAACTGTGAACTGTGAACTGTGAACTGTGAACTGCGAGCTGTGAACTTTGAAGTGTGCACTGCAAATTGTGAACTGTGAACGGCGGATTGTGAACTGTGAACTGTGAACTGTGAGCTGTGAACTGAGAAAGTTGCACTGTGAACTGTGAACTGTGAACTGTGAAGTGTGAACTGTGAAGTGTGAACTGTGAACTGGGAACTGCGATTTGTGAACAGTGAACTGTGAACTGTGAACTGCGAGCTATGAACTGTGAACTGTGAACTGTGAACTGTGAACTGTGAACTGTGAACTGTGAACTGTGAACTGTGAACTGTGAACTGTGAACTGTGAACTGTGAACTGTGAACTGTGAACTGTGAACTGTGAACTGTGAACTGTGAACTGTGAACTGTGAACTGTGAACTGTGAACTGTGAACTGTGAACTGTGAACTGTGAACTGTGAACTGTGAACTGTGAACTGTGAACTGTGAACTGTGAACTGTGAACTGTGAACTGTGAACTGTGAACTGTGAACTGTGAACTGCGAGCTGTGAACTTTGAAGTGTGCACTGCAAATTGTGAACTGTGAACGGCGGATTGTGAACTGTGAACTGTTAACTGTGAAATGTGAACTGTGAGCTGTGAACTAAGAACGGTGCACTGTGAACTGTGAACTGTGAACTGTGAAGTGTGAACTGTGAAGTGTGAACTGTGAACTGTGAACTGCGATTTGTGAACAGTGAACTGTGAACTGTGAACTGCGAGCTATGAACTGTGAACTGTGAACTGTGAACTGTGAACTGTGAACTGTGAACTGTGAACTGTGAACTGTGAACTGTGAACTGTGAACTGTGAACTGTGAACTGTGAACTGTGAACTGTGAACTGTGAACTGTGAACTGTGAACTGTGAACTGTGAACTGTGAACTGTGAACTGTGAACTGTGAACTGTGAACTGTGAACTGTGAACTGTGAACTGTGAACTGTGAACTGTGAACTGTGAACTGTGAACTGTGAACTGTGAACTGTGAACTGTGAACTGTGAACTGTGAACTGTGAACTGTGAACTGTGAACTGTGAACTGTGAACTGTGAACTGTGAACTGTGAACTGTGAACTGTGAACTGTGAACTGTGAACTGTGAACTGTGAACTGTGAACTGTGAACTGTGAACTGTGAACTGTGAACTGTGAACTGTGAACTGTGAACTGTGAACTGTGAACTGTGAACTGTGAACTGTGAACTGTGAACTGTGAACTGTGAACTGTGAACTGTGAACTGTGAACTGTGAACTGTGAACTGTGAACTGTGAACTGTGAACTGTGAACTGTGAACTGTGAACTGCGAGCTGTGAACTTTGAAGTGTGCACTGCAAATTGTGAACTGGAAACTGTGAGCTGTGAACTGAGAAGGGTGCACTGTGAACTGTTAACTGTGAACTGTGAACTGTGAACTGTGAACTGTGAACTGTGAACTGTGAACTGTGAACTGTGAACTGCGAGCTGTGAACTTTGAAGTGTGCACTGCAAATTGTGAACTGTGAACGGCGGATTGTGAACTGTGAACTGTTAACTGTGAACTGTGAACTGTGAGCTGTGAACTGAGAAAGTTGCACTGTGAACTGTGAACTGTGAACTGTGAAGTGTGAACTGTGAACTGGGAACTGCGATTTGTGAACAGTGAACTGTGAACTGTGAACTGCGAGCTATGAACTGTGAACTGTGAACTGTGAACTGTGAACTGTGAACTGTGAACTGTGAACTGTGAACTGTGAACTGTGAACTGTGAACTGTGAACTGTGAACTGTGAACTGTGAACTGTGAACTGTGAACTGTGAACTGTGAACTGTGAACTGTGAACTGTGAACTGTGAACTGTGAACTGTGAACTGTGAACTGTGAACTGTGAACTGTGAACTGTGAACTGTGAACTGTGAACTGTGAACTGTGAACTGTGAACTGTGAACTGTGAACTGTGAACTGTGAACTTGAACTGTGAACTGTGAACTGTGAACTGTGAACTGTGAACTGTGAACTGTGAACTGTGAACTGTGAACTGTGAACTGTGAACTGTGAACTGTGAACTGTGAACTGTGAAATAAGAACGGTGCACTGTGAACTGTGAACTGTGAACTGTGAAGTGTGAACTGTGAAGTGTGAACTGTGAACTGTGAGCTGTGAACTTTGAAGTGTGCACTGCAAATTGTGAACTGTGAACGGCGGATTGTGAACTGTGAACTGTTAACTGTGAACTGGGAACTGTGAGCTGTGAACTAAGAACGGTGCACTGTGAACTGTGAACTGTGAACTGTGAACTGTGAACTGTGAACTGTGAACTGTGAACTGTGAACTGTGAACTGTGAACTGTGAACTGTGAACTGTGAACTGTGAACTGTGAACTGTGAACTGTGAACTGTGAACTGTGAACTGTGAACTGTGAACTGTGAACTGTGAACTGTGAACTGTGAACTGTGAACTGTGAACTGTGAACTGTGAACTGTGAACTGTGAACTGTGAACTGTGAACTGTGAACTGTGAACTGTGAACTGTGAACTGTGAACTGTGAACTGTGAACTGTGAACTGTGAACTGCGAGCTGTGAACTTTGAAGTGTGCACTGCAAATTGTGAACTGGAAACTGTGAGCTGTGAACTGAGAAGGGTGCACTGTGAACTGTTAACTGTGAACTGTGAACTGTGAACTGTGAACTGTGAACTGTGAACTGCGAGCTGTGAACTTTGAAGTGTGCACTGCAAATTGTGAACTGTGAACGGCGGATTGTGAACTGTGAACTGTTAACTGTGAACTGTGAACTGTGAGCTGTGAACTGAGAAAGTTGCACTGTGAACTGTGAACTGTGAACTGTGAAGTGTGAACTGTGAAGTGTGAACTGTGAACTGTGAACTGCGATTTGTGAACAGTGAACTGTGAACTGTGAACTGTGAAATAAGAACGGTGCACTGTGAACTGTGAACTGTGAACTGTGAAGTGTGAACTGTGAAGTGTGAACTGTGAACTGTGAGCTGTGAACTTTGAAGTGTGCACTGCAAATTGTGAACTGTGAACGGCGTATTGTGAACTGTGAACTGTTAACTGTGAACTGGGAACTGTGAGCTGTGAACTGTGAACTGTGAACTGTGAACTGTGAACTGTGAACTGTGAACTGTGAACTGTGAACTGTGAAGTGTGAACTGTGAACTGTGAACTGTGAACTGTGAACTGTGTACTGTGAACTGTGAACTGTGAACTGTGAACTGTGAACTGTGAACTGTGAACTGTGAACTGTGAACTGTGAACTGTGAACTGTGAACTTGAACTGTGAACTGTGAACTGTGAACTGTGAACTGTGAACTGTGAACTGTGAACTGTGAACTGTGAACTGTGAACTGTGAACTGTGAAATAAGAACTGTGCACTGTGAACTGTGAACTGTGAACTGTGAACTGTGAACTGTGAACTGTGAACTGTGAACTGTGAACTGTGAACTGTGAACTGTGAACTGTGAACTGTGAACTGTGAACTGTGAACTGTGAACTGTGAACTGTGAACTGTGAACTGTGAACTGTGAACTGTGAACTGTGAACTGTGAACTGTGAACTGTGAACTGTGAACTGTGAACTGTGAACTGTGAACTGTGAACTGTGAACTGTGAACTGTGAACTGTGAACTGTGAACTGTGAACTGTGAACTGTGAACTGTGAACTGTGAACTGTGAACTGTGAACTGTGAACTGTGAACTGTGAACTGTGAACTGTGAACTGTGAACTGTGAACTGTGAACTGTGAACTGTGAACTGTGAACTGTGAACTGTGAACTGTGAACTGTGAACTGTGAACTGTGAACTGTGAACTGTGAACTGTGAACTGTGAACTGTGAACTGTGAACTGTGAACTGTGAACTGTGAACTGTGAACTGTGAACTGTGAACTGTGAACAGTGAACTGTGAACTGTGAACTACGAGCTGTGAACTGTGAACTGTGAACTGTGAACGGCGGATTGTGAACTGTGAACTGTGAACTGTGAACTGTGAACTGTGAACTGTGAACTGTGAACTGTGAACTGTGAACTGTGAACTGTGAACTGTGAACTGTGAACTGTGAACTGTGAACTGTGAACTGTGAACTGTGAACTGTGAACTGTGAACTGTGAACTGTGAACTGTGAACTGTGAACTGTGAACTGTGAACTGTGAACTGTGAACTGTGAACTGTGAACTGTGAACTGTGAACTGTGAACTGTGAACTGTGAACTGTGAACTGTGAACTGTGAACTGTGAACTGTGAACTGTGAACTGTGAACTGTGAACTGTGAACTGTGAACTGTGAACTGTGAACTGTGAACTGTGAACTGTGAACTGTGAACTGTGAACTGTGAACTGTGAACTGTGAACTGTGAACTGTGAACTGTGAACTGTGAACTGTGAACTGTGAACTGTGAACTGTGAACTGTGAACTGCGAGCTGTGAACTTTGAAGTGTGCACTGCAAATTGTGAACTGGAAACTGTGAGCTGTGAACTGAGAAGGGTGCACTGTGAACTGTTAACTGTGAACTGTGAACTGTGAACTGTGAACTGTGAACTGTGAACTGTGAACTGTGAACTGTGAACTGTGAACTGTGAACTGTGAACTGCGAGCTGTGAACTTTGAAGTGTGCACTGCAAATTGTGAACTGTGAACTGTGAACTGTGAACTGTGAACTGTGAACTGTGAACTGTGAACTGTGAACGGCGGATTGTGAACTGTGAACTGTTAACTGTGAACTGTGAACTGTGAACTGTGAACTGTGAACTGTGAACTGTGAACTGTGAACTGTGAACTGTGAACTGTGAACTGTGAACTGTGAACTGTGAACTGTGAACTGTGAACTGTGAACTGTGAACTGTGAACTGTGAACTGTGAACTGTGAACTGTGAACTGTGAACTGTGAACTGTGAACTGTGAACTGTGAACTGTGAACTGTGAACTGTGAACTGTGAACTGTGAACTGTGAACTGTGAACTGTGAACTGTGAACTGTGAACTGTGAACTGTGAACTGCGAGCTGTGAACTTTGAAGTGTGCACTGCAAATTGTGAACTGGAAACTGTGAGCTGTGAACTGAGAAGGGTGCACTGTGAACTGTTAACTGTGAACTGTGAACTGTGAACTGTGAACTGTGAACTGTGAACTGTGAACTGTGAACTGTGAACTGTGAACTGTGAACTGTGAACTGCGAGCTGTGAACTTTGAAGTGTGCACTGCAAATTGTGAACTGTGAACTGTGAACTGTGAACTGTGAACTGTGAACTGTGAACTGTGAACTGTGAACTGTGAACGGCGGATTGTGAACTGTGAACTGTTAACTGTGAACTGTGAACTGTGAGCTGTGAGCTGTGAACTGAGAAAGTTGCACTGTGAACTGTGAACTGTGAACTGTGAAGTGTGAACTGTGAAGTGTGAACTGTGAACTGGGAACTGCGATTTGTGAACAGTGAACTGTGAACTGTGAACTGCGAGCTATGAACTGTGAACTGTGAACTGTGAACTGTGAACTGTGAACTGTGAACTGTGAACTGTGAACTGTGAACTGTGAACTGTGAACTGTGAACTGTGAACTGTGAACTGTGAACTGTGAACTGTGAACTGTGAACTGTGAACTGTGAACTGTGAACTGTGAACTGTGAACTGTGAACTGTGAACTGTGAACTGTGAACTGTGAACTGTGAACTGTGAACTGTGAACTGTGAACTGTGAACTGTGAACTGTGAACTGTGAACTGTGAACTTGAACTGTGAACTGTGAACTGTGAACTGTGAACTGTGAACTGTGAACTGTGAACTGTGAACTGTGAACTGTGAACTGTGAACTGTGAAATAAGAACGGTGCACTGTGAACTGTGAACTGTGAACTGTGAAGTGTGAACTGTGAAGTGTGAACTGTGAACTGTGAGCTGTGAACTTTGAAGTGTGCACTGCAAATTGTGAACTGTGAACGGCGGATTGTGAACTGTGAACTGTTAACTGTGAACTGGGAACTGTGAGCTGTGAACTAAGAACGGTGCACTGTGAACTGTGAACTGTGAACTGTGAACTGTGAACTGTGAACTGTGAACTGTGAACTGTGAACTGTGAACTGTGAACTGTGAACTGTGAACTGTGAACTGTGAACTGTGAACTGTGAACTGTGAACTGTGAACTGTGAACTGTGAACTGTGAACTGTGAACTGTGAACTGTGAACTGTGAACTGTGAACTGTGAACTGTGAACTGTGAACTGTGAACTGTGAACTGCGAGCTGTGAACTTTGAAGTGTGCACTGCAAATTGTGAACTGGAAACTGTGAGCTGTGAACTGAGAAGGGTGCACTGTGAACTGTTAACTGTGAACTGTGAACTGTGTACTGTGAACTGTGAACTGTGAACTGTGAACTGCGAGCTGTGAACTTTGAAGTGTGCACTGCAAATTGTGAACTGTGAACGGCGGATTGTGAACTGTGAACTGTTAACTGTGAACTGTGAACTGTGAGCTGTGAACTGAGAAAGTTGCACTGTGAACTGTGAACTGTGAACTGTGAACTGTGAACTGTGAACTGTGAACTGTGAACTGTGAACTGTGAACTGTGAACTGTGAACTGTGAACTGTGAACTGTGAACTGTGAACTGTGAACTGTGAACTGTGAACTGTGAACTGTGAACTGTGAACTGTGAACTGTGAACTGTGAACTGTGAACTGTGAACTGTGAACTGTGAACTGTGAACTGTGAACTGTGAACTGTGAACTGTGAACTGTGAACTGTGAACTGTGAACTGTGAACTGTGAACTGTGAACTGTGAACTGTGAACTGTGAACTGTGAACTGTGAACTGTGAACTGTGAACTGTGAACTGTGAACTGTGAACTGTGAACTGTGAACTGTGAACTGTGAACTGTGAACTGTGAACTGTGAACTGTGAACTGTGAACTGTGAACTGTGAACTGTGAACTGTGAACTGTGAACTGTGAACTGTGAACTGTGAACTGTGAACTGTGAACTGTGAACTGTGAACTGTGAACTGTGAACTGTGAACTGTGAACTGTGAACTGTGAACTGTGAACTGTGAACTGTGAACTGTGAACTGTGAACTGTGAACTGTGAACTGTGAACTGTGAACTGTGAACTGTGAACTGTGAACTGTGAACTGTGAACTGTGAACTGTGAACTGTGAACTGTGAACTGTGAACTGTGAACTGTGAACTGTGAACTGTGAACTGTGAACTGTGAACTGTGAACTGTGAACTGTGAACTGTGAACTGTGAACTGTGAACTGTGAACTGTGAACTGTGAACTGTGAACTGTGAACTGTGAACTGTGAACTGTGAACTGTGAACTGTGAACTGTGAACTGTGAACTGTGAACTGTGAACTGTGAACTGTGAACTGTGAACTGTGAACTGTGAACTGTGAACTGTGAACTGTGAACTGTGAACTGCGAGCTGTGAACTTTGAAGTGTGCACTGCAAATTGTGAACTGGAAACTGTGAGCTGTGAACTGAGAAGGGTGCACTGTGAACTGTTAACTGTGAACTGTGAACTGTGAACTGTGAACTGTGAACTGTGAACTGTGAACTGTGAACTGTGAACTGTGAACTGTGAACTGTGAACTGCGAGCTGTGAACTTTGAAGTGTGCACTGCAAATTGTGAACTGTGAACTGTGAACTGTGAACTGTGAACTGTGAACTGTGAACTGTGAACTGTGAACTGTGAACGGCGGATTGTGAACTGTGAACTGTTAACTGTGAACTGTGAACTGTGAGCTGTGAGCTGTGAACTGAGAAAGTTGCACTGTGAACTGTGAACTGTGAACTGTGAAGTGTGAACTGTGAACTGTGAAGTGTGAACTGTGAAGTGTGAACTGTGAACTGGGAACTGCGATTTGTGAACAGTGAACTGTGAACTGTGAACTGCGAGCTATGAACTGTGAACTGTGAACTGTGAACTGTGAACTGTGAACTGTGAACTGTGAACTGTGAACTGTGAACTGTGAACTGTGAACTGTGAACTGTGAACTGTGAACTGTGAACTGTGAACTGTGAACTGTGAACTGTGAACTGTGAACTGTGAACTGTGAACTGTGAACTGTGAACTGTGAACTGTGAACTGTGAACTGTGAACTGTGAACTGTGAACTGTGAACTGTGAACTGTGAACTGTGAACTGTGAACTGTGAACTGTGAACTGTGAACTGTGAACTGTGAACTGTGAACTGTGAACTGTGAACTGTGAACTGTGAACTTGAACTGTGAACTGTGAACTGTGAACTGTGAACTGTGAACTGTGAACTGTGAAATAAGAACGGTGCACTGTGAACTGTGAACTGTGAACTGTGAAGTGTGAACTGTGAAGTGTGAACTGTGAACTGTGAGCTGTGAACTTTGAAGTGTGCACTGCAAATTGTGAACTGTGAACGGCGGATTGTGAACTGTGAACTGTTAACTGTGAACTGGGAACTAAGAACGGTGCACTGTGAACTGTGAACTGTGAACTGTGAACTGTGAACTGTGAACTGTGAACTGTGAACTGTGAACTGTGAACTGTGAACTGTGAACTGTGAACTGTGAACTGTGAACTGTGAACTGTGAACTGTGAACTGTGAACTGTGAACTGTGAACTGTGAACTGTGAACTGTGAACTGTGAACTGTGAACTGTGAACTGTGAACTGTGAACTGTGAACTGTGAACTGTGAACTGTGAACTGTGAACTGTGAACTGCGAGCTGTGAACTTTGAAGTGTGCACTGCAAATTGTGAACTGGAAACTGTGAGCTGTGAACTGAGAAGGGTGCACTGTGAACTGTTAACTGTGAACTGTGAACTGTGAACTGTGAACTGTGAACTGTGAACTGTGAACTGCGAGCTGTGAACTTTGAAGTGTGCACTGCAAATTGTGAACTGTGAACGGCGGATTGTGAACTGTGAACTGTTAACTGTGAACTGTGAACTGTGAGCTGTGAACTGAGAAAGTTGCACTGTGAACTGTGAACTGTGAACTGTGAAGTGTGAACTGTGAAGTGTGAACTGTGAACTGTGAACTGCGATTTGTGAACAGTGAACTGTGAACTGTGAACTGTGAACTGTGAAATAAGAACGGTGCACTGTGAACTGTGAACTGTGAAGTGTGAACTGTGAAGTGTGAACTGTGAACTGTGAGCTGTGAACTTTGAAGTGTGCACTGCAAATTGTGAACTGTGAACGGCGGATTGTGAACTGTGAACTGTTAACTGTGAACTGGGAACTGTGAGCTGTGAACTAAGAACGGTGCACTGTGAACTGTGAACTGTGAACTGTGAACTGTGAACTGTGAACTGTGAACTGTGAACTGTGAACTGTGAACTGTGAACTGTGAACTGTGAACTGTGAACTGTGAACAGTGAACTGTGAACTGTGAACTGTGAACTGTGAACTGTGAACTGTGAACTGTGAACTGTGAACTGTGAACTGTGAACTGTGAACTGTGAACTGTGAACTGCGAGCTGTGAACTTTGAAGTGTGCACTGCAAATTGTGAACTGTGAACGGCGGATTGTGAACTGTGAACTGTTAACTGTGAAATGTGAACTGTGAGCTGTGAACTAAGAACGGTGCACTGTGAACTGTGAACTGTGAACTGTGAAGTGTGAACTGTGAACTGTGAACTGCGATTTGTGAACAGTGAACTGTGAACTGTGAACTGTGAACTGCGAGCTATGAACTGTGAACTGTGAACTGTGAACTGTGAACTGTGAACTGTGAACTGTGAACTGTGAACTGTGAACTGTGAACTGTGAACTGTGAACTGTGAACTGTGAACTGTGAACTGTGAACTGTGAACTGTGAACTGTGAACTGTGAACTGTGAACTGTGAACTGTGAACTGTGAACTGTGAACTGTGAACTGTGAACTGTGAACTGTGAACTGTGAACTGTGAACTGTGAACTGTGAACTGTGAACTGTGAACTGTGAACTGTGAACTGTGAACTGTGAACTGTGAACTGTGAACTGTGAACTGTGAACTGTGAACTGTGAACTGTGAACTGTGAACTGTGAACTGTGAACTGTGAACTGTGAACTGCGAGCTGTGAACTTTGAAGTGTGCACTGCAAATTGTGAACTGTGAACGGCTGATTGTGAACTGTGAACTGTTAACTGTGAACTGGGAACTGTGAGCTGTGAACTAAGAAGGGTGTACTGTGAACTGTGAACTGTGGACTGTGAACTGTGAACTGTGAACTGTGAACTGTGAACTGTGAACTGTGAACTGTGAACTGTGAACTGTGAACTGTGAACTGTGAACTGTGAACTGTGAACTGTGAACTGTGAACTGTGAACTGTGAACTGTGAACTGTGAACTGTGAACTGTGAACTGTGAACTGTGAACTGTGAACTGTGAACTGTGAACTGTGAACTGTGAACTGTGAACTGTGAACTGTGAACTGTGAACTGTGAACTGTGAACAGTGAACTGTGAACTGTGAACTACGAGCTGTGAACTTTGAAGTGTGCACTGCAAATTGTGAACTGTGAACGGCGGATTGTGAACTGTGAACTGTGAACTGTGAACTGTGAACTGTGAACTGTGAACTGTGAACTGTGAACTGTGAACTGTGAACTGTGAACTGTGAACTGTGAACTGTGAACTGTGAACTGTGAACTGTGAACTGTGAACTGTGACCTGTGAACTGTGAACTGTGAACTGTGAACTGTGAACTGTGAACTGTGAACTGTGAACTGTGAACTGTGAACTGTGAACTGTGAACTGTGAACTGTGAACTGTGAACTGTGAACTGTGAACAGTGAACTGTGAACTGTGAACTGTGAACTGTGAACTGTGAACTGTGAACTGTGAACTGTGAACTGCGAGCTGTGAACTTTGAAGTGTGCACTGCAAATTGTGAACTGGAAACTGTGAGCTGTGAACTGAGAAGGGTGCACTGTGAACTGTTAACTGTGAACTGTGAACTGTGAACTGTGAACTGTGAACTGCGAGCTGTGAACTTTGAAGTGTGCACTGCAAATTGTGAACTGTGAACGGCGGATTGTGAACTGTGAACTGTTAACTGTGAAATGTGAACTGTGAGCTGTGAACTGAGAAAGTTGCACTGTGAACTGTGAACTGTGAACTGTGAACTGTGAAGTGTGAACTGTGAAGTGTGAACTGTGAACTGTGAACTGCGATTTGTGAACAGTGAACTGTGAACTGTGAACTGTGAAATAAGAACGGTGCACTGTGAACTGTGAACTGTGAACTGTGAAGTGTGAACTGTGAAGTGTGAACTGTGAAGTGTGAACTGTGAACTGTGAGCTGTGAACTTTGAAGTGTGCACTGCAAATTGTGAACTGTGAACGGCGGATTGTGAACTGTGAACTGTTAACTGTGAACTGGGAACTGTGAGCTGTGAACTAAGAACGGTGCACTGTGAACTGTGAACTGTGAACTGTGAACTGTGAACTGTGAACTGTGAACTGTGAACTGTGAACTGTGAACTGTGAACTGTGAACTGTGAACTGTGAACTGTGAACTGTGAACAGTGAACTGTGAACTGTGAACTGTGAACTGTGAACTGTGAACTGTGAACTGTGAACTGTGAACTGTGAACTGTGAACTGTGAACTGCGAGCTGTGAACTTTGAAGTGTGCACTGCAAATTGTGAACTGTGAACTGTGAGCTGTGAACTGAGAAGGGTGCACTGTGAACTGTTAACTGTGAACTGTGAACTGTGAACTGTGAACTGTGAACTGTGAACTGTGAACTGTGAACTGTGAACTGTGAACTGTGAACTGTGAACTGTGAACTGTGAACTGTGAACTGTGAACTGTGAACTGTGAACTGTGAACTGTGAACAGTGAACTGTGAACTGTGAACTGTGAACTGTGAACTGTGAACTGTGAACTGTGAACTGTGAACTGCGAGCTGTGAACTTTGAAGTGTGCACTGCAAATTGTGAACTGGAAACTGTGAGCTGTGAACTGAGAAGGGTGCACTGTGAACTGTTAACTGTGAACTGTGAACTGTGAACTGTGAACTGTGAACTGCGAGCTGTGAACTTTGAAGTGTGCACTGCAAATTGTGAACTGTGAACGGCGGATTGTGAACTGTGAACTGTTAACTGTGAAATGTGAACTGTGAGCTGTGAACTGAGAAAGTTGCACTGTGAACTGTGAACTGTGAACTGTGAAGTGTGAACTGTGAAGTGTGAACTGTGAACTGTGAACTGCGATTTGTGAACAGTGAACTGTGAACTGTGAACTGTGAAATAAGAACGGTGCACTGTGAACTGTGAACTGTGAACTGTGAAGTGTGAACTGTGAAGTGTGAACTGTGAAGTGTGAACTGTGAACTGTGAGCTGTGAACTTTGAAGTGTGCACTGCAAATTGTGAACTGTGAACGGCGGATTGTGAACTGTGAACTGTTAACTGTGAACTGGGAACTGTGAGCTGTGAACTAAGAACGGTGCACTGTGAACTGTGAACTGTGAACTGTGAACTGTGAACTGTGAACTGTGAACTGTGAACTGTGAACTGTGAACTGTGAACTGTGAACTGTGAACTGTGAACTGTGAACTGTGAACAGTGAACTGTGAACTGTGAACTGTGAACTGTGAACTGTGAACTGTGAACTGTGAACTGTGAACTGTGAACTGTGAACTGTGAACTGCGAGCTGTGAACTTTGAAGTGTGCACTGCAAATTGTGAACTGTGAACGGCGGATTGTGAACTGTGAACTGTTAACTGTGAAATGTGAACTGTGAGCTGTGAACTAAGAACGGTGCACTGTGAACTGTGAACTGTGAACTGTGAAGTGTGAACTGTGAACTGTGAACTGCGATTTGTGAACAGTGAACTGTGAACTGTGAACTGCGAGCTATGAACTGTGAACTGTGAACTGTGAACTGTGAACTGTGAACTGTGAACTGTGAACTGTGAACTGTGAACTGTGAACTGTGAACTGTGAACTGTGAACTGTGAACTGTGAACTGTGAACTGTGAACTGTGAACTGTGAACTGTGAACTGTGAACTGTGAACTGTGAACTGTGAACTGTGAACTGTGAACTGTGAACTGTGAACTGTGAACTGTGAACTGTGAACTGTGAACTGTGAACTGTGAACTGTGAACTGTGAACTGTGAACTGTGAACTGTGAACTGTGAACTGTGAACTGTGAACTGTGAACTGTGAACTGTGAACTGTGAACTGTGAACTGTGAACTGTGAACTGTGAACTGTGAACAGTGAACTGTGAACTGTGAACTGTGAACTGTGAACTGTGAACTGTGAACTGTGAACTGTGAACTGCGAGCTGTGAACTTTGAAGTGTGCACTGCAAATTGTGAACTGGAAACTGTGAGCTGTGAACTGAGAAGGGTGCACTGTGAACTGTTAACTGTGAACTGTGAACTGTGAACTGTGAACTGTGAACTGCGAGCTGTGAACTTTGAAGTGTGCACTGCAAATTGTGAACTGTGAACGGCGGATTGTGAACTGTGAACTGTTAACTGTGAACTGTGAACTGTGAGCTGTGAACTGAGAAAGTTGCACTGTGAACTGTGAACTGTGAACTGTGAAGTGTGAACTGTGAAGTGTGAACTGTGAACTGTGAACTGCGATTTGTGAACAGTGAACTGTGAACTGTGAACTGTGAAATAAGAACGGTGCACTGTGAACTGTGAACTGTGAACTGTGAAGTGTGAACTGTGAAGTGTGAACTGTGAACTGTGAGCTGTGAACTTTGAAGTGTGCACTGCAAATTGTGAACTGTGAACGGCGGATTGTGAACTGTGAACTGTTAACTGTGAACTGGGAACTGTGAGCTGTGAACTAAGAACGGTGCACTGTGAACTGTGAACTGTGAACTGTGAACTGTGAACTGTGAACTGTGAACTGTGAACTGTGAACTGTGAACTGTGAACTGTGAACTGTGAACTGTGAACTGTGAACAGTGAACTGTGAACTGTGAACTGTGAACTGTGAACTGTGAACTGTGAACTGTGAACTGTGAACTGTGAACTGTGAACTGCGAGCTGTGAACTTTGAAGTGTGCACTGCAAATTGTGAACTGTGAACGGCGGATTGTGAACTGTGAACTGTTAACTGTGAAATGTGAACTGTGAGCTGTGAACTAAGAACGGTGCACTGTGAACTGTGAACTGTGAACTGTGAAGTGTGAACTGTGAACTGTGAACTGCGATTTGTGAACAGTGAACTGTGAACTGTGAACTGCGAGCTATGAACTGTGAACTGTGAACTGTGAACTGTGAACTGTGAACTGTGAACTGTGAACTGTGAACTGTGAACTGTGAACTGTGAACTGTGAACTGTGAACTGTGAACTGTGAACTGTGAACTGTGAACTGTGAACTGTGAACTGTGAACTGTGAACAGTGAACTGTGAACTGTGAACTGTGAACTGTGAACTGTGAACTGTGAACTGTGAACTGTGAACTGCGAGCTGTGAACTTTGAAGTGTGCACTGCAAATTGTGAACTGGAAACTGTGAGCTGTGAACTGAGAAGGGTGCACTGTGAACTGTTAACTGTGAACTGTGAACTGTGAACTGTGAACTGTGAACTGCGAGCTGTGAACTTTGAAGTGTGCACTGCAAATTGTGAACTGTGAACGGCGGATTGTGAACTGTGAACTGTTAACTGTGAACTGTGAACTGTGAGCTGTGAACTGAGAAAGTTGCACTGTGAACTGTGAACTGTGAACTGTGAAGTGTGAACTGTGAAGTGTGAACTGTGAACTGTGAACTGCGATTTGTGAACAGTGAACTGTGAACTGTGAACTGTGAAATAAGAACGGTGCACTGTGAACTGTGAACTGTGAACTGTGAAGTGTGAACTGTGAAGTGTGAACTGTGAACTGTGAGCTGTGAACTTTGAAGTGTGCACTGCAAATTGTGAACTGTGAACGGCGGATTGTGAACTGTGAACTGTTAACTGTGAACTGGGAACTGTGAGCTGTGAACTAAGAACGGTGCACTGTGAACTGTGAACTGTGAACTGTGAACTGTGAACTGTGAACTGTGAACTGTGAACTGTGAACTGTGAACTGTGAACTGTGAACTGTGAACTGTGAACAGTGAACTGTGAACTGTGAACTGTGAACTGTGAACTGTGAACTGTGAACTGTGAACTGTGAACTGTGAACTGTGAACTGTGAACTGCGAGCTGTGAACTTTGAAGTGTGCACTGCAAATTGTGAACTGTGAACGGCGGATTGTGAACTGTGAACTGTTAACTGTGAAATGTGAACTGTGAGCTGTGAACTAAGAACGGTGCACTGTGAACTGTGAACTGTGAACTGTGAAGTGTGAACTGTGAACTGTGAACTGCGATTTGTGAACAGTGAACTGTGAACTGTGAACTGCGAGCTATGAACTGTGAACTGTGAACTGTGAACTGTGAACTGTGAACTGTGAACTGTGAACTGTGAACTGTGAACTGTGAACTGTGAACTGTGAACTGTGAACTGTGAACTGTGAACTGTGAACTGTGAACTGTGAACTGTGAACTGTGAACTGTGAACTGTGAACTGTGAACTGTGAACTGTGAACTGTGAACTGTGAACTGTGAACTGTGAACTGTGAACTGTGAACTGTGAACTGTGAACTGTGAACTGTGAACTGTGAACTGTGAACTGTGAACTGTGAACTGTGAACTGTGAACTGTGAACTGTGAACTGTGAACTGTGAACTGTGAACTGTGAACTGTGAACTGTGAACTGTGAACTGTGAACTGTGAACTGTGAACTGTGAACTGTGAACTGTGAACTGTGAACTGTGAACTGTGAACTGTGAACTGTGAACTGTGAACTGTGAACTGGAAACTGTGAGCTGTGAACTGTGAGCTGTGAACTGTGAACTGTGAACTGTGAACTGTGAACTGTGAACTTTGAACTGTGAACTGTGAACTGTGAACTGTGAACTGTGAACTGTGAACTGTGAACTGTGAACTGTGAACTGTGAACTGTGAACTGTGAACTGTGAACTGTGAACTGTGAACTGTGAACTGTGAACTGTGAACTGTGAACTGTGAACTGTGAACTGTGAACTGTGAACTGTGAACTGTGAACTGTGAACTGTGAACTGTGAACTGTGAACTGTGAACTGTGAACTGTGAACTGTGAACTGTGAACTGTGAACTGTGAACTGTGAACTGTGAACTGTGAACTGTGAACTGTGAACTGTGAACTGTGAACTGTGAACTGTGAACTGTGAACTGTGAACTGGGAACTGTGAACTGTGAACTGTGAACTGTGAACTGCGAGCTATGAACTGTGAACTGTGAACTGTGAACTGTGAACTGTGAACTGTGAACTGTGAACTGTGAACTGTGAACTGTGAACTGTGAACTGTGAACAGTGAACTGTGAACTGCGAGCTGTGAACTTTGAAGTGTGCACTGCAAATTGTGAACTGTGAACGGCTGATTGTGAACTGTGAACTGTTAACTGTGAACTGGGAACTGTGAGCTGTGAACTAAGAAGGGTGTACAGTGAACTGTGAACTGTGGACTGTGAACTGTGAACTGTGGACTGTGAACTGTGAACTGTGAACTGTGAACTGTGAACTGTGAACTGTGATCTGTGAACTGTGAACTGCGAGCTGTGAACTGTGAACTGTGAACTGTGGACTGTGAACTGTGAACTGTGAACTGTGAACTGTGAACTGTGATCTGTGAACTGTGAACTGCGAGCTGTGAACTGTGAACTGTGAACTGTGAACTGTGAACTGTGAACTGTGAACTGTGAACTGTGAACTGCGAGCTGTGAACTTTGAAGTGTGCACTGCAAATTGTGAACTGTGAACGGCGGATTGTGAACTGTGAACTGTTAACTGTGAACTAAGAAGGGTGCACTGTGAACTGTGAACTGTGAACTGTGAACTGTGAACTGTGAACTGTGAACTGTGAACTGTGAACTGTGAACTGTGAACTGTGAACTGTGAACTGTGAACTGTGAACTGTGAACTGTGAACTGTGAACTGTCAACTGTGAACTGTGAACTGTCAACTGTCAACTGTGAACTGTGAACTGTGAACTGTGAACTGTGAACTGTGAACAGTGAACTGTGAACTGTGAACAGTGAACTGTGAACTGTGAACTGTGAACTGTGAACTGTGAACTGTGAACTGTGAACTGTGAACTGTGAACTGTGAACTGTGAACTGTGAACTGTGAACTGTGAACTGTGAACTGTGAACTGTGAACTGTGAACTGTGAACTGTGAACTGTGAACTGTGAACTGCGAGCTGTGAACTTTGAAGTGTGCACTGCAAATTGTGAACTGGAAACTGTGAGCTGTGAACTGAGAAGGGTGCACTGTGAACTGTGAACTGTGAACTGTGAACTGTGAACTGTGAACTGTGAACTGTGAACTGTGAACTGTGAACTGTGAACTGTGAACTGTGAACTGTGAACTGTGAACTGTGAACTGTGAACTGTGAACTGTGAACTGTGAACTGTGAACTGTGAACTGTGAACTGTGAACTGTGAACTGTGAACTGTGAACTGTGAACTGTGAACTGTGAACTGTGAACTGTGAACTGTGAACTGTGAACTGTGAACTGTGAACTGTGAACTGTGAACTGTGAACTGTGAACTGTGAACTGTGAACTGTGAACTGTGAACTGTGAACTGTGAACTGTGAACTGTGAACTGTGAACTGTGAACTGTGAACTGTGAACTGTGAACTGTGAACCGTGAACTGTGAACTGTGAACTGTGAACTGTGAACTGTGAACTGTGAACTGTGAACTGTGAACTTTGAAGTGTGCACTGCAAATGGGAACTGTGAACGGCGGATTGTGAACTGTGAACTGTGAACTGTGAACTGTGAACTGTGAACTGTGAACTGTGAACTGTGAACTGTGAACTGTGAACTGTGAACTGTGAACTGTGACCTGTGAACTGTGAACTGTGAACTGTGAACTGTGAACTGTGAACTGTGAACTGTGAACTGTGAACTGTGAACTGTGAACTGTGAACTGTGAACTGTGAACTGTGAACTGTGAACTGTGAACAGTGAACTGTGAACTGTGAACTGTGAACTGTGAACTGTGAACTGTGAACTGTGAACTGTGAACTGTGAACTGCGAGCTGTGAACTTTGAAGTGTGCACTGCAAATTGTGAACTGGAAACTGTGAGCTGTGAACTGAGAAGGGTGCACTGTGAACTGTTAACTGTGAACTGTGAACTGTGAACTGTGAACTGTGATCTGTGAACTGTGAACTGCAAATTGTGAACTGGAAACTGTGAGCTGTGAACTGAGAAGGGTGCACTGTGAACTGTTAACTGTGAACTGTGAACTGTGAACTGTGAACTGTGAACTGCGAGCTGTGAACTTTGAAGTGTGCACTGCAAATTGTGAACTGTGAACGGCGGATTGTGAACTGTGAACTGTTAACTGTGAACTAAGAAGGGTGCACTGTGAACTGTGAACTGTGAACTGTGGACTGTGAACTGTGAACTGTGAACTGTGAACTGTGAACTGTGAACTGTGAACTGTGAACTGTGAACTGTGAACTGTGAACTGTGAACTGTGAACTGTGAACTGTGAACTGTGAACTGTGAACTGTGAACTGTGAACTGTGAACTGTGAACTGTGAACTGTGAACTGTGAACTGTGAACTGTGAACTGTGAACTGTGAACTGTGAACTGTGAACTGTGAACTGTGAACTGTGAACTGTGAACTGTGAACTGTGAACTGTGAACTGTGAACTGCGAGCTGTGAACTTTGAAGTGTGCACTGCAAATTGTGAACTGTGAACGGCTGATTGTGAACTGTGAACTGTTAACTGTGAACTGGGAACTGTGAACTGTGAACTAAGAAGGGTGCACTGTGAACTGTGAACTGTGGACTGTGAACTGTGAACTGTGGACTGTGAACTGTGAACTGTGAACTGTGAACTGTGAACTGTGAACTGTGAACTGTGAACTGTGATCTGTGAACTGTGAACTGCGAGCTGTGAACTGTGAACTGTGAACTGTGGACTGTGAACTGTGAACTGTGAACTGTGAACTGTGAACTGTGAACTGTGATCTGTGAACTGTGAACTGCAAATTGTGAACTGGAAACTGTGAGCTGTGAACTGAGAAGGGTGCACTGTGAACTGTTAACTGTGAACTGTGAACTGTGAACTGTGAACTGTGAACTGCGAGCTGTGAACTTTGAAGTGTGCACTGCAAATTGTGAACTGTGAACGGCGGATTGTGAACTGTGAACTGTTAACTGTGAACTAAGAAGGGTGCACTGTGAACTGTGAACTGTGAACTGTGGACTGTGAACTGTGAACTGTGAACTGTGAACTGTGAACTGTGAACTGTGAACTGTGAACTGTGAACTGTGAACTGTGAACTGTGAACTGTGAACTGTGAACTGTGAACTGTGAACTGTGAACTGTGAACTGTGAACTGTGAACTGTGAACTGTGAACTGTGAACTGTGAACTGTGAACTGTGAACTGTGAACTGTGAACTGTGAACTGTGAACTGTGAACTGTGAACTGTGAACTGTGAACTGTGAACTGTGAACTGTGAACTGTGAACTGTGAACTGTGAACTGTGAACTGTGAACTGTGAACTGTGAACTGTGAACTGTGAACTGTGAACTGTGAACTGTGAACTGTGAACTGTGAACTGTGAACTGTGAACTGTGAACTGTGAACTGTGAACTGTGAACTGTGAACTGTGAACTGTGAACTGTGAACTGTGAACTGCGAGCTGTGAACTTTGAAGTGTGCACTGCAAATTGTGAACTGTGAACGGCTGATTGTGAACTGTGAACTGTTAACTGTGAACTGGGAACTGTGAGCTGTGAACTAAGAAGGGTGCACTGTGAACTGTGAACTGTGGACTGTGAACTGTGAACTGTGGACTGTGAACTGTGAACTGTGAACTGTGAACTGTGAACTGTGAACTGTGAACTGTGATCTGTGAACTGTGAACTGCGAGCTGTGAACTGTGAACTGTGAACTGTGGACTGTGAACTGTGAACTGTGAACTGTGAACTGTGAACTGTGAACTGTGATCTGTGAACTGTGAACTGCGAGCTGTGAACTGTGAACTGTGAACTGTGAACTGTGAACTGTGAACTGTGAACTGTGAACTGCGAGCTGTGAACTTTGAAGTGTGCACTGCAAATTGTGAACTGTGAACGGCGGATTGTGAACTGTGAACTGTTAACTGTGAACTAAGAAGGGTGCACTGTGAACTGTGAACTGTGAACTGTGAACTGTGAACTGTGAACTGTGAACTGTGAACTGTGAACTGTGAACTGTGAACTGTGAACTGTGAACTGTGAACTGTGAACTGTGAACTGTGAACTGTGAACTGTGAACTGTGAACTGTGAACTGTGAACTGTGAACTGTGAACTGTGAACTGTGAACTGTGAACTGTGAACTGTGAACTGTGAACTGTGAACTGTGAACTGTGAACTGTGAACTGTGAACTGCGAGCTGTGAACTTTGAAGTGTGCACTGCAAATTGTGAACTGTGAACGGCTGATTGTGAACTGTGAACTGTTAACTGTGAACTGGGAACTGTGAGCTGTGAACTAAGAAGGGTGTACTGTGAACTGTGAACTGTGGACTGTGAACTGTGAACTGTGGACTGTGAACTGTGAACTGTGAACTGTGAACTGTGAACTGTGAACTGTGATCTGTGAACTGTGAACTGCGAGCTGTGAACTGTGAACTGTGAACTGTGGACTGTGAACTGTGAACTGTGAACTGTGAACTGTGAACTGTGAACTGTGATCTGTGAACTGTGAACTGCGAGCTGTGAACTGTGAACTGTGAACTGTGAACTGTGAACTGTGAACTGTGAACTGTGAACTGTGAACTGCGAGCTGTGAACTTTGAAGTGTGCACTGCAAATTGTGAACTGTGAACGGCGGATTGTGAACTGTGAACTGTTAACTGTGAACTAAGAAGGGTGCACTGTGAACTGTGAACTGTGAACTGTGAACTGTGAACTGTGAACTGTGAACTGTGAACTGTGAACTGTGAACTGTGAACTGTGAACTGTGAACTGTCAACTGTGAACTGTGAACTGTCAACTGTCAACTGTGAACTGTGAACTGTGAACTGTGAACTGTGAACTGTGAACTGTGAACAGTGAACTGTGAACTGTGAACAGTGAACTGTGAACTGTGAACTGTGAACTGTGAACTGTGAACTGTGAACTGTGAACTGTGAACTGTGAACTGTGAACTGTGAACTGTGAACTGTGAACTGTGAACTGTGAACTGTGAACTGTGAACTGTGAACTGTGAACTTTGAAGTGTGCACTGCAAATTGTGAACTGGAAACTGTGAGCTGTGAACTGAGAAGGGTGCACTGTGAACTGTTAACTGTGAACTGTGAACTGTGAACTGTGAACTGTGAACTGTGAACTGTGAACTGTGAACTGTGAACTGTGAACTGTGAACTGTGAACTGTGAACTGTGAACTGTGAACTGTGAACTGTGAACTGTGAACTGTGAACTGTGAACTGTGAACTGTGAACTGTGAACTGTGAACTGTGAACTGTGAACTGTGAACTGTGAACTGTGAACTACGAGCTGTGAACTTTGAAGTGTGCACTGCAAATTGTGAACTGTGAACGGCGGATTGTGAACTGTGAACTGTGAACTGTGAACTGTGAACTGTGAACTGTGAACTGTGAACTGTGAACTGTGAACTGTGAACTGTGAACTGTGAACTGTGAACTGTGAACTGTGAACTGTGAACTGTGAACTGTGAACTGTGAACTGTGAACTGTGAACTGTGAACTGTGAACTGTGAACTGTGAACTGTGAACTGTGAACTGTGAACTGTGAACTGTGAACTGTGAACTGTGAACTGTGAACTGTGAACTGTGAACTGTGAACTGTGAACTGTGAACTGTGAACTGTGAAC
Organism: Lasioglossum villosulum; assembly: GCA_963971365.1. Classification (NCBI taxonomy): domain Eukaryota; kingdom Metazoa; phylum Arthropoda; class Insecta; order Hymenoptera; family Halictidae; genus Lasioglossum; species Lasioglossum villosulum. Next base: position 254,128 of record CAXARU010000110.1, read on the forward strand.
TGTGAAATGTGAACTGTGAACTGTGAACTGTGAACTGTGAACTGTGAACTGTGAACTGTGAACTGTGAACTGTGAACTGTGAACTGTGAACTGTGAACTGTGAACTGTGAACTGTGAACTGCGAGCTGTGAACTTTGAAGTGTGCACTGCAAATTGTGAACTGTGAACGGCTGATTGTGAACTGTGAACTGTTAACTGTGAACTGGGAACTGTGAACTGTGAACTGTGAACTGTGAACTGTGAACTGTGAACTGTGAACTGTGAACTGTGAACTGTGAACTGTGAACTGTGAACTGTGAACTGTGAACTGTGAACTGTGAACTGTGAACTGTGAACTGTGAACTGTGAACTGTGAACTGTGAACTGTGAACTGTGAACTGTGAACTGTGAACTGTGAACTGTGAACTGTGAACTGTGAACTGTGAACTGTGAACTGTGAACTGTGAACTGTGAACTGTGAACTGTGAACTGTGAACTGTGAACTGTGAACTGTGAACTGTGAACTGTGAACTGTGAACTGTGAACTGTGAACTGTGAACTGTGAACTGTGAACTGTGAACTGCGAGCTGTGAACTTTGAAGTGTGCACTGCAAATTGTGAACTGTGAACGGCTGATTGTGAACTGTGAACTGTTAACTGTGAACTGGGAACTGTGAGCTGTGAACTAAGAAGGGTGCACTGTGAACTGTGAACTGTGGACTGTGAACTGTGAACTGTGGACTGTGAACTGTGAACTGTGAACTGTGAACTGTGAACTGTGAACTGTGATCTGTGAACTGTGAACTGCGAGCTGTGAACTGTGAACTGTGAACTGTGGACTGTGAACTGTGAACTGTGAACTGTGAACTGTGAACTGTGAACTGTGAACTGTGAACTGTGAACTGTGAACTGTGAACTGTGAACTGTGAACTGTGAACTGTGAACTGTGAACTGTGAACTGTGAACTGTGAACTGTGAACTGTGAACTGTGAACTGTGAACTGTGAACTGTGAACTGTGAACTGTGAACTGTGAACTGTGAACTGTGAACTGTGAACTGTGAACTGTGAACTGTGAAATGTGAACTGTGAACTGTGAACTGTGAACTGTGAACTGTGAACTGTGAACTGTGAACTGTGAACTGTGAACTGTGAACTGTGAACTGTGAACTGTGAACTGTGAACTGTGAACTGTGAACTGTGAACTGTGAACTGTGAACTGTGAACTGTGAACTGTGAACTGTGAACTGTGAACTGTGAACTGTGAACTGTGAACTGTGAACTGTGAACTGTGAACTGTGAACTGTGAACTGTGAACTGTGAACTGTGAACTGTGAACTGTGAACTGTGAACTGTGAACTGTGAACTGTGAACTGTGAACTGTGAACTGTGAAATAAGAACGGTGCACTGTGAACTGTGAACTGTGAACTGTGAACTGTGAACTGTGAACTGTGAACTGTGAACTGTGAACTGTGAACTGTGAACTGTGAACTGTGAACTGTGAACTGTGAACTGTGAACTGTGAACTGTGAACTGTGAACTGTGAACTGTGAACTGTGAACTGTGAACTGTGAACTGTGAACTGTGAACTGTGAACTGCGAGCTGTGAACTTTGAAGTGTGCACTGCAAATTGTGAACTGTGAACGGCTGATTGTGAACTGTGAACTGTTAACTGTGAACTGGGAACTGTGAGCTGTGAACTAAGAAGGGTGCACTGTGAACTGTGAACTGTGGACTGTGAACTGTGAACTGTGGACTGTGAACTGTGAACTGTGAACTGTGAACTGTGAACTGTGAACTGTGATCTGTGATCTGTGAACTGTGAACTGCGAGCTGTGAACTGTGAACTGTGAACTGTGGACTGTGAACTGTGAACTGTGAACTGTGAACTGTGAACTGTGAACTGTGATCTGTGAACTGCGAGCTGTGAACTGTGAACTGTGAACTGTGAACTGTGAACTGTGAACTGTGAACTGTGAACTGTGAACTGTGAACTGTTAACTGTGAACTGTGAACTGTGAACTGTGAACTGTGAACTGTGAACTGTGAACTGTGAACTGTGAACTGTGAACTGTGAACTGTGAACTGTGAACTGTGAACTGTGAACTGTGAACTGTGAACTGTGAACTGTGAACTGTGAACTGTGAACTGTGAACTGTGAACTGTGAACTGTGAACTGTGAACTGTGAACTGTGAACTGTGAACTGTAAACTGTGAACTGTGAACTGTGAACTGTGAACTGTGAACTGTGAACTGTGAACTGTGAACTGTGAACTGTGAACTGTGAACTGTGAACTGTGAACTGTGAACTGTGAACTGTGAACTGTGAACTGTGAACTGTGAACTGTGAACTGTGAACTGTGAACTGTGAACTGTGAACTGTGAACTGCGAGCTGTGAACTTTGAAGTGTGCACTGCAAATTGTGAACTGTGAACGGCTGATTGTGAACTGTGAACTGTTAACTGTGAACTGGGAACTGTGAGCTGTGAACTAAGAAGGGTGCACTGTGAACTGTGAACTGTGGACTGTGAACTGTGAACTGTGGACTGTGAACTGTGAACTGTGAACTGTGAACTGTGAACTGTGAACTGTGATCTGTGAACTGTGAACTGCGAGCTGTGAACTGTGAACTGTGAACTGTGGACTGTGAACTGTGAACTGTGAACTGTGAACTGTGAACTGTGAACTGTGATCTGTGAACTGTGAACTGCGAGCTGTGAACTGTGAACTGTGAACTGTGAACTGTGAACTGTGAACTGTGAACTGTGAACTGCGAGCTGTGAACTTTGAAGTGTGCACTGCAAATTGTGAACTGTGAACGGCGGATTGTGAACTGTGAACTGTTAACTGTGAACTAAGAAGGGTGCACTGTGAACTGTGAACTGTGAACTGTGAACTGTGAACTGTGAACTGTGAACTGTGAACTGTGAACTGTGAACTGTGAACTGTGAACTGTGAACTGTGAACTGTGAACTGTGAACTGTGAACTGTGAACTGTGAACTGTGAACTGTGAACTGTGAACTGTGAACTGTGAACTGTGAACTGTGAACTGTGAACTGTGAACTGTGAACTGTGAACTGTGAACTGTGAACTGTGAACTGTGAACTGTGAACTGTCAACTGTCAACTGTGAACTGTGAACTGTGAACTGTGAACTGTGAACAGTGAACTGTGAACTGTGAACAGTGAACTGTGAACTGTGAACTGTGAACTGTGAACTGTGAACTGTGAACTGTGAACTGTGAACTGTGAAATGTGAACTGTGAACTGTGAACTGTGAACTGTGAACTGTGAACTGTGAACTGTGAACTGCGAGCTGTGAACTTGGAAGTGTGCACTGCAAATTGTGAACTGGAAACTGTGAGCTGTGAACTGAGAAGGGTGCACTGTGAACTGTTAACTGTGAACTGTGAACTGTGAACTGTGAACTGTGAACTGTGAACTGCGAGCTGTGAACTTTGAAGTGTGCACTGCAAATTGTGAACTGTGAACGGCGGATTGTGAACTGTGAACTGTTAACTGTGAACTGTGAACTGTGAGCTGTGAACTGAGAAGGTTGCACTGTGAACTGTGAACTGTGAACTGTGAAGTGTGAACTGTGAAGTGTGAACTGTGAACTGTGAACTGCGATTTGTGAACAGTGAACTGTGAACTGTGAACTGCGAGCTATGAACTGTGAACTGTGAACTGTGAACTGTGAACTGTGAACTGTGAACTGTGAACTGTGAACTGTGAACTGTGAACTGTGAACTGTGAACTGTGAACTGTGAACTGTGAACTGTGAACTGTGAACTGTGAACTGTGAACTGTGAACTGTGAACTGTGAACTGTGAACTGTGAACTGTGAACTGTGAACTGTGAACTGTGAACTGTGAACTGTGAACTGTGAACTGTGAACTGTGAACTGTGAACTGTGAACTGTGAACTGTGAACTGTGAACTGTGAACTGTGAACTGTGAACTGTGAACTGTGAACTGTGAACTGTGAACTGTGAACTGTGAACTGTGAACTGTGAACTGTGAACTGTGAACTGTGAACTGTGAACTGTGAACTGTGAAATAAGAACGGTGCACTGTGAACTGTGAACTGTGAACTGTGAAGTGTGAACTGTGAAGTGTGAACTGTGAACTGTGAGCTGTGAACTTTGAAGTGTGCACTGCAAATTGTGAACTGTGAACGGCGGATTGTGAACTGTGAACTGTTAACTGTGAACTGGGAACTGTGAGCTGTGAACTAAGAACGGTGCACTGTGAACTGTGAACTGTGAAGTGTGAACTGTGAAGTGTGAACTGTGAACTGTGAACTGTAAACTGTAAACTGTAAACTGTAAACTGTAAACTGTAAACTGTGAACTGTGAACTGTTAACTGTGAACTGTGAACTGCGAAATGAGAACTTTGAAGTGTGCACTGCAAATTGTGAACTGTGAACGGCGGATTGTGAACTGTGAACTGTTAACTGTGAACTGTGAACTGTGAACTGTGAACTGTGAACTGTGAACTGTGAACTGTGAACTGTGAACTGTGAACTTTGAACCGCGAGCTGTGAACTTTGAAGTGTGCACTGCAAATTGTTAACTGTGAACGGCGGATTGTGAACTGTGAACTGTTAACTGTGAACTGGAAACTGTGAGCTGTGAACTGAGAAGGGTGCACTGTGAACTGCAAACTGTGAACTGTGAACTGTGAACTGTGAACTGTGAACTGTGAACTGTGAACTGTGAACTGTGAACTGTGAACTGTGAACTGTGAACTGTGAACTGTGAACTGTGAACTGTGAACTGTGAACTGTGAACTGTGAACTGTGAACTGTGAACTGTGAACTGTGAACTGTGAACTGTGAACTGTGAACTGTGAACTGTGAACTGTGAACTGTGAACTGTGAACTGTGAACTGTGAACTGTGAACTGTGAACTGTGAACTGTGAACTGTGAACTGTGAACTGTGAACTGTGAACTGTGAACTGTGAACTGTGAACTGTGAACTGTGAACTGTGAACTGTGAACTGTGAACTGTGAACTGTGAACTGTGAACTGTGAACTGTGAACTGTGAACTGTGAACTGTGAACTGTGAACTGTGAACTGTGAACTGTGAACTGTGAACTGTGAACTGTGAACTGTGAACTGTGAAATAAGAACGGTGCACTGTGAACTGTGAACTGTGAACTGTGAAGTGTGAACTGTGAAGTGTGAACTGTGAACTGTGAGCTGTGAACTTTGAAGTGTGCACTGCAAATTGTGAACTGTGAACGGCGGATTGTGAACTGTGAACTGGGAACTGTGAGCTGTGAACTAAGAACGGTGCACTGTGAACTGTGAACTGTGAAGTGTGAAATGTGAAGTGTGAACTGTGAACTGTGAACTGTAAACTGTAAACTGTAAACTGTAAACTGTAAACTGTAAACTGTGAACTGTGAACTGTTAACTGTGAACTGTGAACTGCGAAATGAGAACTTTGAAGTGTGCACTGCAAATTGTGAACTGTGAACGGCGGATTGTGAACTGTGAACTGTTAACTGTGAACTGTGAACTGTGAACTGTGAACTGTGAACTGTGAACTGTGAACTGTGAACTGTGAACTGTGAACTGTGAACTGTGAACTGTGAACTGTGAACTGTGATCTGTGAACTGTGAACTGCGAGCTGTGAACTGTGAACTGTGGACTGTGAACTGTGAACTGTGAACTGTGAACTGTGAACTGCGAGCTGTGAACTTTGAAGTGTGCACTGCAAATTGTGAACTGTGAACGGCGGATTGTGAACTGTGAACTGTTAACTGTGAACTAAGAAGGGTGCACTGTGAACTGTGAACTGTGAACTGTGAACTGTGAACTGTGAACTGTGAACTGTGAACTGTGAACTGTGAACTGTGAACTGTGAACTGTGAACTGTGAACTGTGAACTGTGAACTGTGAACTGCGAACTGTGAACTGTGAACTGTGAACTGTGAACTGTGAACTGTGAACTGTCAACTGTGAACTGTGAACTGTCAACTGTCAACTGTCAACTGTGGACTGTGAACTGTGAACTGTGAACTGTGAACAGTGAACTGTGAACTGTGAACAGTGAACTGTGAACTGTGAACTGTGAACTGTGAACTGTGAACTGTGAACTGTGAACTGTGAACTGTGAACTGTGAACTGTGAACTGTGAACTGTGAACTGTGAACTGTGAACTGTGAACTGTGAACTGCGAGCTGTGAACTTTGAAGTGTGCACTGCAAATTGTGAACTGGAAACTGTGAGCTGTGAACTGAGAAGGGTGCACTGTGAACTGTTAACTGTGAACTGTGAACTGTGAACTGTGAACTGTGAACTGCGAGCTGTGAACTTTGAAGTGTGCACTGCAAATTGTGAACTGTGAACGGCGGATTGTGAACTGTGAACTGTTAACTGTGAACTGTGAACTGTGAGCTGTGAACTGAGAAGGTTGCACTGTGAACTGTGAACTGTGAACTGTGAAGTGTGAACTGTGAAGTGTGAACTGTGAACTGTGAACTGCGATTTGTGAACAGTGAACTGTGAACTGTGAACTGCGAGCTATGAACTGTGAACTGTGAACTGTGAACTGTGAACTGTGAACTGTGAACTGTGAACTGTGAACTGTGAACTGTGAACTGTGAACTGTGAACTGTGAACTGTGAACTGTGAACTGTGAACTGTGAACTGTGAACTGTGAACTGTGAACTGTGAACTGTGAACTGTGAACTGTGAACTGTGAACTGTGAACTTGAACTGTGAACTGTGAACTGTGAACTGTGAACTGTGAACTGTGAACTGTGAACTGTGAACTGTGAACTGTGAACTGTGAACTGTGAACTGTGAACTGTGAACTGTGAACTGTGAACTGTGAACTGTGAACTGTGAACTGTGAACTGTGAACTGTGAACTGTGAACTGTGAACTGTGAACTGTGAACTGTGAACTGTGAACTGTGAACTGTGAACTGTGAACTGTGAACTGTGAACTGTGAACTGTGAACTGTGAACTGTGAACTGTGAACTGTGAACTGTGAACTGTGAACTGTGAACTGTGAAATAAGAACGGTGCACTGTGAACTGTGAACTGTGAACTGTGAAGTGTGAACTGTGAAGTGTGAACTGTGAACTGTGAGCTGTGAACTTTGAAGTGTGCACTGCAAATTGTGAACTGTGAACGGCGGATTGTGAACTGTGAACTGTTAACTGTGAACTGGGAACTGTGAGCTGTGAACTAAGAACGGTGCACTGTGAACTGTGAACTGTGAAGTGTGAACTGTGAAGTGTGAACTGTGAACTGTGAACTGTGAACTGTGAACTGTAAACTGTAAACTGTAAACTGTAAACTGTAAACTGTGAACTGTGAACTGTTAACTGTGAACTGTGAACTGCGAAATGAGAACTTTGAAGTGTGCACTGCAAATTGTGAACTGTGAACGGCGGATTGTGAACTGTGAACTGTTAACTGTGAACTGTGAACTGTGAACTGTGAACTGTGAACTGTGAACTGTGAACTGTGAACTGTGAACTGTGAACTGTGAACTGTGAACTGTGAACTGTGAACTGTGAACTTTGAACCGCGAGCTGTGAACTTTGAAGTGTGCACTGCAAATTGTTAACTGTGAACGGCGGATTGTGAACTGTGCACTGTTAACTGTGAACTGGAAACTGTGAGCTGTGAACTGAGAAGGGTGCACTGTGAACTGCGAACTGTGAACTGTGAACTGTGAACTGTGAACTGTGAACTGTGAACTGTGAACTGTGAACTGTGAACTGTGAACTGTGAACTGTGAACTGTGAACTGTGAACTGTGAACTGTGAACTGTGAACTGTGAACTGTGAACTGTGAACTGTGAACTGTGAACTGTGAACTGTGAACTGTGAACTGTGAACTGTGAACTGTGAACTGTGAACTGTGAACTGTGAACTGTGAACTGTGAACTGTGAACTGTGAACTGTGAACTGTGAACTGTGAACTGTGAACTGTGAACTGTGAACTGTGAACTGTGAACTGTGAACTGTGAACTGTGAACTGTGAACTGCGAACTGCGAACTGGGAACTGCGAACTGCGAACTGCGAACTGCGAACTGCGAACTGCGAACTGCGAACTGCGAACTGCGAACTGCGAACTGCGAACTGCGAACTGCGAACTGCGAACTGCGAACTGCGAACTGCGAACTGCGAACTGCGAACTGCGAACTGCGAACTGCGAACTGCGAACTGCGAACTGCGAACTGCGAACTGCGAACTGCGAACTGCGAACTGCGAACTGCGAACTGCGAACTGCGAACTGCGAACTGCGAACTGCGAACTGCGAACTGCGAACTGCGAACTGCGAACTGCGAACTGCGAACTGCGAACTGCGAACTGCGAACTGCGAACTGCGAACTGCGAACTGCGAACTGCGAACTGCGAACTGCGAACTGCGAACTGCGAACTGCGAACTGCGAACTGCGAACTGCGAACTGCGAACTGCGAACTGCGAACTGCGAACTGCGAACTGCGAACTGCGAACTGTGAACTGCGAACTGCGAACTGCGAACTGTGAACTGCGAACTGTGAACTGCGAACTGTGAACTGCGAACTGTGAACTGTGAACTGTGAACTGTGAACTGTGAACTGTGAACTGTGAACTGTGAACTGTGAACTGTGAACTGTGAACTGTGAACTGTGAACTGTGAACTGTGAACTGTGAACTGTGAACTGTGAACTGTGAAATAAGAACGGTGCACTGTGAACTGTGAACTGTGAACTGTGAAGTGTGAACTGTGAAGTGTGAACTGTGAACTGTGAGCTGTGAACTTTGAAGTGTGCACTGCAAATTGTGAACTGTGAACGGCGGATTGTGAACTGTGAACTGTTAACTGTGAACTGGACACTGTGAGCTGTGAACTGAGAAGGGTGCACTGTGAACTGCGAACTGTGAACTGTGAACTGTGAACTGTGAACTGTGAACTGTGAACTGTGAACTGTGAACTGTGAACTGTGAACTGTGAACTGTGAACTGTGAACTGTGAACTGTGAACTGTGAACTGTGAACTGTGAACTGTGAACTGTGAACTGTGAACTGTGAACTGTGAACTGTGAACTGTGAACTGTCAACTGTCAACTGTCAACTGTCAACTGTCAACTGTCAACTGTCAACTGTCAACTGTCAACTGTCAACTGTCAACTGTCAACTGTGAACTGTGAACTGTGAACTGTGAACTGTGAACTGTGAACTGTGAACTGTGAACTGCGAGCTGTGAACTTTGAAGTGTGCACTGCAAATTGTGAACTGTGAACGGCGGATTGTGAACTGTGAACTGTTAACTGTGAAATGTGAACTGTGAGCTGTGAACTAAGAACGGTGCACTGTGAACTGTGAACTGTGAACTGTGAAGTGTGAACTGTGAAGTGTGAACTGTGAACTGTGAACTGTGAACTGTGAACTGTGAACTGTGAACTGTGAACTGTGAACTGTGAACTGTGAACTGTGAACTGTGAACTGTGAACTGTGAACTGTGAACTGTGAACTGTGAACTGTGAACTGTGAACTGTGAACTGTGAACTGTGAACTGTGGACTGTGAACTGTGAACTGTGAACTGTGAACTGTGAACTGTGAACTGTGAACTGTGAACTGTGAACTGTGAACTGTGAACTGTGAACTGTGAACTGTGAACTGTGAACTGTGAACTGTGAACTGTGAACTGTGAACTGTGAACTGTGAACTGTGAACTGTGAACTGTGAACTGTGAACTGTGAACTGTGAACTGTGAACTGTGGACTGTGAACTGTGAACTGTGAACTGTGAACTGTGAACTGTGAACTGTGAACTGTGAACTGTGAACTGTGAACTGTGAACTGTGAACTGTGAACTGTGAACTGTGAACTGTGAACTGTGAACTGTGAACTGTGAACTGTGAACTGTGAACTGTGAACTGTGAACTGTGAACTGTGAACTGTGAACTGTGAACTGTGAACTGTGAACTGTGAACTGTGAACTGTGAACTGTGAACTGTGAACTTTGAAGTGTGCACTGCAAATTGTGAACTGTGAACGGCGGATTGTGAACTGTGAACTGTTAACTGTGAAATGTGAACTGTGAGCTGTGAACTAAGAACGGTGCACTGTGAACTGTGAACTGTGAACTGTGAAGTGTGAACTGTGAAGTGTGAACTGTGAACTGTGAACTGCGATTTGTGAACAGTGAACTGTGAACTGTGAACTGCGAGCTATGAACTGTGAACTGTGAACTGTGAACTGTGAACTGTGAACTGTGAACTGTGAACTGTGAACTGTGAACTGTGAACTGTGAACTGTGAACTGTGAACTGTGAACTGTGAACTGTGAACTGTGAACTGTGAACTGTGAACTGTGAACTGTGAACTGTGAACTGTGAACTGTGAACTGTGAACTGTGAACTGTGAACTGTGAACTGTGAACTGTGAACTGTGAACTGTGAACTGTGAACTGTGAACTGTGAACTGTGAACTGTGAACTGTGAACTGTGAACTGTGAACTGTGAACTGTGAACTGTGAACTGTGAACTGTGAACTGTGAACTGTGAACTGTGAACTGTGAACTGTGAACTGTGAACTGTGAACTGTGAACTGTGAACTGTGAACTGTGAACTGTGAACTGTGAACTGTGAACTGTGAACTGTGAACTGTGAACTGTGAACTGTGAACTGTGAACTGTGAACTGTGAACTGTGAACTGTGAACTGTGAACTGTGAACTGTGAACTGTGAACTGTGAACTGTGAACTGTGAACTGTGAACTGTGAACTGCGAGCTGTGAACTTTGAAGTGTGCACTGCAAATTGTGAACTGTGAACGGCTGATTGTGAACTGTGAACTGTTAACTGTGAACTGGGAACTGTGAGCTGTGAACTAAGAAGGGTGCACTGTGAACTGTGAACTGTGGACTGTGAACTGTGAACTGTGGACTGTGAACTGTGAACTGTGAACTGTGAACTGTGAACTGTGAACTGTGATCTGTGAACTGTGAACTGCGAGCTGTGAACTGTGAACTGTGAACTGTGGACTGTGAACTGTGAACTGTGAACTGTGAACTGTGAGCTGTGAACTGAGAAGGGTGCACTGTGAACTGCGAACTGTGAACTGTGAACTGTGAACTGTGAACTGTGAACTGTGAACTGTGAACTGTGAACTGTGAACTGTGAACTGTGAACTGTGAACTGTGAACTGTGAACTGTGAACTGTGAACTGTGAACTGTGAACTGTGAACTGTGAACTGTGAACTGTGAACTGTGAACTGTGAACTGTGAACTGTGAACTGTGAACTGTGAACTGTGAACTGTCAACTGTCAACTGTCAACTGTCAACTGTCAACTGTCAACTGTCAACTGTCAACTGTCAACTGTCAACTGTCAACTGTGAACTGTGAACTGTGAACTGTGAACTGTGAACTGTGAACTGTGAACTGTGAACTGTGAACTGTGAACTGCGAGCTGTGAACTTTGAAGTGTGCACTGCAAATTGTGAACTGTGAACGGCGGATTGTGAACTGTGAACTGTTAACTGTGAAATGTGAACTGTGAGCTGTGAACTAAGAACGGTGCACTGTGAACTGTGAACTGTGAACTGTGAAGTGTGAACTGTGAAGTGTGAACTGTGAACTGTGAACTGTGAACTGTGAACTGTGAACTGTGAACTGTGAACTGTGAACTGTGAACTGTGAACTGTGAACTGTGAACTGTGAACTGTGAACTGTGAACTGTGAACTGTGAACTGTGAACTGTGAACTGTGAACTGTGAACTGTGAACTGTGGACTGTGAACTGTGAACTGTGAACTGTGAACTGTGAACTGTGAACTGTGAACTGTGAACTGTGAACTGTGAACTGTGAACTGTGAACTGTGAACTGTGAACTGTGAACTGTGAACTGTGAACTGTGAACTGTGAACTGTGAACTGTGAACTGTGAACTGTGAACTGTGAACTGTGAACTGTGAACTGTGAACTGTGAACTGTGAACTGTGGACTGTGAACTGTGAACTGTGAACTGTGAACTGTGAACTGTGAACTGTGAACTGTGAACTGTGAACTGTGAACTGTGAACTGTGAACTGTGAACTGTGAACTGTGAACTGTGAACTGTGAACTGTGAACTGTGAACTGTGAACTGTGAACTGTGAACTGTGAACTGTGAACTGTGAACTGTGAACTGTGAACTGTGAACTGTGAACTGTGAACTGTGAACTGTGAACTGTGAACTGTGAACTGTGAACTTTGAAGTGTGCACTGCAAATTGTGAACTGTGAACGGCGGATTGTGAACTGTGAACTGTTAACTGTGAAATGTGAACTGTGAGCTGTGAACTAAGAACGGTGCACTGTGAACTGTGAACTGTGAACTGTGAAGTGTGAACTGTGAAGTGTGAACTGTGAACTGTGAACTGCGATTTGTGAACAGTGAACTGTGAACTGTGAACTGCGAGCTATGAACTGTGAACTGTGAACTGTGAACTGTGAACTGTGAACTGTGAACTGTGAACTGTGAACTGTGAACTGTGAACTGTGAACTGTGAACTGTGAACTGTGAACTGTGAACTGTGAACTGTGAACTGTGAACTGTGAACTGTGAACTGTGAACTGTGAACTGTGAACTGTGAACTGTGAACTGTGAACTGTGAACTGTGAACTGTGAACTGTGAACTGTGAACTGTGAACTGTGAACTGTGAACTGTGAACTGTGAACTGTGAACTGTGAACTGTGAACTGTGAACTGTGAACTGTGAACTGTGAACTGTGAACTGTGAACTGTGAACTGTGAACTGTGAACTGTGAACTGTGAACTGTGAACTGTGAACTGTGAACTGTGAACTGTGAACTGTGAACTGTGAACTGTGAACTGTGAACTGTGAACTGTGAACTGTGAACTGTGAACTGTGAACTGTGAACTGTGAACTGTGAACTGTGAACTGTGAACTGTGAACTGTGAACTGTGAACTGTGAACTGTGAACTGTGAACTGTGAACTGTGAACTGCGAGCTGTGAACTTTGAAGTGTGCACTGCAAATTGTGAACTGTGAACGGCTGATTGTGAACTGTGAACTGTTAACTGTGAACTGGGAACTGTGAGCTGTGAACTAAGAAGGGTGCACTGTGAACTGTGAACTGTGGACTGTGAACTGTGAACTGTGGACTGTGAACTGTGAACTGTGAACTGTGAACTGTGAACTGTGAACTGTGATCTGTGAACTGTGAACTGCGAGCTGTGAACTGTGAACTGTGAACTGTGGACTGTGAACTGTGAACTGTGAACTGTGAACTGTGAACTGTGAACTGTGATCTGTGAACTGTGAACTGCGAGCTGTGAACTGTGAACTGTGAACTGTGAACTGTGAACTGTGAACTGTGAACTGTGAACTGCGAGCTGTGAACTTTGAAGTGTGCACTGCAAATTGTGAACTGTGAACGGCGGATTGTGAACTGTGAACTGTTAACTGTGAACTAAGAAGGGTGCACTGTGAACTGTGAACTGTGAACTGTGAACTGTGAACTGTGAACTGTGAACTGTGAACTGTGAACTGTGAACTGTGAACTGTGAACTGTGAACTGTGAACTGTGAACTGTGAACTGTGAACTGTGAACTGTGAACTGTGAACTGTGAACTGTGAACTGTGAACTGTGAACTGTGAACTGTGAACTGTGAACTGTGAACTGTGAACTGTGAACTGTGAACTGTCAACTGTGAACTGTGAACTGTCAACTGTCAACTGTGAACTGTGAACTGTGAACTGTGAACTGTGAACTGTGAACAGTGAACTGTGAACTGTGAACAGTGAACTGTGAACTGTGAACTGTGAACTGTGAACTGTGAACTGTGAACTGTGAACTGTGAACTGTGAACTGTGAACTGTGAACTGTGAACTGTGAACTGTGAACTGTGAACTGTGAACTTGGAAGTGTGCACTGCAAATTGTGAACTGGAAACTGTGAGCTGTGAACTGAGAAGGGTGCACTGTGAACTGTTAACTGTGAACTGTGAACTGTGAACTGTGAACTGTGAACTGTGAACTGCGAGCTGTGAACTTTGAAGTGTGCACTGCAAATTGTGAACTGTGAACGGCGGATTGTGAACTGTGAACTGTTAACTGTGAACTGTGAACTGTGAGCTGTGAACTGAGAAGGTTGCACTGTGAACTGTGAACTGTGAACTGTGAAGTGTGAACTGTGAAGTGTGAACTGTGAACTGTGAACTGCGATTTGTGAACAGTGAACTGTGAACTGTGAACTGCGAGCTATGAACTGTGAACTGTGAACTGTGAACTGTGAACTGTGAACTGTGAACTGTGAACTGTGAACTGTGAACTGTGAACTGTGAACTGTGAACTGTGAACTGTGAACTGTGAACTGTGAACTGTGAACTGTGAACTGTGAACTGTGAACTGTGAACTGTGAACTGTGAACTGTGAACTGTGAACTGTGAACTGTGAACTGTGAACTGTGAACTGTGAACTGTGAACTGTGAACTGTGAACTGTGAACTGTGAACTGTGAACTGTGAACTGTGAACTGTGAACTGTGAACTGTGAACTGTGAACTGTGAACTGTGAACTGTGAACTGTGAACTGTGAACTGTGAACTGTGAACTGTGAACTGTGAACTGTGAACTGTGAACTGTGAACTGTGAACTGTGAACTGTGAACTGTGAACTGTGAACTGTGAACTGTGAACTGTGAACTGTGAACTGTGAACTAAGAAGGGTGCACTGTGAACTGTGAACTGTGAACTGTGAACTGTGAACTGTGAACTGTGAACTGTGAACTGTGAACTGTGAACTGTGAACTGTGAACTGTGAACTGTGAACTGTGAACTGTGAACTGTGAACTGTGAACTGTGAACTGTGAACTGTGAACTGTGAACTGTGAACTGTGAACTGTGAACTGTGAACTGTGAACTGTGAACTGTGAACTGTGAACTGTGAACTGTGAACTGTGAACTGTGAACTGTGAACTGTGAACTGTGAACTGTGAACTGTGAACTGTGAACTGTGAACTGTGAACTGTGAACTGTGAACTGTGAACTGTGAACTGTGAACTGTGAACTGTGAACTGTGAACTGTGAACTGTGAACTGTGAACTGTGAACTGTGAACTGTGAACTGTGAACTGTGAACTGTGAACTGTGAACTGTGAACTGTGAACTGTGAACTGTGAACTGTGAACTGTGAACTGTGAACTGTGAACTGTGAACTGTGAACTGTGAACTGTGAACTGTGAACTGTGAACTGTGAACTGTGAACTGTGAACTGTGAACTGTGAACTGTGAACTGCGAGCTGTGAACTTTGAAGTGTGCACTGCAAATTGTGAACTGTGAACGGCTGATTGTGAACTGTGAACTGTTAACTGTGAACTGGGAACTGTGAGCTGTGAACTAAGAAGGGTGCACTGTGAACTGTGAACTGTGGACTGTGAACTGTGAACTGTGGACTGTGAACTGTGAACTGTGAACTGTGAACTGTGAACTGTGAACTGTGATCTGTGAACTGTGAACTGCGAGCTGTGAACTGTGAACTGTGAACTGTGGACTGTGAACTGTGAACTGTGAACTGTGAACTGTGAACTGTGAACTGTGATCTGTGAACTGTGAACTGCGAGCTGTGAACTGTGAACTGTGAACTGTGAACTGTGAACTGTGAACTGTGAACTGTGAACTGCGAGCTGTGAACTTTGAAGTGTGCACTGCAAATTGTGAACTGTGAACGGCGGATTGTGAACTGTGAACTGTTAACTGTGAACTAAGAAGGGTGCACTGTGAACTGTGAACTGTGAACTGTGAACTGTGAACTGTGAACTGTGAACTGTGAACTGTGAACTGTGAACTGTGAACTGTGAACTGTGAACTGTGAACTGTGAACTGTGAACTGTGAACTGTGAACTGTGAACTGTGAACTGTGAACTGTGAACTGTGAACTGTGAACTGTGAACTGTGAACTGTGAACTGTGAACTGTGAACTGTGAACTGTCAACTGTGAACTGTGAACTGTCAACTGTCAACTGTGAACTGTGAACTGTGAACTGTGAACTGTGAACAGTGAACTGTGAACTGTGAACAGTGAACTGTGAACTGTGAACTGTGAACTGTGAACTGTGAACTGTGAACTGTGAACTGTGAACTGTGAACTGTGAACTGTGAACTGTGAACTGTGAACTGTGAACTGTGAACTGTGAACTGTGAACTGTGAACTGTGAACTGTGAACTGTGAACTGCGAGCTGTGAACTTGGAAGTGTGCACTGCAAATTGTGAACTGGAAACTGTGAGCTGTGAACTGAGAAGGGTGCACTGTGAACTGTTAACTGTGAACTGTGAACTGTGAACTGTGAACTGTGAACTGTGAACTGCGAGCTGTGAACTTTGAAGTGTGCACTGCAAATTGTGAACTGTGAACGGCGGATTGTGAACTGTGAACTGTTAACTGTGAACTGTGAACTGTGAGCTGTGAACTGAGAAGGTTGCACTGTGAACTGTGAACTGTGAACTGTGAAGTGTGAACTGTGAAGTGTGAACTGTGAACTGTGAACTGCGATTTGTGAACAGTGAACTGTGAACTGTGAACTGCGAGCTATGAACTGTGAACTGTGAACTGTGAACTGTGAACTGTGAACTGTGAACTGTGAACTGTGAACTGTGAACTGTGAACTGTGAACTGTGAACTGTGAACTGTGAACTGTGAACTGTGAACTGTGAACTGTGAACTGTGAACTGTGAACTGTGAACTGTGAACTGTGAACTGTGAACTGTGAACTGTGAACTGTGAACTGTGAACTGTGAACTGTGAACTGTGAACTGTGAACTGTGAACTGTGAACTGTGAACTGTGAACTGTGAACTGTGAACTGTGAACTGTGAACTGTGAACTGTGAACTGTGAACTGTGAACTGTGAACTGTGAACTGTGAACTGTGAACTGTGAACTGTGAACTGTGAACTGTGAACTGTGAACTGTGAACTGTGAACTGTGAACTGTGAACTGTGAACTGTGAACTGTGAAATAAGAACGGTGCACTGTGAACTGTGAACTGTGAACTGTGAAGTGTGAACTGTGAAGTGTGAACTGTGAACTGTGAGCTGTGAACTTTGAAGTGTGCACTGCAAATTGTGAACTGTGAACGGCGGATTGTGAACTGTGAACTGTTAACTGTGAACTGGGAACTGTGAGCTGTGAACTAAGAACGGTGCACTGTGAACTGTGAACTGTGAAGTGTGAACTGTGAAGTGTGAACTGTGAACTGTGAACTGTAAACTGTAAACTGTAAACTGTAAACTGTAAACTGTAAACTGTAAACTGTGAACTGTGAACTGTTAACTGTGAACTGTGAACTGCGAAATGAGAACTTTGAAGTGTGCACTGCAAATTGTGAACTGTGAACGGCGGATTGTGAACTGTGAACTGTTAACTGTGAACTGTGAACTGTGAACTGTGAACTGTGAACTGTGAACTGTGAACTGTGAACTGTGAACTTTGAACCGCGAGCTGTGAACTTTGAAGTGTGCACTGCAAATTGTTAACTGTGAACGGCGGATTGTGAACTGTGAACTGTTAACTGTGAACTGGAAACTGTGAGCTGTGAACTGAGAAGGGTGCACTGTGAACTGCAAACTGTGAACTGTGAACTGTGAACTGTGAACTGTGAACTGTGAACTGTGAACTGTGAACTGTGAACTGTGAACTGTGAACTGTGAACTGTGAACTGTGAACTGTGAACTGTGAACTGTGAACTGTGAACTGTGAACTGTGAACTGTGAACTGTGAACTGTGAACTGTGAACTGTGAACTGTGAACTGTGAACTGTGAACTGTGAACTGTGAACTGTGAACTGTGAACTGTGAACTGTGAACTGTGAACTGTGAACTGTGAACTGTGAACTGTGAACTGTGAACTGTGAACTGTGAACTGTGAACTGTGAACTGTGAACTGTGAACTGTGAACTGTGAACTGTGAACTGTGAACTGTGAACTGTGAACTGTGAACTGTGAACTGTGAACTGTGAACTGTGAACTGTGAACTGTGAACTGTGAACTGTGAACTGTGAACTGTGAACTGTGAACTGTGAAATAAGAACGGTGCACTGTGAACTGTGAACTGTGAACTGTGAAGTGTGAACTGTGAAGTGTGAACTGTGAACTGTGAGCTGTGAACTTTGAAGTGTGCACTGCAAATTGTGAACTGTGAACGGCGGATTGTGAACTGTGAACTGGGAACTGTGAGCTGTGAACTAAGAACGGTGCACTGTGAACTGTGAACTGTGAAGTGTGAACTGTGAAGTGTGAACTGTGAACTGTGAACTGTAAACTGTAAACTGTAAACTGTAAACTGTAAACTGTAAACTGTGAACTGTGAACTGTTAACTGTGAACTGTGAACTGCGAAATGAGAACTTTGAAGTGTGCACTGCAAATTGTGAACTGTGAACGGCGGATTGTGAACTGTGAACTGTTAACTGTGAACTGTGAACTGTGAACTGTGAACTGTGAACTGTGAACTGTGAACTGTGAACTGTGAACTGTGAACTGTGAACTGTGAACTGTGAACTGTGATCTGTGAACTGTGAACTGCGAGCTGTGAACTGTGAACTGTGGACTGTGAACTGTGAACTGTGAACTGTGAACTGTGAACTGCGAGCTGTGAACTTTGAAGTGTGCACTGCAAATTGTGAACTGTGAACGGCGGATTGTGAACTGTGAACTGTTAACTGTGAACTAAGAAGGGTGCACTGTGAACTGTGAACTGTGAACTGTGAACTGTGAACTGTGAACTGTGAACTGTGAACTGTGAACTGTGAACTGTGAACTGTGAACTGTGAACTGTGAACTGCGAACTGTGAACTGTGAACTGTGAACTGTGAACTGTGAACTGTGAACTGTGAACTGTCAACTGTGAACTGTGAACTGTCAACTGTCAACTGTGAACTGTGAACTGTGAACTGTGAACTGTGAACAGTGAACTGTGAACTGTGAACAGTGAACTGTGAACTGTGAACTGTGAACTGTGAACTGTGAACTGTGAACTGTGAACTGTGAACTGTGAACTGTGAACTGTGAACTGTGAACTGTGAACTGTGAACTGTGAACTGTGAACTGCGAGCTGTGAACTTTGAAGTGTGCACTGCAAATTGTGAACTGGAAACTGTGAGCTGTGAACTGAGAAGGGTGCACTGTGAACTGTTAACTGTGAACTGTGAACTGTGAACTGTGAACTGTGAACTGCGAGCTGTGAACTTTGAAGTGTGCACTGCAAATTGTGAACTGTGAACGGCGGATTGTGAACTGTGAACTGTTAACTGTGAACTGTGAACTGTGAGCTGTGAACTGAGAAGGTTGCACTGTGAACTGTGAACTGTGAACTGTGAAGTGTGAACTGTGAAGTGTGAACTGTGAACTGTGAACTGCGATTTGTGAACAGTGAACTGTGAACTGTGAACTGCGAGCTATGAACTGTGAACTGTGAACTGTGAACTGTGAACTGTGAACTGTGAACTGTGAACTGTGAACTGTGAACTGTGAACTGTGAACTGTGAACTGTGAACTGTGAACTGTGAACTGTGAACTGTGAACTGTGAACTGTGAACTTGAACTGTGAACTGTGAACTGTGAACTGTGAACTGTGAACTGTGAACTGTGAACTGTGAACTGTGAACTGTGAACTGTGAACTGTGAACTGTGAACTGTGAACTGTGAACTGTGAACTGTGAACTGTGAACTGTGAACTGTGAACTGTGAACTGTGAACTGTGAACTGTGAACTGTGAACTGTGAACTGTGAACTGTGAACTGTGAACTGTGAACTGTGAACTGTGAACTGTGAACTGTGAACTGTGAACTGTGAACTGTGAACTGTGAACTGTGAACTGTGAACTGTGAACTGTGAACTGTGAACTGTGAACTGTGAACTGTGAACTGTGAACTGTGAACTGTGAACTGTGAAATAAGAACGGTGCACTGTGAACTGTGAACTGTGAACTGTGAAGTGTGAACTGTGAAGTGTGAACTGTGAACTGTGAGCTGTGAACTTTGAAGTGTGCACTGCAAATTGTGAACTGTGAACGGCGGATTGTGAACTGTGAACTGTTAACTGTGAACTGGGAACTGTGAGCTGTGAACTAAGAACGGTGCACTGTGAACTGTGAACTGTGAAGTGTGAACTGTGAAGTGTGAACTGTGAACTGTGAACTGTGAACTGTAAACTGTAAACTGTAAACTGTAAACTGTAAACTGTGAACTGTGAACTGTTAACTGTGAACTGTGAACTGCGAAATGAGAACTTTGAAGTGTGCACTGCAAATTGTGAACTGTGAACGGCGGATTGTGAACTGTGAACTATTAACTGTGAACTGTGAACTGTGAACTGTGAACTGTGAACTGTGAACTGTGAACTGTGAACTGTGAACTGTGAACTGTGAACTGTGAACTGTGAACTGTGAACTGTGAACTGTGAACTGTGAACTTTGAACCGCGAGCTGTGAACTTTGAAGTGTGCACTGCAAATTGTTAACTGTGAACGGCGGATTGTGAACTGTGCACTGTTAACTGTGAACTGGAAACTGTGAGCTGTGAACTGAGAAGGGTGCACTGTGAACTGCGAACTGTGAACTGTGAACTGTGAACTGTGAACTGTGAACTGTGAACTGCGAACTGTGAACTGTGAACTGCGAACTGCGAACTGTGAACTGCGAACTGCGAACTGCGAACTGCGAACTGCGAACTGCGAACTGCGAACTGCGAACTGCGAACTGCGAACTGCGAACTGCGAACTGCGAACTGCGAACTGCGAACTGCGAACTGCGAACTGCGAACTGCGAACTGCGAACTGCGAACTGCGAACTGCGAACTGCGAACTGCGAACTGCGAACTGCGAACTGCGAACTGCGAACTGCGAACTGCGAACTGCGAACTGCGAACTGCGAACTGCGAACTGCGAACTGCGAACTGCGAACTGCGAACTGCGAACTGCGAACTGCGAACTGCGAACTGCGAACTGCGAACTGCGAACTGCGAACTGCGAACTGCGAACTGCGAACTGCGAACTGCGAACTGCGAACTGCGAACTGCGAACTGCGAACTGCGAACTGCGAACTGCGAACTGCGAACTGCGAACTGCGAACTGCGAACTGCGAACTGCGAACTGCGAACTGCGAACTGCGAACTGCGAACTGCGAACTGCGAACTGCGAACTGCGAACTGCGAACTGCGAACTGCGAACTGCGAACTGCGAACTGCGAACTGCGAACTGCGAACTGCGAACTGCGAACTGCGAACTGCGAACTGCGAACTGTGAACTGTGAACTGTGAACTGTGAACTGTGAACTGTGAACTGTGAAATAAGAACGGTGCACTGTGAACTGTGAACTGTGAACTGTGAAGTGTGAACTGTGAAGTGTGAACTGTGAACTGTGAGCTGTGAACTTTGAAGTGTGCACTGCAAATTGTGAACTGTGAACGGCGGATTGTGAACTGTGAACTGTTAACTGTGAACTGGAAACTGTGAGCTGTGAACTGAGAAGGGTGCACTGTGAACTGCGAACTGTGAACTGTGAACTGTGAACTGTGAACTGTGAACTGTGAACTGTGAACTGTGAACTGTGAACTGTGAACTGTGAACTGTGAACTGTGAACTGTGAACTGTGAACTGTGAACTGTGAACTGTGAACTGTGAACTGTGAACTGTGAACTGTGAACTGTGAACTGTGAACTGTGAACTGTGAACTGTGAACTGTGAACTGTGAACTGTGAACTGTCAACTGTCAACTGTCAACTGTCAACTGTCAACTGTCAACTGTCAACTGTCAACTGTCAACTGTCAACTGTCAACTGTCAACTGTGAACTGTGAACTGTGAACTGTGAACTGTGAACTGTGAACTGTGAACTGTGAACTGTGAACTGCGAGCTGTGAACTTTGAAGTGTGCACTGCAAATTGTGAACTGTGAACGGCGGATTGTGAACTGTGAACTGTGAACTGCGAGCTATGAACTGTGAACTGTGAACTGTGAACTGTGAACTGTGAACTGTGAACTGTGAACTGTGAACTCTGAACTGTGAACTCTGAACTGTGAAATGTGAACTGTGAACTGTGAACTGTGAACTGTGAACTGTGAACTGTGAACTGTGAACTGTGAACTGTGAACTGTGAACTGTGAACTGTGAACTGTGAACTGTGAACTGTGAACTGTGAACTGTGAACTGTGAACTGTGAACTGTGAACTGTGAACTGTGAACTGTGAACTGTGAACTGTGAACTGTGAACTGTGAACTGTGAACTGTGAACTGTGAACTGTGAACTGTGAACTGTGAACTGTGAACTGTGAACTGTGAACTGTGAACTGTGAACTGTGAACTGTGAACTGTGAACTGTGAACTGTGAACTGTGAACTGTGAACTGTGAACTGTGAACTGTGAACTGTGAACTGTGAACTGTGAACTGTGAACTGTGAACTGTGAACTGTGAACTGTGAACTGTGAACTGTGAACTGTGAACTGTGAACTGTGAACTGTGAACTGTGAACTGTGAACTGTGAACTGTGAACTGTGAACTGTGAACTGTGAACTGTGAACTGTGAACTGTGAACTGTGAACTGTGAACTGTGAACTGTGAACTGTGAACTGTGAACTGTGAACTGTGAACTGTGAACTGTGAACTGTGAACTGTGAACTGCGAGCTATGAACTGTGAACTGTGAACTGTGAACTGTGAACTGTGAACTGTGAACTGTTAACTGTGAACTGTGAACTGTGAACTGTGAGCTGTGAACTGAGAAGGTTGCACTGTGAACTGTGAACTGTGAACTGTGAAGTGTGAACTGTGAACTGTGAACTGTGAACTGTGAACTGTGAACTGTGAACTGTGAACTGTGAACTGTGAACTGTGAACTGTGAACTGTGAACTGTGAACTGTGAACTGTGAACTGTGAACTGTGAACTGTGAACTGTGAACTGTGAACTGTGAACTGTGAACTGTGAACTGTGAACTGTGAACTGTGAACTGTGAACTGTGAACTGTGAACTGTGAACTGTGAACTGTGAACTGTGAACTGTGAACTGTGAACTGTGAACTGTGAACTGTGAACTGTGAACTGTGAACTGTGAACTGTGAACTGTGAACTGTGAACTGTGAACTGTGAACTGTGAACTGTGAACTGTGAACTGTGAACTGTGAACTGTGAACTGTGAACTGTGAACTGTGAACTGTCAACTGTGAACTGTGAACTGTGAACTGTGAACTGTGAACTGTGAACTGTGAACTGTGAACTGTGAACTGTGAACTGTGAACTGTGAACTGTGAACTGTGAACTGTGAACTGTGAACTGTGAACTGTGAAATAAGAACGATGCACTGTGAACTGTGAACTGTGAACTGTGAAGTGTGAACTGTGAAGTGTGAACTGTGAACTGTGAGCTGTGAACTTTGAAGTGTGCACTGCAAATTGTGAACTGTGAACGGCGGATTGTGAACTGTGAACTGTGAACTGCGAGCTATGAACTGTGAACTGTGAACTGTGAACTGTGAACTGTGAACTGTGAACTGTGAACTGTGAACTGTGAACTCTGAACTGTGAACTCTGAACTGTGAACTGTCAACTGTCAACTGTCAACTGTCAACTGTCAACTGTCAACTGTCAACTGTCAACTGTCAACTGTGAACTGTGAACTGTGAACTGTGAACTGTGAACTGTGAACTGTGAACTGTGAACTGTGAACTGCGAGCTGTGAACTTTGAAGTGTGCACTGCAAATTGTGAACTGTGAACGGCGGATTGTGAACTGTGAACTGTGAACTGCGAGCTATGAACTGTGAACTGTGAACTGTGAACTGTGAACTGTGAACTGTGAACTGTGAACTGTGAACTGTGAACTCTGAACTGTGAACTCTGAACTGTGAAATGTGAACTGTGAACTGTGAACTGTGAACTGTGAACTGTGAACTGTGAACTGTGAACTGTGAACTGTGAACTGTGAACTGTGAACTGTGAACTGTGAACTGTGAACTGTGAACTGTGAACTGTGAACTGTGAACTGTGAACTGTGAACTGTGAACTGTGAACTGTGAACTGTGAACTGTGAACTGTGAACTGTGAACTGTGAACTGTGAACTGTGAACTGTGAACTGTGAACTGTGAACTGTGAACTGTGAACTGTGAACTGTGAACTGTGAACTGTGAACTGTGAACTGTGAACTGTGAACTGTGAACTGTGAACTGTGAACTGTGAACTGTGAACTGTGAACTGTGAACTGTGAACTGTGAACTGTGAACTGTGAACTGTGAACTGTGAACTGTGAACTGTGAACTGTGAACTGTGAACTGTGAACTGTGAACTGTGAACTGTGAACTGTGAACTGTGAACTGTGAACTGTGAACTGTGAACTGTGAACTGTGAACTGTGAACTGTGAACTGTGAACTGTGAACTGTGAACTGTGAACTGTGAACTGTGAACTGTGAACTGTGAACTGTGAACTGTGAACTGTGAACTGTGAACTGTGAACTGTGAACTGTGAACTGCGAGCTATGAACTGTGAACTGTGAACTGTGAACTGTGAACTGTGAACTGTGAACTGTTAACTGTGAACTGTGAACTGTGAACTGTGAGCTGTGAACTGAGAAGGTTGCACTGTGAACTGTGAACTGTGAACTGTGAAGTGTGAACTGTGAACTGTGAACTGTGAACTGTGAACTGTGAACTGTGAACTGTGAACTGTGAACTGTGAACTGTGAACTGTGAACTGTGAACTGTGAACTGTGAACTGTGAACTGTGAACTGTGAACTGTGAACTGTGAACTGTGAACTGTGAACTGTGAACTGTGAACTGTGAACTGTGAACTGTGAACTGTGAACTGTGAACTGTGAACTGTGAACTGTGAACTGTGAACTGTGAACTGTGAACTGTGAACTGTGAACTGTGAACTGTGAACTGTGAACTGTGAACTGTGAACTGTGAACTGTGAACTGTGAACTGTGAACTGTGAACTGTGAACTGTGAACTGTGAACTGTGAACTGTGAACTGTCAACTGTGAACTGTGAACTGTGAACTGTGAACTGTGAACTGTGAACTGTGAACTGTGAACTGTGAACTGTGAACTGTGAACTGTGAACTGTGAACTGTGAACTGTGAACTGTGAACTGTGAACTGTGAAATAAGAACGATGCACTGTGAACTGTGAACTGTGAACTGTGAAGTGTGAACTGTGAAGTGTGAACTGTGAACTGTGAGCTGTGAACTTTGAAGTGTGCACTGCAAATTGTGAACTGTGAACGGCGGATTGTGAACTGTGAACTGTTAACTGTGAACTGGGAACTGTGAGCTGTGAACTAAGAACGGTGCACTGTGAACTGTGAACTGTGAAGTGTGAACTGTGAAGTGTGAAGTGTGAACTGTGAACTGTAAACTGTAAACTGTAAACTGTAAACTGTAAACTGTAAACTGTGAACTGTGAACTGTTAACTGTGAACTGTGAACTGCGAAATGAGAACTTTGAAGTGTGCACTGCAAATTGTGAACTGTGAACGGCGGATTGTGAACTGTGAACTGTTAACTGTGAACTGTGAACTGTGAACTGTGAACTGTGAACTGTGAACTGTGAACTGTGAACTGTGAACTGTGAACTGTGAACTGTGAACTGTGAACTGTGAAGTGTGAACTGTGAAGTGTGAACTGTGAACTGTGAGCTGTGAACTTTGAAGTGTGCACTGCAAATTGTGAACTGTGAACGGCGGATTGTGAACTGTGAACTGTTAACTGTGAACTGGAAACTGTGAGCTATGAACTGAGAAGGGTGCACTGTGAACTGCGAACTGTGAACTGTGAACTGTGAACTGTGAACTGTGAACTGTGAACTGTGAACTGTGAACTGTGAACTGTGAACTGTGAACTGTGAACTGTGAACTGTGAACTGTGAACTGTGAACTGTGAACTGTGAACTGTGAACTGTGAACTGTGAACTGTGAACTGTGAACTGTGAACTGTGAACTGTGAACTGTGAACTGTGAACTGTGAACTGTGAACTGTGAACTGTGAACTGTGAACTGTGAACTGTGAACTGTGAACTGTGAACTGTGAACTGTGAACTGTGAACTGTGAACTGTGAACTGTGAACTGTGAACTGTGAACTGTGAACTGTGAACTGTGAACTGTGAACTGTGAACTGTGAACTGTGAACTGTGAACTGTGAACTGTGAACTGTGAACTGTGAACTGTGAACTGTGAACTGTGAACTGTGAACTGTGAACTGTGAACTGTGAACTGTGAACTGTGAACTGTGAACTGTGAACTGTGAACTGTGAACTGTGAACTGTGAACTGTGAACTGTGAACTGTGAACTGTGAACTGTGAACTGTGAACTGTGAACTGTGAACTGTGAACTGTGAACTGTGAACTGTGAACTGTGAACTGTGAACTGTGAACTGTGAACTGTGAACTGTGAACTGTGAACTGTGAACTGTGAACTGTGAACTGTGAACTGTGAACTGTGAACTGTGAACTGTGAATTGTGAACTGTGAACTGTGAACTGTGAACTGTGAACTGTGAACTGTGAAGTGTGAACTGTGAAGTGTGAACTGTGAACTGTGAACTGCGATTTGTGAACAGTGAACTGTGAACTGTGAACTGCGAGCTATGAACTGTGAACTGTGAACTGCGAGCTATGAACTGTGAACTGTGAACTGTGAACTGTGAACTGTGAACTGTGAACTGTGAACTGTGAACTGTGAACTGTGAACTGTGAACTGTGAACTGTGAACTGTGAACTGTGAACTGTGAACTGTGAACTGTGAACTGTGAACTGTGAACTGTGAACTGTGAACTGTGAACTGTGAACTGTGAACTGTGAACTGTGAACTGTGAACTGTGAACTGTGAACTGTGAACTGTGAACTGTGAACTGTGAACTGTGAACTGTGAACTGTGAACTGTGAACTGTGAACTGTGAACTGTGAACTGTGAACTGTGAACTGTGAACTGTGAACTGTGAACTGTGAACTGTGAACTGTGAACTGTGAACTGTGAACTGTGAACTGTGAACTGTGAACTGTGAACTGTGAACTGTGAACTGTGAACTGTGAACTGTGAACTGTGAACTGTGAACTGTGAACTGTGAACTGTGAACTGTGAACTGTGAACTGTGAACTGTGAACTGTGAACTGTGAACTGTGAACTGTGAACTGTGAACTGTGAACTGTGAACTGTGAACTGTGAACTGTGAACTGTGAACTGTGAACTGTGAACTGTGAACTGTGAACTGTGAACTGTGAACTGTGAACTGTGAACTGTGAACTGTGAACTGTGAACTGTGAACTGTGAACTGTGAACTGTGAACTGTGAACTGTGAACTGTGAACTGTGAACTGTGAACTGTGAACAGTGAACTGTGAACTGTGAACTGTGAACTGTGAACTGTGAACTGTGAACTGTGAACTGTGAACTGTGAACTGCGAGCTGTGAACTTTGAAGTGTGCACTGCAAATTGTGAACTGGAAACTGTGAGCTGTGAACTGAGAAGGGTGCACTGTGAACTGTTAACTGTGAACTGTGAACTGTGAACTGTGAACTGTGAACTGCGAGCTGTGAACTTTGAAGTGTGCACTGCAAATTGTTAACTGTGAACGGCGGATTGTGAACTGTGAACTGTTAACTGTGAACTGGAAACTGTGAGCTGTGAACTGAGAAGGGTGCACTGTGAACTGCGAACTGTGAACTGCGAACTGTGAACTGTGAACTGTGAACTGTGAACTGTGAAGTGTGAACTGTGAACTGTGAGCTGTGAACTTTGAAGTGTGCACTGCAAATTGTGAACTGTGAACGGCGGATTGTGAACTGTGAACTGTTAACTGTGAACTGGAAACTGTGAGCTGTGAACTGAGAAGGGTGCACTGTGAACTGTTAACTGTGAACTGTGAACTGTGAACTGTGAACTGTGAACTGTGAACTGTGTACTGTGAACTGTGAACTGTGAACTGTGAACTGTGAACTGTGAACTGTGAACTGTGAACTGTGGACTGTGGACTGTGAACTGTGAACTGTGAACTGTGAACTGTGAACTGTGAACTGTGAACTGTGAACTGTGAACTGTGAACTGTGAACTGTGAACTGTGAACTGTGAACTGTGAACTGTGAACTGTGAACTGTGAACTGTGAACTGTGAACTGTGAACTGTGAACTGTGAACTGTGAACTGTGAACTGTGAACTGTGAACTGTGAACTGTGAACTGTGAACTGTGAACTGTGAACTGTGAACTGTGAACTGTGAACTGTGAACTGTGAACTGTGAACTGTGAACTGTGAACTGTGAACTGTGAACTGTGAACTGTGAACTGTGAACTGTGAACTGTGAACTGTGATCTGTGAACAGTGAACTGTGAACTGTGAACAGTGAACTGTGAACTGTGAACTGTGAACTGTGAACTGTGAACTGTGAACTGTGAACTGTGAACTGTGAACTGTGAACTGCGAGCTGTGAACTTTGAAGTGTGCACTGCAAATTGTGAACTGGAAACTGTGAGCTGTGAACTGAGAAGGGTGCACTGTGAACTGTTAACTGTGAACTGCGAGCTGTGAACTTTGAAGTGTGCACTGCAAATTGTGAACTGTGAACGGCGGATTGTGAACTGTGAACTGTTAACTGTGAACTAAGAAGGGTGCACTGTGAACTGTGAACTGTGAACTGTGGACTGTGAACTGTGAACTGTGAACTGTGAACTGTGAACTGTGAACTGTGAACTGTGAACTGTGAACTGTGAACTGTGAACTGTGAACTGTGAACTGTGAACTGTGAACTGTGAACTGTGAACTGTGAACTGTGAACTGTGAACTGTGAACTGTGAACTGTGAACTGTGAACTGTGAACTGTGAACTGTGAACTGTGAACTGTGAACTGTGAACTGTGAACTGTGAACTGTGAACTGTGAACTGTGAACTGTGAACTGTGAACTGTGAACTGTGAACTGTGAACTGTGAACTGTGAACTGTGAACTGTGAACTGTGAACTGTGAACTGTGAACTGTGAACTGTGAACTGTGAACTGTGAACTGTGAACTGTGAACTGTGAACTGTGAACTGTGAACTGTGAACTGTGAACTGTGAACTGTGAACTGTGAACTGTGAACTGTGAACTGTGAACTGTGAACTGTGAACTGTGAACTGTGAACTGTGAACTGTGAACTGTGAACTGTGAACTGTGAACTGTGAACTGTGAACTGTGAACTGTGAACTGTGAACTGTGAACTGTGAACTGTGAACTGTGAACTGTGAACTGTGAACTGTGAACTGTGAACTGTGAACTGTGAACTGTGAACTACGAGCTGTGAACTTTGAAGTGTGCACTGCAAATTGTGAACTGTGAACGGCGGATTGTGAACTGTGAACTGTGAACTGTGAACTGTGAACTGTGAACTGTGAACTGTGAACTGTGAACTGTGAACTGTGAACTGTGAACTGTGAACTGTGAACTGTGAACTGTGAACTGTGAACTGTGAACTGTGAACTGTGAACTGTGAACTGTGAACTGTGAACTGTGAACTGTGATCTGTGAACAGTGAACTGTGAACTGTGAACAGTGAACTGTGAACTGTGAACTGTGAACTGTGAACTGTGAACTGTGAACTGTGAACTGTGAACTGTGAACTGTGAACTGTGAACTGCGAGCTGTGAACTTTGAAGTGTGCACTGCAAATTGTGAACTGGAAACTGTGAGCTGTGAACTGAGAAGGGTGCACTGTGAACTGTTAACTGTGAACTGTGAACTGTGAACTGTGAACTGTGAACTGCGAGCTGTGAACTTTGAAGTGTGCACTGCAAATTGTGAACTGTGAACGGCGGATTGTGAACTGTGAACTGTTAACTGTGAACTAAGAAGGGTGCACTGTGAACTGTGAACTGTGAACTGTGAACTGTGAACTGTGAACTGTGAACTGTGAACTGTGAACTGTGAACTGTGAACTGTGAACTGTGAACTGTGAACTGTGAACTGTGAACTGTGAACTGTGAACTGTGAACTGTGAACTGTGAACTGTGAACTGTGAACTGTGAACTGTGAACTGTGAACTGTGAACTGTGAACTGTGAACTGTGAACTGTGAACTGTGAACTGTGAACTGTGAACTGTGAGCTGTGAACTGTGAACTGTGAACTGTGAACTGTGAACTGTGAACTGTGAACTGTGAACTGTGAACTGTGAACTGTGAACTGTGAACTGTGAACTGTGAACTGTGAACTGTGAACTGTGAACTGTGAACTGCGAGCTGTGAACTTTGAAGTGTGCACTGCAAATTGTGAACTGTGAACGGCGGATTGTGAACTGTGAACTGTTAACTGTGAACTAAGAAGGGTGCACTGTGAACTGTGAACTGTGAACTGTGAACTGTGAACTGTGAACTGTGAACTGTGAACTGTGAACTGTGAACTGTGAACTGTGAACTGTGAACTGTGAACTGTGAACTGTGAACTGTCAACTGTGAACTGTGAACTGTGAACTGTGAACTGTGAACTGTGAACAGTGAACTGTGAACTGTGAACTGT
This sequence comes from Lasioglossum villosulum, assembly GCA_963971365.1. Lineage (NCBI taxonomy): Eukaryota > Metazoa > Arthropoda > Insecta > Hymenoptera > Halictidae > Lasioglossum > Lasioglossum villosulum. The sequence goes on from CAXARU010000110.1 coordinate 284,586, forward strand.
GAACTGTGAACTGTGAACTGTGAACTGTGAACTGTGAAGTGTGAACTGTGAAGTGTGAACTGTGAACTGTGAACTGTGAACTGTGAACTGTGAACTGTGAACTGCGAGCTGTGAACTTTGAAGTGTGCACTGCAAATTGTGAACTGGAAACTGTGAGCTGTGAACTGAGAAGGGTGCACTGTGAACTGTGAACTGTGAGCTGTGAACTGAGAAGGTTGCACTGTGAACTGTGAACTGTGAACTGTGAACTGTGGACTGTGAACTGTGAACTGTGAACTGTGAACTGCGATTTGTGAACAGTGAACTGTGAACTGTGAACTGTGAACTGTGAACTGTGAACTGTGAACTGTGAACTGTGAACTGTGAACTGTGAACTGTGAACTGTGAACTGTGAACTGTGAACTTTGAACCGCGAGCTGTGAACTTTGAAGTGTGCACTGCAAATTGTTAACTGTGAACGGCGGATTGTGAACTGTGAACTGTTAACTGTGAACTGGAAACTGTGAGCTGTGAACTGAGAACTGTGAACTGTGAACTGTGAACTGTGAACTGTGAACTGTGAACTGTGAACTGTGAACTGCGAGCTGTGAACTTTGAAGTGTGCACTGCAAATTGTGAACTGTGAACGGCGGATTGTGAACTGTGAACTGTTAACTGTGAAATGTGAACTGTGAGCTGTGAACTAAGAACGGTGCACTGTGAACTGTGAACTGTGAACTGTGAACTGTGAAGTGTGAACTGTGAAGTGTGAACTGTGAACTGTGAACTGCGATTTGTGAACAGTGAACTGTGAACTGTGAACTGCGAGCTATGAACTGTGAACTGTGAACTGTGAACTGTGAACTGTGAACTGTGAACTGTGAACTGTGAACTGTGAACTGTGAACTGTGAACTGTGAACTGTGAACTGTGAACTGTGAACTGTGAACTGTGAACTGTGAACTGTGAACTGTGAACTGTGAACTGTGAACTGTGAACTGTGAACTGTGAACTGTGAACTGTGAACTGTGAACTGTGAACTGTGAACTGTGAACTGTGAACTGTGAACTGTGAACTGTGAACTGTGAACTGTGAACTGTGAACTGTGAACTGTGAAATGTGAAATGTGAACTGTGAACTGTGAACTGTGAACTGTGAACTGTGAACTGTGAACTGTGAACTGTGAACTGTGAACTGTGAACTGTGAACTGTGAACTGTGAACTGTGAACTGTGAACTGTGAACTGTGAACTGTGAACTGTGAACTGTGAACTGTGAACTGTGAACTGTGAACTGTGAACTGTGAACTGTGAACTGTGAACTGTGAACTGTGAACTGTGAACTGTGAACTGTGAACTGTGAACTGTGAACTGTGAACTGTGAACTGTGAACTGTGAACTGGGAACTGCGAACTGCGAACTGCGAACTGCGAACTGTGAACTGTGAACTGTGAACTGTGGACTGTGAACTGTGATCTGTGAACTGTGAACTGTGAACTGTGAACTGTGAACTGTGAACTGTGAACTGTGAACTGTGAACTGTGAACTGTGAACTGTGAACTGTGAACTGTGAACTGTGAACTGTGAACTGTGAACAGTGAACTGTGAACTGTGAACTACGAGCTGTGAACTGTGAACTGTGAACTGTGAACTGTGAACTGTGAACGGCGGATTGTGAACTGTGAACTGTGAACTGTGAACTGTGAACTGTGAACTGTGAACTGTGAACTGTGAACTGTGAACTGTGAACTGTGAACTGTGAACTGTGAACTGTGAACTGTGAACTGTGAACTGTGAACTGTGAACTGTGAACTGTGAACTGTGAACTGTGAACTGTGAACTGTGAACTGTGAACTGTGAACTGTGAACTGTGAACTGTGAACTGTGAACTGTGAACTGTGAACTGTGAACTGTGAACTGTGAACTGTGAACTGTGAACTGTGAACTGTGAACTGTGAACTGTGAACTGTGAACTGTGAACTGTGAACTGTGAACTGGGAACTGCGAACTGCGAACTGCGAACTGCGAGCTGTGAACTTTGAAGTGTGCACTGCAAATTGTGAACTGTGAACGGCGGATTGTGAACTGTGAACTGTTAACTGTGAACTGGGAACTGTGAGCTGTGAACTAAGAACGGTGCACTGTGAACTGTGAACTGTGAAGTGTGAACTGTGAAGTGTGAACTGTGAACTGTGAACTGTAAACTGTAAACTGTAAACTGTAAACTGTAAACTGTAAACTGTGAACTGTGAACTGTTAACTGTGAACTGTGAACTGCGAAATGAGAACTTTGAAGTGTGCACTGCAAATTGTGAACTGTGAACGGCGGATTGTGAACTGTGAACTGTTAACTGTGAACTGTGAACTGTGAACTGTGAACTGTGAACTGTGAACTGTGAACTGTGAACTGTGAACTGTGAACTGTGAACTTTGAACCGCGAGCTGTGAACTTTGAAGTGTGCACTGCAAATTGTTAACTGTGAACGGCGGATTGTGAACTGTGAACTGTTAACTGTGAACTGGAAACTGTGAGCTGTGAACTGAGAAGGGTGCACTGTGAACTGCGAACTGTGAACTGCGAACTGTGAACTGTGAACTGTGAACTGTGAACTGTGAAGTGTGAACTGTGAACTGTGAGCTGTGAACTTTGAAGTGTGCACTGCAAATTGTGAACTGTGAACGGCGGATTGTGAACTGTGAACTGTTAACTGTGAACTGGAAACTGTGAGCTGTGAACTGAGAAGGGTGCACTGTGAACTGCGAACTGTGAACTGTGAACTGTGAACTGTGAACTGTGAACTGTGAACTGTGAACTGTGAACTGTGAACTGTGAACTGTGAACTGCGAACTGCGAACTGTGAACTGTGAACTGTGAACTGTGAACTGTGAACTGTGAACTGTGAACTGTGAACTGTGAACTGTGAACTGTGAACTGTGAACTGTGAACTGTGAACTGTGAACTGTGAACTGTGAACTGTGAACTGTGAACTGTGAACTGTGAACTGTGAACTGTGAACTGTGAACTGTGAACTGTGAACTGTGAACTGTGAACTGTGAACTGTGAACTGTGAACTGTGAACTGTGAACTGTGAACAGTGAACTGTGAACTGTGAACTGTGAACTGTGAACTGTGAACTGTGAACTGTGAACTGTGAACTGCGAGCTGTGAACTTTGAAGTGTGCACTGCAAATTGTGAACTGGAAACTGTGAGCTGTGAACTGAGAAGGGTGCACTGTGAACTGTTAACTGTGAACTGTGAACTGTGAACTGTGAACTGTGAACTGCGAGCTGTGAACTTTGAAGTGTGCACTGCAAATTGTGAACTGTGAACGGCGGATTGTGAACTGTGAACTGTTAACTGTGAAATGTGAACTGTGAGCTGTGAACTAAGAACGGTGCACTGTGAACTGTGAACTGTGAACTGTGAAGTGTGAACTGTGAAGTGTGAACTGTGAACTGTGAACTGTGAACTGTGAACTGTGAACTGTGAACTGTGAACTGTGAACTGTGAACTGTGAACTGTGAACTGTGAACTGTGAACTGTGAACTGTGAACTGTGAACTGTGAACTGTGAACTGTGAACTGTGAACTGTGAACTGTGAACTGTGAACTGTGAACTGTGAACTGTGAACTGTGAACTGTGAACTGTGAACTGTGAACTGTGAACTGTGAACTGTGAACTGTGAACTGTGAACTGTGAACTGTGAACTGTGAACTGTGAACTGTGAACTGTGAACTGTGAACTGTGAACTGTGAACTGTGAACTGTGAACTGTGAACTGTGAACTGTGAACTGTGAACTGTGAACTGTGAACTGTGAACTGTGAACTGTGAACTGTGACTGTGAACTGTGAACTGTGAACTGTGAACTGTGAACTGTGGACTGTGAACTGTGGACTGTGAACTGTGGACTGTGAACTGTGAACTGTGAACTGTGAACTGTGAACTGTGAACTGTGAACTGTGAACTGTGAACTGTGACTGTGAACTGTGAACTGTGAACTGTGAACTGTGAACTGTGAACTGTGAACTGTGAACTGTGAACTGTGAACTGTGAACTGTGAACTGTGAACTGTGAACTGTGAACTGTGAACTGTGAACTGTGAACTGTGAACTGTGAACTGTGAACTGTGAACTGTGAACTGTGAACTGTGAACTGTGAACTGTGAACTGTGAACTGTGAACTGTGAACTGTGAACTGTGAACTGTGAACTGTGAACTGTGAACTGTGAACTGTGAACTGTGAACTGTGAACTGTGAACTGTGAACTGTGAACTGTGAACTGTGAACTGTGAACTGTGAACTGTGAACTGTGAACTGTGAACTGTGAACTGTGAACTGTGAACTGTGAACTGTGAACTGTGAACTGTGAACTGTGAACTGTGAACTGTGAACTGTGAACTGTGAACTGTGAACTGTGAACTGTGAACTGTGAACTGTGAACTGTGAACTGTGAACTGTGAACTGTGAACTGTGAACTGTGAACTGTGAACTGTGAACTGTGAACTGTGAACTGTGAACTGTGAACTGTGAACTGTGAACTGTGAACTGTGAACTGTGAACTGTGAACTGTGAACTGTGAACTGTGAACTGTGAACTGTGAACTGTGAACTGTGAACTGTGAACTGTGAACTGTGAACTGTGAACTGTGAACTGTGAACTGTGAACTGTGAACTGTGAACTGTGAACTGTGAACTGTGAACTGTGAACTGTGAACTGTGAACTGTGAACTGTGAATGTGAACTGTGAACTGTGAACTGTGAACTGTGAACTGTGAACTGTGAACTGTGAACTGTGAACTGTGAACTGTGAACTGTGAACTGTGAACTGTGAACTGTGAACTGTGAACTGTGAACTGTGAACTGTGAACTGTGAACTGTGAACTGTGAACTGTGAACTGTGAACTGTGAACTGTGAACTGTGAACTGTGAACTGTGAACTGTGAACTGTGAACTGTGAACTGTGAACTGTGAACTGTGAACTGTGAACTGTGAACTGTGAACTGTGAACTGCGAGCTGTGAACTTTGAAGTGTGCACTGCAAATTGTGAACTGTGAACGGCGGATTGTGAACTGTGAACTGTTAACTGTGAAATGTGAACTGTGAGCTGTGAACTAAGAACGGTGCACTGTGAACTGTGAACTGTGAACTGTGAAGTGTGAACTGTGAAGTGTGAACTGTGAACTGTGAACTGCGATTTGTGAACAGTGAACTGTGAACTGTGAACTGCGAGCTATGAACTGTGAACTGTGAACTGTGAACTGTGAACTGTGAACTGTGAACTGTGAACTGTGAACTGTGAACTGTGAACTGTGAACTGTGAACTGTGAACTGTGAACTGTGAACTGTGAACTGTGAACTGTGAACTGTGAACTGTGAACTGTGAACTGTGAACTGTGAACTGTGAACTGTGAACTGTGAACTGTGAACTGTGAACTGTGAACTGTGAACTGTGAACTGTGAACTGTGAACTGTGAACTGTGAACTGTGAACTGTGAACTGTGAACTGTGAACTGTGATCTGTGAACAGTGAACTGTGAACTGTGAACAGTGAACTGTGAACTGTGAACTGTGAACTGTGAACTGTGAACTGTGAACTGTGAACTGTGAACTACTGTGAACTGTGAACTGCGAGCTGTGAACTTTGAAGTGTGCACTGCAAATTGTGAACTGGAAACTGTGAGCTGTGAACTGTGAACTGTGAACTGTGAACTGTGAACTGTGAACTGTGAACTGTGAACTGTGAACTGTGAACTGTGAACTGTGAACTGTGAACTGTGAACTGTGAACTGTGAACTGTGAACTGTGAACTGTGAACTGTGAACTGTGAACTGTGAACTGTGAACTGTGAACTGTGAACTGTGAACTGTGAACTGTGAACTGTGAACTGTGAACTGTGAACTGTGAACTGTGAACTGTGAACTGTGAACTGTGAACTGTGAACTGTGAACTGTGAACTGTGAACTGTGAACTGTGAACTGTGAACTGTGAACTGTGAACTGTGAACTGTGAACTGTGAACTGTGAACTGTGAACTGTGAACTGTGAACTGTGAACTGTGAACTGTGAACTGTGAACTGTGAACTGTGAACTGTGAACTGTGAACTGTGAACTGTGAACTGTGAACTGTGAACTGTGAACTGTGAACTGTGAACTGTGAACTGTGAACTGTGAACTGTGAACTGTGAACTGTGAACTGTGAACTGTGAACTGTGAACTGTGAACTGTGAACTGTGAACTGTGAACTGTGAACTGTGAACTGTGAACTGTGAACTGTGAACTGTGAACTGTGAACTGTGAACTGTGAACTGTGAACTGTGAACTGTGAACTGTGAACTGTGAACTGTGAACTGTGAACTGTGAACTGTGAACTGTGAACTGTGAACTGTGAACTGTGAACTGTGAACTGTGAACTGTGAACTGTGAACTGTGAACTGTGAACTGTGAACTGTGAACTGTGAACTGTGAACTGTGAACTGTGAACTGTGAACTGTGAACTGTGAACTGTGAACTGTGAACTGTGAACTGTGAACTGTGAACTGTGAACTGTGAACTGTGAACTGTGAACTGTGAACTGTGAACTGTGAACTGTGAACTGTGAACTGTGAACTGTGAACTGTGAACTGTGAACTGTGAACTGTGAACTGTGAACTGTGAACTGTGAACTGTGAACTGTGAACTGTGAACTGCGAGCTGTGAACTTTGAAGTGTGCACTGCAAATTGTGAACTGTGAACGGCGGATTGTGAACTGTGAACTGTTAACTGTGAAATGTGAACTGTGAGCTGTGAACTAAGAACGGTGCACTGTGAACTGTGAACTGTGAACTGTGAAGTGTGAACTGTGAAGTGTGAACTGTGAACTGTGAACTGCGATTTGTGAACAGTGAACTGTGAACTGTGAACTGCGAGCTATGAACTGTGAACTGTGAACTGTGAACTGTGAACTGTGAACTGTGAACTGTGAACTGTGAACTGTGAACTGTGAACTGTGAACTGTGAACTGTGAACTGTGAACTGTGAACTGTGAACTGTGAACTGTGAACTGTGAACTGTGAACTGTGAACTGTGAACTGTGAACTGTGAACTGTGAACTGTGAACTGTGAACTGTGAACTGTGAACTGTGAACTGTGAACTGTGAACTGTGAACTGTGAACTGTGAACTGTGAACTGTGAACTGTGAACTGCAAATTGTGAACTGTGAACGGCGGATTGTGAACTGTGAACTGTGAACTGTGAACTGTGAACTGTGAACTGTGAACTGTGAACTGTGAACTGTGAACTGTGAACTGTGAACTGTGAACTGTGAACTGTGAACTGTGAACTGTGAACTGTGAACTGTGAACTGTGAACTGTGAACTGTGATCTGTGAACAGTGAACTGTGAACTGTGAACAGTGAACTGTGAACTGTGAACTGTGAACTGTGAACTGTGAACTGTGAACTGTGAACTGTGAACTGTGAACTGTGAACTGTGAACTGCGAGCTGTGAACTTTGAAGTGTGCACTGCAAATTGTGAACTGGAAACTGTGAGCTGTGAACTGAGAAGGGTGCAATGTGAACTGTTAACTGTGAACTGTGAACTGTGAACTGTGAACTGTGAACTGCGAGCTGTGAACTTTGAAGTGTGCACTGCAAATTGTGAACTGTGAACGGCGGATTGTGAACTGTGAACTGTTAACTGTGAACTAAGAAGGGTGCACTGTGAACTGTGAACTGTGAACTGTGGACTGTGAACTGTGAACTGTGAACTGTGAACTGTGAACTGTGAACTGTGAACTGTGAACTGTGAACTGTGAACTGTGAACTGTGAACTGTGAACTGTGAACTGTGAACTGTGAACTGTGAACTGTGAACTGTGAACTGTGAACTGTGAACTGTGAACTGTGAACTGTGAACTGTGAACTGTGAACTGTGAACTGTGAACTGTGAACTGTGAACTGTGAACTGTGAACTGTGAACTGTGAACTGTGAACTGTGAACTGTGAACTGTGAACTGTGAACTGTGAACTGTGAACTGTGAACTGTGAACTGTGAACTGTGAACTGTGAACTGTGAACTGTGAACTGTGAACTGTGAACTGTGAACTGTGAACTGTGAACTGTGAACTGTGAACTGTGAACTGTGAACTGTGAACTGTGAACTGTGAACTGTGAACTGTGAACTGTGAACTGTGAACTGTGAACTGTGAACTGTGAACTGTGAACTGTGAACTGTGAACTGTGAACTGTGAACTGTGAACTGTGAACTGTGAACTGTGAACTGTGAACTGTGAACTGTGAACTGTGAACTGTGAACTGTGAACTGTGAACTGTGAACTGTGAACTGTGAACTGTGAACTGTGAACTGTGAACTGTGAACTGTGAACTGTGAACTGTGAACTGTGAACTGTGAACTGTGAACTGTGAACTGTGAACTGTGAACTGTGAACTGTGAACTGTGAACTGTGAACTGTGAACTGTGAACTGTGAACTGTGAACTGTGAACTGTGAACTGTGAACTGTGAACTGTGAACTGTGAACTGTGAACTGTGAACTGTGAACTGTGAACTGTGAACTGTGAACTGTGAACTGTGAACTGTGAACTGTGAACTGTGAACTGTGAACTGTGAACTGTGAACTGTGAACTGTGAACTGTGAACTGTGAACTGCGAGCTGTGAACTTTGAAGTGTGCACTGCAAATTGTGAACTGTGAACGGCGGATTGTGAACTGTGAACTGTTAACTGTGAAATGTGAACTGTGAGCTGTGAACTAAGAACGGTGCACTGTGAACTGTGAACTGTGAACTGTGAAGTGTGAACTGTGAAGTGTGAACTGTGAACTGTGAACTGCGATTTGTGAACAGTGAACTGTGAACTGTGAACTGCGAGCTATGAACTGTGAACTGTGAACTGTGAACTGTGAACTGTGAACTGTGAACTGTGAACTGTGAACTGTGAACTGTGAACTGTGAACTGTGAACTGTGAACTGTGAACTGTGAACTGTGAACTGTGAACTGTGAACTGTGAACTGTGAACTGTGAACTGTGAACTGTGAACTGTGAACTGTGAACTGTGAACTGTGAACTGTGAACTGTGAACTGTGAACTGTGAACTGTGAACTGTGAACTGTGAACTGTGAACTGTGAACTGTGAACTGTGAACTGTGAACTGTGAACTGTGAACTGTGAACTGTGAACTGTGAACTGTGAACTGTGAACTGTGAACTGTGAACTGTGAACTGTGAACTGTGAACTGTGAACTGTGAACTGTGAACTGTGAACTGTGAACTGTGAACTGTGAACTGTGAACTGTGAACTGTGAACTGTGAACTGTGAACTGTGAACTGTGAACTGTGAACTGTGAACTGTGAACTGTGAACTGTGAACTGTGAACTGTGAACTGTGAACTGTGAACTGTGAACTGTGAACTGTGAACTGTGAACTGTGAACTGTGAACTGTGAACTGTGAACTGTGAACTGTGAACTGTGAACTTTGAAGTGTGCACTGCAAATTGTGAACTGGAAACTGTGAGCTGTGAACTGAGAAGGGTGCAATGTGAACTGTTAACTGTGAACTGTGAACTGTGAACTGTGAACTGTGAACTGCGAGCTGTGAACTTTGAAGTGTGCACTGCAAATTGTGAACTGTGAACGGCGGATTGTGAACTGTGAACTGTTAACTGTGAACTAAGAAGGGTGCACTGTGAACTGTGAACTGTGAACTGTGGACTGTGAACTGTGAACTGTGAACTGTGAACTGTGAACTGTGAACTGTGAACTGTGAACTGTGAACTGTGAACTGTGAACTGTGAACTGTGAACTGTGAACTGTGAACTGTGAACTGTGAACTGTGAACTGTGAACTGTGAACTGTGAACTGTGAACTGTGAACTGTGAACTGTGAACTGTGAACTGTGAACTGTGAACTGTGAACTGTGAACTGTGAACTGTGAACTGTGAACTGTGAGCTGTGAACTGTGAACTGTGAACTGTGAACTGTGAACTGTGAACTGTGAACTGTGAACTGTGAACTGTGAACTGTGAACTGTGAACTGTGAACTGTGAACTGTGAACTGCGAGCTGTGAACTTTGAAGTGTGCACTGCAAATTGTGAACTGTGAACGGCGGATTGTGAACTGTGAACTGTTAACTGTGAACTAAGAAGGGTGCACTGTGAACTGTGAACTGTGAACTGTGAACTGTGAACTGTGAACTGTGAACTGTGAACTGTGAACTGTGAACTGTGAACTGTGAACTGTGAACTGTGAACTGTGAACTGTCAACTGTGAACTGTGAACTGTGAACTGTGAACTGTGAACTGTGAACTGTGAACAGTGAACTGTGAACTGTGAACTGTGAACTGTGAACTGTGAACTGTGAACTGTGAACTGTGAAGTGTGAACTGTGAAGTGTGAACTGTGAACTGTGAACTGTGAACTGTGAACTGTGAACTGTGAACTGCGAGCTGTGAACTTTGAAGTGTGCACTGTGAACTGTGAACTGCGAGCTGTGAACTTTGAAGTGTGCACTGCAAATTGTGAACTGGAAACTGTGAGCTGTGAACTGAGAAGGGTGCAATGTGAACTGTTAACTGTGAACTGTGAACTGTGAACTGTGAACTGTGAACTGCGAGCTGTGAACTTTGAAGTGTGCACTGCAAATTGTGAACTGTGAACGGCGGATTGTGAACTGTGAACTGTTAACTGTGAACTAAGAAGGGTGCACTGTGAACTGTGAACTGTGAACTGTGGACTGTGAACTGTGAACTGTGAACTGTGAACTGTGAACTGTGAACTGTGAACTGTGAACTGTGAACTGTGAACTGTGAACTGTGAACTGTGAACTGTGAACTGTGAACTGTGAACTGTGAACTGTGAACTGTGAACTGTGAACTGTGAACTGTGAACTGTGAACTGTGAACTGTGAACTGTGAACTGTGAACTGTGAACTGTGAACTGTGAACTGTGAACTGTGAACTGTGAACTGTGAACTGTGAACTGTGAACTGTGAACTGTGAACTGTGAACTGTGAACTGTGAACTGTGAGCTGTGAACTGTGAACTGTGAACTGTGAACTGTGAACTGTGAACTGTGAACTGTGAACTGTGAACTGTGAACTGTGAACTGTGAACTGTGAACTGTGAACTGTGAACTGCGAGCTGTGAACTTTGAAGTGTGCACTGCAAATTGTGAACTGTGAACGGCGGATTGTGAACTGTGAACTGTTAACTGTGAACTAAGAAGGGTGCACTGTGAACTGTGAACTGTGAACTGTGAACTGTGAACTGTGAACTGTGAACTGTGAACTGTGAACTGTGAACTGTGAACTGTGAACTGTGAACTGTGAACTGTGAACTGTCAACTGTGAACTGTGAACTGTGAACTGTGAACTGTGAACTGTGAACTGTGAACAGTGAACTGTGAACTGTGAACTGTGAACTGTGAACTGTGAACTGTGAACTGTGAAGTGTGAACTGTGAAGTGTGAACTGTGAAGTGTGAACTGTGAACTGTGAACTGTGAACTGTGAACTGTGAACTGTGAACTGCGAGCTGTGAACTTTGAAGTGTGCACTGCAAATTGTGAACTGGAAACTGTGAGCTGTGAACTGAGAAGGGTGCACTGTGAACTGTGAACTGTGAACTGTGAACTGTGAACTGTGAACTGTGAACTGTGAACTTTGAACCGCGAGCTGTGAACTTTGAAGTGTGCACTGCAAATTGTTAACTGTGAACGGCGGATTGTGAACTGTGAACTGTTAACTGTGAACTGGAAACTGTGAGCTGTGAACTGAGAACTGTGAACTGTGAACTGTGAACTGTGAACTGTGAACTGTGAACTGTGAACTGTGAACTGCGAGCTGTGAACTTTGAAGTGTGCACTGCAAATTGTGAACTGTGAACGGCGGATTGTGAACTGTGAACTGTTAACTGTGAAATGTGAACTGTGAGCTGTGAACTAAGAACGGTGCACTGTGAACTGTGAACTGTGAACTGTGAACTGTGAAGTGTGAACTGTGAAGTGTGAACTGTGAACTGTGAACTGCGATTTGTGAACAGTGAACTGTGAACTGTGAACTGCGAGCTATGAACTGTGAACTGTGAACTGTGAACTGTGAACTGTGAACTGTGAACTGTGAACTGTGAACTGTGAACTGTGAACTGTGAACTGTGAACTGTGAACTGTGAACTGTGAACTGTGAACTGTGAACTGTGAAATGTGAACTGTGAAATGTGAACTGTGAACTGTGAACTGTGAACTGTGAACTGTGAACTGTGAACTGTGAACTGTGAACTGTGAACTGTGAACTGTGAACTGTGAACTGTGAACTGTGAACTGTGAACTGTGAACTGTGAACTGTGAACTGTGAACTGTGAACTGTGAACTGTGAACTGTGAACTGTGAACTGTGAACTGTGAACTGTGAACTGTGAACTGTGAACTGTGAACTGGGAACTGCGAACTGCGAACTGCGAACTGCGAACTGCGAACTGTGGACTGTGAACTGTGATCTGTGAACTGTGAACTGTGAACTGTGAACTGTGAACTGTGAACTGTGAACTGTGAACTGTGAACTGTGAACTGTGAACTGTGAACTGTGAACTGTGAACTGTGAACTGTGAACAGTGAACTGTGAACTGTGAACTACGAGCTGTGAACTGTGAACTGTGAACTGTGAACTGTGAACTGTGAACGGCGGATTGTGAACTGTGAACTGTGAACTGTGAACTGTGAACTGTGAACTGTGAACTGTGAACTGTGAACTGTGAACTGTGAACTGTGAACTGTGAACTGTGAACTGTGAACTGTGAACTGTGAACTGTGAACTGTGAACTGTGAACTGTGAACTGTGAACTGTGAACTGTGAACTGTGAACTGTGAACTGTGAACTGTGAACTGTGAACTGTGAACTGTGAACTGTGAACTGTGAACTGTGAACTGTGAACTGTGAACTGTGAACTGTGAACTGTGAACTGTGAACTGTGAACTGTGAACTGTGAACTGTGAACTGTGAACTGTGAACTGTGAACTGTGAACTGTGAACTGTGAACTGTGAACTGTGAACTGTGAACTGTGAACTGTGAACTGTGAACTGTGAACTGTGAACTGGGAACTGCGAACTGCGAACTGCGAACTGCGAGCTGTGAACTTTGAAGTGTGCACTGCAAATTGTGAACTGTGAACGGCGGATTGTGAACTGTGAACTGTTAACTGTGAACTGGGAACTGTGAGCTGTGAACTAAGAACGGTGCACTGTGAACTGTGAACTGTGAAGTGTGAACTGTGAAGTGTGAACTGTGAACTGTGAACTGTAAACTGTAAACTGTAAACTGTAAACTGTAAACTGTAAACTGTGAACTGTGAACTGTTAACTGTGAACTGTGAACTGCGAAATGAGAACTTTGAAGTGTGCACTGCAAATTGTGAACTGTGAACGGCGGATTGTGAACTGTGAACTGTTAACTGTGAACTGTGAACTGTGAACTGTGAACTGTGAACTGTGAACTGTGAACTGTGAACTGTGAACTGTGAACTGTGAACTTTGAACCGCGAGCTGTGAACTTTGAAGTGTGCACTGCAAATTGTTAACTGTGAACGGCGGATTGTGAACTGTGAACTGTTAACTGTGAACTGGAAACTGTGAGCTGTGAACTGAGAAGGGTGCACTGTGAACTGCGAACTGTGAACTGCGAACTGTGAACTGTGAACTGTGAACTGTGAACTGTGAAGTGTGAACTGTGAACTGTGAGCTGTGAACTTTGAAGTGTGCACTGCAAATTGTGAACTGTGAACGGCGGATTGTGAACTGTGAACTGTTAACTGTGAACTGGAAACTGTGAGCTGTGAACTGAGAAGGGTGCACTGTGAACTGCGAACTGTGAACTGTGAACTGTGAACTGTGAACTGTGAACTGTGAACTGTGAACTGTGAACTGTGAACTGTGAACTGCGAACTGCGAACTGTGAACTGTGAACTGTGAACTGTGAACTGTGAAATGTGAACTGTGAGCTGTGAACTAAGAACGGTGCACTGTGAACTGTGAACTGTGAACTGTGAAGTGTGAACTGTGAAGTGTGAACTGTGAAGTGTGAACTGTGAAGTGTGAACTGTGAACTGTGAACTGTGAACTGTGAACTGTGAACTGTGAACTGTGAACTGTGAACTGTGAACTGTGAACTGTGAACTGTGAACTGTGAACTGTGAACTGTGAACTGTGAACTGTGAACTGTGAACTGTGAACTGTGAACTGTGAACTGTGAACTGTGAACTGTGAACTGTGAACTGTGAACTGTGAACTGTGAACTGTGAACTGTGAACTGTGAACTGTGAACTGTGAACTGTGAACTGTGAACTGTGAACTGTGAACTGTGAACTGTGAACTGTGAACTGTGAACTGTGAACTGTGAACTGTGAACTGTGAACTGTGAACTGTGTACTGTGAACTGTGAACTGTGAACTGTGAACTGTGAACTGTGAACTGTGAACTGTGGACTGTGAACTGTGGACTGTGAACTGTGGACTGTGAACTGTGAACTGTGAACTGTGAACTGTGAACTGTGAACTGTGAACTGTGAACTGTGAACTGTGAACTGTGAACTGTGAACTGTGAACTGTGAACTGTGAACTGTGAACTGTGAACTGTGAACTGTGAACTGTGAACTGTGAACTGTGAACTGTGAACTGTGAACTGTGAACTGTGAACTGTGAACTGTGAACTGTGAACTGTGAACTGTGAACTGTGAACTGTGAACTGTGAACTGTGAACTGTGAACTGTGAACTGTGAACTGTGAACTGTGAACTGTGAACTGTGAACTGTGAACTGTGAACTGTGAACTGTGAACTGTGAACTGTGAACTGTGAACTGTGAACTGTGAACTGTGAACTGTGAACTGTGAACTGTGAACTGTGAACTGTGAACTGTGAACTGTGAACTGTGAACTGTGAACTGTGAACTGTGAACTGTGAACTGTGAACTGTGAACTGTGAACTGTGAACTGTGAACTGTGAACTGTGAACTGTGAACTGTGAACTGTGAACTGTGAACTGTGAACTGTGAACTGTGAACTGTGAACTGTGAACTGTGAACTGTGAACTGTGAACTGTGAACTGTGAACTGTGAACTGTGAACTGTGAACTGTGAACTGTGAACTGTGAACTGTGAACTGTGAACTGTGAACTGTGAACTGTGAACTGTGAACTGTGAACTGTGAACTGTGAACTGTGAACTGTGAACTGTGAACTGTGAACTGTGAACTGTGAACTGTGAACTGTGAACTGTGAACTGTGAACTGTGAACTGTGAACTGTGAACTGTGAACTGTGAACTGTGAACTGTGAACTGTGAACTGTGAACTGTGAACTGTGAACTGTGAACTGTGAACTGTGAACTGTGAACTGTGAACTGTGAACTGTGAACTGTGAACTGTGAACTGTGAACTGTGAACTGTGAACTGTGAACTGTGAACTGCGAGCTGTGAACTTTGAAGTGTGCACTGCAAATTGTGAACTGTGAACGGCGGATTGTGAACTGTGAACTGTTAACTGTGAAATGTGAACTGTGAGCTGTGAACTAAGAACGGTGCACTGTGAACTGTGAACTGTGAACTGTGAAGTGTGAACTGTGAAGTGTGAACTGTGAACTGTGAACTGCGATTTGTGAACAGTGAACTGTGAACTGTGAACTGCGAGCTATGAACTGTGAACTGTGAACTGTGAACTGTGAACTGTGAACTGTGAACTGTGAACTGTGAACTGTGAACTGTGAACTGTGAACTGTGAACTGTGAACTGTGAACTGTGAACTGTGAACTGTGAACTGTGAACTGTGAACTGTGAACTGTGAACTGTGAACTGTGAACTGTGAACTGTGAACTGTGAACTGTGAACTGTGAACTGTGAACTGTGAACTGTGAACTGTGAACTGTGAACTGTGAACTGTGAACTGTGAACTGTGAACTGTGAACTGTGAACTGTGAACTGTGAACTGTGAACTGTGAACTGTGAACTGTGAACTGTGAACTGTGAACTGTGATCTGTGAACAGTGAACTGTGAACTGTGAACAGTGAACTGTGAACTGTGAACTGTGAACTGTGAACTGTGAACTGTGAACTGTGAACTGTGAACTGTGAACTGTGAACTGCGAGCTGTGAACTTTGAAGTGTGCACTGCAAATTGTGAACTGGAAACTGTGAGCTGTGAACTGTGAACTGTGAACTGTGAACTGTGAACTGTGAACTGTGAACTGTGAACTGTGAACTGTGAACTGTGAACTGTGAACTGTGAACTGTGAACTGTGAACTGTGAACTGTGAACTGTGAACTGTGAACTGTGAACTGTGAACTGTGAACTGTGAACTGTGAACTGTGAACTGTGAACTGTGAACTGTGAACTGTGAACTGTGAACTGTGAACTGTGAACTGTGAACTGTGAACTGTGAACTGTGAACTGTGAACTGTGAACTGTGAACTGTGAACTGTGAACTGTGAACTGTGAACTGTGAACTGTGAACTGTGAACTGTGAACTGTGAACTGTGAACTGTGAACTGTGAACTGTGAACTGTGAACTGTGAACTGTGAACTGTGAACTGTGAACTGTGAACTGTGAACTGTGAACTGTGAACTGTGAACTGTGAACTGTGAACTGTGAACTGTGAACTGTGAACTGTGAACTGTGAACTGTGAACTGTGAACTGTGAACTGTGAACTGTGAACTGTGAACTGTGAACTGTGAACTGTGAACTGTGAACTGTGAACTGTGAACTGTGAACTGTGAACTGTGAACTGTGAACTGTGAACTGTGAACTGTGAACTGTGAACTGTGAACTGTGAACTGTGAACTGTGAACTGTGAACTGTGAACTGTGAACTGTGAACTGTGAACTGTGAACTGTGAACTGTGAACTGTGAACTGTGAACTGTGAACTGTGAACTGTGAACTGTGAACTGTGAACTGTGAACTGTGAACTGTGAACTGTGAACTGTGAACTGTGAACTGTGAACTGTGAACTGTGAACTGTGAACTGTGAACTGTGAACTGTGAACTGTGAACTGTGAACTGTGAACTGTGAACTGTGAACTGTGAACTGTGAACTGTGAACTGTGAACTGTGAACTGTGAACTGTGAACTGTGAACTGTGAACTGTGAACTGTGAACTGTGAACTGCGAGCTGTGAACTTTGAAGTGTGCACTGCAAATTGTGAACTGTGAACGGCGGATTGTGAACTGTGAACTGTTAACTGTGAAATGTGAACTGTGAGCTGTGAACTAAGAACGGTGCACTGTGAACTGTGAACTGTGAACTGTGAAGTGTGAACTGTGAAGTGTGAACTGTGAACTGTGAACTGCGATTTGTGAACAGTGAACTGTGAACTGTGAACTGCGAGCTATGAACTGTGAACTGTGAACTGTGAACTGTGAACTGTGAACTGTGAACTGTGAACTGTGAACTGTGAACTGTGAACTGTGAACTGTGAACTGTGAACTGTGAACTGTGAACTGTGAACTGTGAACTGTGAACTGTGAACTGTGAACTGTGAACTGTGAACTGTGAACTGTGAACTGTGAACTGTGAACTGTGAACTGTGAACTGTGAACTGTGAACTGTGAACTGTGAACTGTGAACTGTGAACTGTGAACTGTGAACTGTGAACTGTGAACTGTGAACTGTGAACTGTGAACTGTGAACTGTGAACTGTGAACTGTGAACTGTGAACTGTGAACTGTGAACTGTGAACTGTGAACTGTGAACTGTGAACTGTGAACTGTGAACTGTGAACTGTGAACTGTGAACTGTGAACTGTGAACTGTGAACTGTGAACTGTGAACTGTGAACTGTGAACTGTGAACTGTGAACTGTGAACTGTGAACTGTGAACAGTGAACTGTGAACTGTGAACTACGAGCTGTGCACTGCAAATTGTGAACTGTGAACGGCGGATTGTGAACTGTGAACTGTGAACTGTGAACTGTGAACTGTGAACTGTGAACTGTGAACTGTGAACTGTGAACTGTGAACTGTGAACTGTGAACTGTGAACTGTGAACTGTGAACTGTGAACTGTGAACTGTGAACTGTGAACTGTGAACTGTGAACTGTGAACTGTGAACTGTGAACTGTGAACTGTGAACTGTGAACTGTGAACTGTGAACTGTGAACTGTGAACTGTGAACTGTGAACTGCGAGCTGTGAACTTTGAAGTGTGCACTGCAAATTGTGAACTGTGAACGGCGGATTGTGAACTGTGAACTGTTAACTGTGAAATGTGAACTGTGAGCTGTGAACTAAGAACGGTGCACTGTGAACTGTGAACTGTGAACTGTGAAGTGTGAACTGTGAAGTGTGAACTGTGAACTGTGAACTGCGATTTGTGAACAGTGAACTGTGAACTGTGAACTGCGAGCTATGAACTGTGAACTGTGAACTGTGAACTGTGAACTGTGAACTGTGAACTGTGAACTGTGAACTGTGAACTGTGAACTGTGAACTGTGAACTGTGAACTGTGAACTGTGAACTGTGAACTGTGAACTGTGAACTGTGAACTGTGAACTGTGAACTGTGAACTGTGAACTGTGAACTGTGAACTGTGAACTGTGAACTGTGAACTGTGAACTGTGAACTGTGAACTGTGAACTGTGAACTGTGAACTGTGAACTGTGAACTGTGAACTGTGAACTGTGAACTGTGAACTGTGAACTGTGAACTGTGAACTGTGAACTGTGATCTGTGAACAGTGAACTGTGAACTGTGAACAGTGAACTGTGAACTGTGAACTGTGAACTGTGAACTGTGAACTGTGAACTGTGAACTGTGAACTGTGAACTGTGAACTGTGAACTGCGAGCTGTGAACTTTGAAGTGTGCACTGCAAATTGTGAACTGGAAACTGTGAGCTGTGAACTGTGAACTGTGAACTGTGAACTGTGAACTGTGAACTGTGAACTGTGAACTGTGAACTGTGAACTGTGAACTGTGAACTGTGAACTGTGAACTGTGAACTGTGAACTGTGAACTGTGAACTGTGAACTGTGAACTGTGAACTGTGAACTGTGAACTGTGAACTGTGAACTGTGAACTGTGAACTGTGAACTGTGAACTGTGAACTGTGAACTGTGAACTGTGAACTGTGAACTGTGAACTGTGAACTGTGAACTGTGAACTGTGAACTGTGAACTGTGAACTGTGAACTGTGAACTGTGAACTGTGAACTGTGAACTGTGAACTGTGAACTGTGAACTGTGAACTGTGAACTGTGAACTGTGAACTGTGAACTGTGAACTGTGAACTGTGAACTGTGAACTGTGAACTGTGAACTGTGAACTGTGAACTGTGAACTGTGAACTGTGAACTGTGAACTGTGAACTGTGAACTGTGAACTGTGAACTGTGAACTGTGAACTGTGAACTGTGAACTGTGAACTGTGAACTGTGAACTGTGAACTGTGAACTGTGAACTGTGAACTGTGAACTGTGAACTGTGAACTGTGAACTGTGAACTGTGAACTGTGAACTGTGAACTGTGAACTGTGAACTGTGAACTGTGAACTGTGAACTGTGAACTGTGAACTGTGAACTGTGAACTGTGAACTGTGAACTGTGAACTGTGAACTGTGAACTGTGAACTGTGAACTGTGAACTGTGAACTGTGAACTGTGAACTGTGAACTGTGAACTGTGAACTGTGAACTTTGAACTGTAAACTGTGAACTGTGAACTGTGAACTGTGAACTGTGAACTGTGAACTGTGAACTGTGAACTGTGAACTGTGAACTGTGAACTGTGAACTGTGAACTGTGAACTGTGAACTGTGAACTGTGAACTGCGAGCTGTGAACTTTGAAGTGTGCACTGCAAATTGTGAACTGTGAACGGCGGATTGTGAACTGTGAACTGTTAACTGTGAAATGTGAACTGTGAGCTGTGAACTAAGAACGGTGCACTGTGAACTGTGAACTGTGAACTGTGAAGTGTGAACTGTGAAGTGTGAACTGTGAACTGTGAACTGCGATTTGTGAACAGTGAACTGTGAACTGTGAACTGCGAGCTATGAACTGTGAACTGTGAACTGTGAACTGTGAACTGTGAACTGTGAACTGTGAACTGTGAACTGTGAACTGTGAACTGTGAACTGTGAACTGTGAACTGTGAACTGTGAACTGTGAACTGTGAACTGTGAACTGTGAACTGTGAACTGTGAACTGTGAACTGTGAACTGTGAACTGTGAACTGTGAACTGTGAACTGTGAACTGTGAACTGTGAACTGTGAACTGTGAACTGTGAACTGTGAACTGTGAACTGTGAACTGTGAACTGTGAACTGTGAACTGTGAACTGTGAACTGTGAACTGTGAACTGTGAACTGTGAACTGTGAACTGTGAACTGTGAACTGTGAACTGTGAACTGTGAACTGTGAACTGTGAACTGTGAACTGTGAACTGTGAACTGTGAACTGTGAACTGTGAACTGTGAACTGTGAACTGTGAACTGTGAACTGTGAACTGTGAACTGTGAACTGTGAACTGTGAACTGTGAACAGTGAACTGTGAACTGTGAACTACGAGCTGTGAACTTTGAAGTGTGCACTGCGAGCTGTGAACTTTGAAGTGTGCACTGCAAATTGTGAACTGTGAACGGCGGATTGTGAACTGTGAACTGTGAACTGTGAACTGTGAACAGTGAACTGTGAACTGTGAACTGTGAACTGTGAACTGTGAACTGTGAACTGTGAACTGTGAACTGTGAACTGTGAACTGTGAACTGTGAACTGTGAACTGTGAACTGTGAACTGTGAACTGTGAACTGTGAACTGTGAACTGTGAACTGTGATCTGTGAACAGTGAACTGTGAACTGTGAACAGTGAACTGTGAACTGTGAACTGTGAACTGTGAACTGTGAACTGTGAACTGTGAACTGTGAACTGTGAACTGCGAGCTGTGAACTTTGAAGTGTGCACTGCAAATTGTGAACTGGAAACTGTGAGCTGTGAACTGAGAAGGGTGCACTGTGAACTGTTAACTGTGAACTGTGAACTGTGAACTGTGAACTGTGAACTGCGAGCTGTGAACTTTGAAGTGTGCACTGCAAATTGTGAACTGTGAACGGCGGATTGTGAACTGTGAACTGTTAACTGTGAACTAAGAAGGGTGCACTGTGAACTGTGAACTGTGAACTGTGGACTGTGAACTGTGAACTGTGAACTGTGAACTGTGAACTGTGAACTGTGAACTGTGAACTGTGAACTGTGAACTGTGAACTGTGAACTGTGAACTGTGAACTGTGAACTGTGAACTGTGAACTGTGAACTGTGAACTGTGAACTGTGAACTGTGAACTGTGAACTGTGAACTGTGAACTGTGAACTGTGAACTGTGAACTGTGAACTGTGAACTGTGAACTGTGAACTGTGAACTGTGAACTGTGAACTGTGAACTGTGAACTGTGAACTGTGAACTGTGAACTGTGAACTGTGAACTGTGAACTGTGAACTGTGAACTGTGAACTGTGAACTGTGAACTGTGAACTGTGAACTGTGAACTGTGAACTGTGAACTGTGAACTGTGAACTGCGAGCTGTGAACTTTGAAGTGTGCACTGCAAATTGTGAACTGTGAACGGCGGATTGTGAACTGTGAACTGCTAACTGTGAACTAAGAAGGGTGCACTGTGAACTGTGAACTGTGAACTGTGAACTGTGAACTGTGAACTGTGAACTGTGAACTGTGAACTGTGAACTGTGAACTGTGAACTGTGAACTGTGAACTGTGAACTGTGAACTGTGAACTGTGAACTGTGAACTGTGAACTGTGAACTGTGAACTGTGAACTGTGAACTGTCAACTGTGAACTGTGAACTGTGAACTGTGAACTGTTAACTGTGAAATGTGAACTGTGAGCTGCGAACTAAGAACGGTGCACTGTGAACTGTGAACTGTGAACTGTGAACTGTGAAGTGTGAACTGTGAAGTGTGAACTGTGAACTGTGAACTGCGATTTGTGAACAGTGAACTGTGAACTGTGAACTGCGAGCTATGAACTGTGAACTGTGAACTGTGAACTGTGAACTGTGAACTGTGAACTGTGAACTGTGAACTGTGAACTGTGAACTGTGAACTGTGAACTGTGAACTGTGAACTGTGAACTGTGAACTGTGAACTGTGAACTGTGAACTGTGAACTGTGAACTGTGAACTGTGAACTGTGAACTGTGAACTGTGAACTGTGAACTGTGAACTGTGAACTGTGAACTGTGAACTGTGAACTGTGAACTGTGAACTGTGAACTGTGAACTGTGAACTGTGAACTGTGAACTGTGAACTGTGAACTGTGAACTGTGAACTGTGAACTGTGAACTGTGAACTGTGAACTGTGAACTGTGAACTGTGAACTGTGAACTGTGAACTGTGAACTGTGAACTGTGAACTGTGAACTGTGAACTGTGAACTGTGAACTGTGAACTGTGAACTGTGAACTGTGAACTGTGAACTGTGAACTGTGAACTGTGAACTGTGAACTGTGAACTGTGAACTGTGAACTGTGAACTGTGAACTGTGAACTGTGAACTGTGAACTGTGAACTGTGAACTGTGAACTGTGAACTGTGAACTGTGAACTGTGAACTGTGAACTGTGAACTGTGAACTGTGAACTGTGAACTGTGAACTGTGAACTGTGAACTGTGAACTGTGAACTGTGAACTGTGAACTGTGAACTGTGAACTGTGAACTGTGAACTGTGAACTGTGAACTGTGAACTGTGAACTGTGAACTGTGAACTGTGAACTGTGAACTGTGAACTGTGAACTGTGAACTGTGAACTGTGAACTGTGAACTGTGAACTGTGAACTGTGAACTGTGAACTGTGAACTGTGAACTGTGAACTGTGAACTGTGAACTGTGAACTGTGAACTGTGAACTGTGAACTGTGAACTGTGAACTGTGAACTGTGAACTGTGAACTGTGAACTGTGAACTGTGAACTGTGAACTGTGAACTGTGAACTGTGAACTGTGAACTGTGAACTGTGAACTGTGAACTGTGAACTGTGAACTGTGAACTGTGAACTGTGAACTGTGAACTGTGAACTGTGAACTGTGAACTGTGAACTGTGAACTGTGAACTGTGAACTGTGAACTGTGGACTGTGAACTGTGGACTGTGAACTGTGGACTGTGAACTGTGGACTGTGAACTGTGGACTGTGAACTGTGATCTGTGAACTGTGAACTGTGAACTGTGAACTGTGAACTGTGAACTGTGAACTGTGAACTGTGAACTGTGAACTGTGAACTGCGATTTGTGAACTGTGAACTGCGATTTGTGAACTGTGAACTGTGAACTGCGAGCTATGAACTGTGAACTGTGAACTGTGAACTGTGAACTGTGAACTGTGAACTGTGAACTGTGAACTGTGAACTGTGAACTGTGAACTGTGAACTGTGAACTGTGAACTGTGAACTGTGAACTGTGAACTGTGAACTGTGAACTGTGAACTGTGAACTGTGAACTGTGAACTGTGAACTGTGAACTGTGAACTGTGAACTGTGAACTGTGAACTGTGAACTGTGAACTGTGAACTGTGAACTGTGAACTGTGAACTGTGAACTGTGAACTGTGAACTGTGAACTGTGAACTGTGAACTGTGAACTGTGAACTGTGAACTGTGAACTGTGAACTGTGAACTGTGAACTGTGAACTGTGAACTGTGATCTGTGAACTGTGAACTGTGAACTGTGAACTGTGAACTGTGAACTGTGAACTGTGAACTGTGAACTGTGAACTGTGAACTGTGAACTGTGAACTGTGAACTGTGAACAGTGAACTGTGAACTGTGAACTACGAGCTGTGAACTTTGAAGTGTGCACTGCAAATTGTGAACTGTGAACGGCGGATTGTGAACTGTGAACTGTGAACTGTGAACTGTGAACTGTGAACTGTGAACTGTGAACTGTGAACTGTGAACTGTGAACTGTGAACTGTGAACTGTGAACTGTGAACTGTGAACTGTGAACTGTGAACTGTGAACTGTGAACTGTGAACTGTGAACTGTGAACTGTGAACTGTGAACTGTGAACTGTGATCTGTGAACAGTGAACTGTGAACTGTGAACAGTGAACTGTGAACTGTGAACTGTGAACTGTGAACTGTGAACTGTGAACTGTGAACTGTGAACTGTGAACTGTGAACTGTGAACTGCGAGCTGTGAACTTTGAAGTGTGCACTGCAAATTGTGAACTGGAAACTGTGAGCTGTGAACTGTGAACTGTGAACTGTGAACTGTGAACTGTGAACTGTGAACTGTGAACTGTGAACTGTGAACTGTGAACTGTGAACTGTGAACTGTGAACTGTGAACTGTGAACTGTGAACTGTGAACTGTGAACTGTGAACTGTGAACTGTGAACTGTGAACTGTGAACTGTGAACTGTGAACTGTGAACTGTGAACTGTGAACTGTGAACTGTGAACTGTGAACTGTGAACTGTGAACTGTGAACTGTGAACTGTGAACTGTGAACTGTGAACTGTGAACTGTGAACTGTGAACTGTGAACTGTGAACTGTGAACTGTGAACTGTGAACTGTGAACTGTGAACTGTGAACTGTGAACTGTGAACTGTGAACTGTGAACTGTGAACTGTGAACTGTGAACTGTGAACTGTGAACTGTGAACTGTGAACTGTGAACTGTGAACTGTGAACTGTGAACTGTGAACTGTGAACTGTGAACTGTGAACTGTGAACTGTGAACTGTGAACTGTGAACTGTGAACTGTGAACTGTGAACTGTGAACTGTGAACTGTGAACTGTGGACTGTGAACTGTGGACTGTGAACTGTGGACTGTGAACTGTGGACTGTGAACTGTGGACTGTGAACTGTGATCTGTGAACTGTGAACTGTGAACTGTGAACTGTGAACTGTGAACTGTGAACTGTGAACTGTGAACTGTGAACTGTGAACTGTGAACTGCGATTTGTGAACAGTGAACTGTGAACTGTGAACTGCGAGCTATGAACTGTGAACTGTGAACTGTGAACTGTGAACTGTGAACTGTGAACTGTGAACTGTGAACTGTGAACTGTGAACTGTGAACTGTGAACTGTGAACTGTGAACTGTGAACTGTGAACTGTGAACTGTGAACTGTGAACTGTGAACTGTGAACTGTGAACTGTGAACTGTGAACTGTGAACTGTGAACTGTGAACTGTGAACTGTGAACTGTGAACTGTGAACTGTGAACTGTGAACTGTGAACTGTGAACTGTGAACTGTGAACTGTGAACTGTGAACTGTGAACTGTGAACTGTGAACTGTGAACTGTGAACTGTGAACTGTGAACTGTGAACTGTGAACTGTGAACTGTGAACTGTGAACTGTGAACTGTGAACTGTGAACTGTGAACTGTGAACTGTGAACTGTGAACTGTGAACTGTGAACTGTGAACTGTGAACTGTGAACTGTGAACTGTGAACTGTGAACTGTGAACTGTGAACTGTGAACTGTGAACTGTGAACTGTGAACTGTGAACTGTGAACTGTGAACTGTGAACTGTGAACTGTGAACTGTGAACTGTGAACTGTGAACTGTGAACTGTGAACTGTGAACTGTGAACTGTGAACTGTGAACTGTGAACTGTGAACTGTGAACTGTGAACTGTGAACTGTGAACTGTGAACTGTGAACTGTGAACTGTGAACTGTGAACTGTGAACTGTGAACTGTGGACTGTGAACTGTGGACTGTGAACTGTGGACTGTGAACTGTGGACTGTGAACTGTGGACTGTGAACTGTGGACTGTGAACTGTGATCTGTGAACTGTGAACTGTGAACTGTGAACTGTGAACTGTGAACTGTGAACTGTGAACAGTGAACTGTGAACTGTGAACTACGAGCTGTGAACTTTGAAGTGTGCACTGCAAATTGTGAACTGTGAACGGCGGATTGTGAACTGTGAACTGTGAACTGTGAACTGTGAACTGTGAACTGTGAACTGTGAACTGTGAACTGTGAACTGTGAACTGTGAACTGTGAACTGTGAACTGTGAACTGTGAACTGTGAACTGTGAACTGTGAACTGTGAACTGTGAACTGTGAACTGTGAACTGTGAACTGTGAACTGTGAACTGTGAACTGTGAACTGTGATCTGTGAACAGTGAACTGTGAACTGTGAACAGTGAACTGTGAACTGTGAACTGTGAACTGTGAACTGTGAACTGTGAACTGTGAACTGTGAACTGTGAACTGTGAACTGTGAACTGTGAACTGTGAACTGCGAGCTGTGAACTTTGAAGTGTGCACTGCAAATTGTGAACTGGAAACTGTGAGCTGTGAACTGTGAACTGTGAACTGTGAACTGTGAACTGTGAACTGTGAACTGTGAACTGTGAACTGTGAACTGTGAACTGTGAACTGTGAACTGTGAACTGTGAACTGTGAACTGTGAACTGTGAACTGTGAACTGTGAACTGTGAACTGTGAACTGTGAACTGTGAACTGTGAACTGTGAACTGTGAACTGTGAACTGTGAACTGTGAACTGTGAACTGTGAACTGTGAACTGTGAACTGTGAACTGTGAACTGTGAACTGTGAACTGTGAACTGTGAACTGTGAACTGTGAACTGTGAACTGTGAACTGTGAACTGTGAACTGTGAACTGTGAACTGTGAACTGTGAACTGTGGACTGTGAACTGTGGACTGTGAACTGTGGACTGTGAACTGTGGACTGTGAACTGTGGACTGTGAACTGTGGACTGTGAACTGTGATCTGTGAACTGTGAACTGTGAACTGTGAACTGTGAACTGTGAACTGTGAACTGTGAACAGTGAACTGTGAACTGTGAACTACGAGCTGTGAACTTTGAAGTGTGCACTGCAAATTGTGAACTGTGAACGGCGGATTGTGAACTGTGAACTGTGAACTGTGAACTGTGAACTGTGAACTGTGAACTGTGAACTGTGAACTGTGAACTGTGAACTGTGAACTGTGAACTGTGAACTGTGAACTGTGAACTGTGAACTGTGAACTGTGAACTGTGAACTGTGAACTGTGAACTGTGAACTGTGAACTGTGAACTGTGAACTGTGAACTGTGATCTGTGAACAGTGAACTGTGAACTGTGAACAGTGAACTGTGAACTGTGAACTGTGAACTGTGAACTGTGAACTGTGAACTGTGAACTGTGAACTGTGAACTGTGAACTGTGAACTGTGAACTGTGAACTGCGAGCTGTGAACTTTGAAGTGTGCACTGCAAATTGTGAACTGGAAACTGTGAGCTGTGAACTGTGAACTGTGAACTGTGAACTGTGAACTGTGAACTGTGAACTGTGAACTGTGAACAGTGAACTGTGAACTGTGAACTACGAGCTGTGAACTTTGAAGTGTGCACTGCAAATTGTGAACTGTGAACGGCGGATTGTGAACTGTGAACTGTGAACTGTGAACTGTGAACTGTGAACTGTGAACTGTGAACTGTGAACTGTGAACTGTGAACTGTGAACTGTGAACTGTGAACTGTGAACTGTGAACTGTGAACTGTGAACTGTGAACTGTGAACTGTGAACTGTGAACTGTGAACTGTGAACTGTGAACTGTGAACTGTGAACTGTGATCTGTGAACAGTGAACTGTGAACTGTGAACAGTGAACTGTGAACTGTGAACTGTGAACTGTGAACTGTGAACTGTGAACTGTGAACTGTGAACTGTGAACTGTGAACTGCGAGCTGTGAACTTTGAAGTGTGCACTGCAAATTGTGAACTGGAAACTGTGAGCTGTGAACTGAGAAGGGTGCACTGTGAACTGTTAACTGTGAACTGTGAACTGTGAACTGTGAACTGTGAACTGCGAGCTGTGAACTTTGAAGTGTGCACTGCAAATTGTGAACTGTGAACGGCTGATTGTGAACTGTGAACTGTTAACTGTGAACTAAGAAGGGTGCACTGTGAACTGTGAACTGTGGACTGTGAAGTGTGAACTGTGAACTGTGAACTGTGAACTGTGAACTGTGAACTGTGAACTGTGAACTGTGAACTGTGAAGTGTGAACTGTGAAGTGTGAACTGTGAACTGTGAACTGTAAACTGTAAACTGTAAACTGTAAACTGTAAACTGTAAACTGTAAACTGTGAACTGTGAACTGTTAACTGTGAACTGTGAACTGCGAAATGAGAACTTTGAAGTGTGCACTGCAAATTGTGAACTGTGAACGGCGGATTGTGAACTGTGAACTGTTAACTGTGAACTGTGAACTGTGAACTGTGAACAGTGAACTGTGAACTGTGAACTGTGAACTGTGAACTGTGAACTGTGAACTTTGAACCGCGAGCTGTGAACTTTGAAGTGTGCACTGCAAATTGTTAACTGTGAACGGCGGATTGTGAACTGTGAACTGTTAACTGTGAACTGGAAACTGTGAGCTGTGAACTGAGAACTGTGAACTGTGAACTGTGAACTGTGAACTGTGAACTGTGAACTGTGAACTGCGAGCTGTGAACTTTGAAGTGTGCACTGCAAATTGTGAACTGTGAACGGCGGATTGTGAACTGTGAACTGTTAACTGTGAAATGTGAACTGTGAGCTGTGAACTAAGAACGGTGCACTGTGAACTGTGAACTGTGAACTGTGAACTGTGAAGTGTGAACTGTGAAGTGTGAACTGTGAACTGTGAACTGCGATTTGTGAACAGTGAACTGTGAACTGTGAACTGCGAGCTATGAACTGTGAACTGTGAACTGTGAACTGTGAACTGTGAACTGTGAACTGTGAACTGTGAACTGTGAACTGTGAACTGTGAACTGTGAACTGTGAACTGTGAACTGTGAACTGTGAACTGTGAACTGTGAACTGTGAACTGTGAACTGTGAACTGTGAACTGTGAACTGTGAACTGTGAACTGTGAACTGTGAACTGTGAACTGTGAACGGCGGATTGTGAACTGTGAACTGTTAACTGTGAACTGTGAACTGTGAACTGTGAACTGTGAACTGTGAACTGTGAACTGTGAACTGTGAACTGTGAACTGTGAACTGTGAACTGTGAACTGTGAACTGTGAACTGTGAACTGTGAACTGTGAACTGTGAACTGTGAACTGTGAACTGTGAACTGTGAACTGCGAGCTGTGAACTTTGAAGTGTGCACTGCAAATTGTGAACTGTGAACGGCGGATTGTGAACTGTGAACTGTTAACTGTGAACTAAGAAGGGTGCACTGTGAACTGTGAACTGTGAACTGTGAACTGTGAACTGTGAACTGTGAACTGTGAACTGTGAACTGTGAACTGTGAACTGTGAACTGTGAACTGTGAACTGTGAACTGTGAACTGTGAACTGTGAACTGTGAACTGTGAACTGTGAACTGTGAACTGTGAACTGTGAACTGTGAACAGTGAACTGTGAACTGTGAACTGTGAACTGTGAACTGTGAACTGTGAACTGTGAACTGTGAACTGTGAACTGTGAAGTGTGAACTGTGAAGTGTGAACTGTGAAGTGTGAACTGTGAACTGTGAACTGTGAACTGTGAACTGTGAACTGTGAACTGTGAACTGCGAGCTGTGAACTTTGAAGTGTGCACTGCAAATTGTGAACTGGAAACTGTGAGCTGTGAACTGAGAAGGGTGCACTGTGAACTGTGAACTGTGAGCTGTGAACTGAGAAGGTTGCACTGTGAACTGTGAACTGTGAACTGTGAACTGTGAACTGTGAACTGTGAACTGTGAACTGTGAACTGTGAACTGCGATTTGTGAACAGTGAACTGTGAACTGTGAACTGTGAACTGTGAACTGTGAACTGTGAACTGTGAACTGTGAATTGTGAACTGTGAACTGTGAACTGTGAACTGTGAACTTGAACTGTGAACTGTGAACTGTGAACTGTGAACTGTGAACTGTGAACTGTGAACTGTGAAATAAGAACGGTGCACTGTGAACTGTGAACTGTGAACTGTGAAGTGTGAACTGTGAAGTGTGAACTGTGAACTGTGAGCTGTGAACTTTGAAGTGTGCACTGCAAATTGTGAACTGTGAACGGCGGATTGTGAACTGTGAACTGTTAACTGTGAACTGGGAACTGTGAGCTGTGAACTAAGAACGGTGCACTGTGAACTGTGAACTGTGAAGTGTGAACTGTGAAGTGTGAACTGTGAACTGTGAACTGTAAACTGTAAACTGTAAACTGTAAACTGTAAACTGTAAACTGTGAACTGTGAACTGTTAACTGTGAACTGTGAACTGCGAAATGAGAACTTTGAAGTGTGCACTGCAAATTGTGAACTGTGAACGGCGGATTGTGAACTGTGAACTGTTAACTGTGAACTGTGAACTGTGAACTGTGAACTGTGAACTGTGAACTGTGAACTGTGAACAGTGAACTGTGAACTGTGAACTGTGAACTGCGAGCTGTGAACTTTGAAGTGTGCACTGCAAATTGTGAACTGGAAACTGTGAGCTGTGAACTGTGAACTGTGAACTGTGAACTGTGAACTGTGAACTGTGAACTGTGAACTGTGAACTGTGAACTGTGAACTGTGAACTGTGAACTGTGAACTGTGAACTGTGAACTGTGAACTGTGAACTGTGAACTGTGAACTGTGAACTGTGAACTGTGAACTGTGAACTGTGAACTGTGAACTGTGAACTGTGAACTGTGAACTGTGAACTGTGAACTGTGAACTGTGAACTGTGAACTGTGAACTGTGAACTGTGAACTGTGAACTGTGAACTGTGAACTGTGAACTGTGAACTGTGAACTGTGAACTGTGAACTGTGAACTGTGAACTGTGAACTGTGAACTGTGAACTGTGAACTGTGGACTGTGAACTGTGGACTGTGAACTGTGGACTGTGAACTGTGGACTGTGAACTGTGGACTGTGAACTGTGGACTGTGAACTGTGATCTGTGAACTGTGAACTGTGAACTGTGAACTGTGAACTGTGAACTGTGAACTGTGAACAGTGAACTGTGAACTGTGAACTACGAGCTGTGAACTTTGAAGTGTGCACTGCAAATTGTGAACTGTGAACGGCGGATTGTGAACTGTGAACTGTGAACTGTGAACTGTGAACTGTGAACTGTGAACTGTGAACTGTGAACTGTGAACTGTGAACTGTGAACTGTGAACTGTGAACTGTGAACTGTGAACTGTGAACTGTGAACTGTGAACTGTGAACTGTGAACTGTGAACTGTGAACTGTGAACTGTGAACTGTGATCTGTGAACAGTGAACTGTGAACTGTGAACAGTGAACTGTGAACTGTGAACTGTGAACTGTGAACTGTGAACTGTGAACTGTGAACTGTGAACTGTGAACTGTGAACTGTGAACTGTGAACTGTGAACTGCGAGCTGTGAACTTTGAAGTGTGCACTGCAAATTGTGAACTGGAAACTGTGAGCTGTGAACTGTGAACTGTGAACTGTGAACTGTGAACTGTGAACTGTGAACTGTGAACTGTGAACAGTGAACTGTGAACTGTGAACTACGAGCTGTGAACTTTGAAGTGTGCACTGCAAATTGTGAACTGTGAACGGCGGATTGTGAACTGTGAACTGTGAACTGTGAACTGTGAACTGTGAACTGTGAACTGTGAACTGTGAACTGTGAACTGTGAACTGTGAACTGTGAACTGTGAACTGTGAACTGTGAACTGTGAACTGTGAACTGTGAACTGTGAACTGTGAACTGTGAACTGTGAACTGTGAACTGTGAACTGTGAACTGTGAACTGTGATCTGTGAACAGTGAACTGTGAACTGTGAACAGTGAACTGTGAACTGTGAACTGTGAACTGTGAACTGTGAACTGTGAACTGTGAACTGTGAACTGTGAACTGTGAACTGCGAGCTGTGAACTTTGAAGTGTGCACTGCAAATTGTGAACTGGAAACTGTGAGCTGTGAACTGAGAAGGGTGCACTGTGAACTGTTAACTGTGAACTGTGAACTGTGAACTGTGAACTGTGAACTGCGAGCTGTGAACTTTGAAGTGTGCACTGCAAATTGTGAACTGTGAACGGCTGATTGTGAACTGTGAACTGTTAACTGTGAACTAAGAAGGGTGCACTGTGAACTGTGAACTGTGGACTGTGAAGTGTGAACTGTGAACTGTGAACTGTGAACTGTGAACTGTGAACTGTGAACTGTGAACTGTGAACTGTGAAGTGTGAACTGTGAAGTGTGAACTGTGAACTGTGAACTGTAAACTGTGAACTGTAAACTGTAAACTGTAAACTGTAAACTGTAAACTGTAAACTGTAAACTGTGAACTGTGAACTGTTAACTGTGAACTGTGAACTGCGAAATGAGAACTTTGAAGTGTGCACTGCAAATTGTGAACTGTGAACGGCGGATTGTGAACTGTGAACTGTTAACTGTGAACTGTGAACTGTGAACTGTGAACAGTGAACTGTGAACTGTGAACTGTGAACTGTGAACTGTGAACTGTGAACTTTGAACCGCGAGCTGTGAACTTTGAAGTGTGCACTGCAAATTGTTAACTGTGAACGGCGGATTGTGAACTGTGAACTGTTAACTGTGAACTGGAAACTGTGAGCTGTGAACTGAGAACTGTGAACTGTGAACTGTGAACTGTGAACTGTGAACTGTGAACTGTGAACTGCGAGCTGTGAACTTTGAAGTGTGCACTGCAAATTGTGAACTGTGAACGGCGGATTGTGAACTGTGAACTGTTAACTGTGAAATGTGAACTGTGAGCTGTGAACTAAGAACGGTGCACTGTGAACTGTGAACTGTGAACTGTGAACTGTGAAGTGTGAACTGTGAAGTGTGAACTGTGAACTGTGAACTGCGATTTGTGAACAGTGAACTGTGAACTGTGAACTGCGAGCTATGAACTGTGAACTGTGAACTGTGAACTGTGAACTGTGAACTGTGAACTGTGAACTGTGAACTGTGAACTGTGAACTGTGAACTGTGAACTGTGAACTGTGAACTGTGAACTGTGAACTGTGAACTGTGAACTGTGAACTGTGAACTGTGAACTGTGAACTGTGAACTGTGAACTGTGAACTGTGAACTGTGAACTGTGAACTGTGAACGGCGGATTGTGAACTGTGAACTGTTAACTGTGAACTGTGAACTGTGAACTGTGAACTGTGAACTGTGAACTGTGAACTGTGAACTGTGAACTGTGAACTGTGAACTGTGAACTGTGAACTGTGAACTGTGAACTGTGAACTGTGAACTGTGAACTGTGAACTGTGAACTGTGAACTGTGAACTGTGAACTGTGAACTGTGAACTGCGAGCTGTGAACTTTGAAGTGTGCACTGCAAATTGTGAACTGTGAACGGCGGATTGTGAACTGTGAACTGTTAACTGTGAACTAAGAAGGGTGCACTGTGAACTGTGAACTGTGAACTGTGAACTGTGAACTGTGAACTGTGAACTGTGAACTGTGAACTGTGAACTGTGAACTGTGAACTGTGAACTGTGAACTGTGAACTGTGAACTGTGAACTGTGAACTGTGAACTGTGAACTGTGAACTGTGAACTGTGAACTGTGAACAGTGAACTGTGAACTGTGAACTGTGAACTGTGAACTGTGAACTGTGAACTGTGAACTGTGAACTGTGAACTGTGAAGTGTGAACTGTGAAGTGTGAACTGTGAAGTGTGAACTGTGAACTGTGAACTGTGAACTGTGAACTGTGAACTGTGAACTGTGAACTGCGAGCTGTGAACTTTGAAGTGTGCACTGCAAATTGTGAACTGGAAACTGTGAGCTGTGAACTGAGAAGGGTGCACTGTGAACTGTGAACTGTGAGCTGTGAACTGAGAAGGTTGCACTGTGAACTGTGAACTGTGAACTGTGAACTGTGAACTGTGAACTGTGAACTGTGAACTGTGAACTGTGAACTGCGATTTGTGAACAGTGAACTGTGAACTGTGAACTGTGAACTGTGAACTGTGAACTGTGAACTGTGAACTGTGAATTGTGAACTGTGAACTGTGAACTGTGAACTGTGAACTTGAACTGTGAACTGTGAACTGTGAACTGTGAACTGTGAACTGTGAACTGTGAACTGTGAAATAAGAACGGTGCACTGTGAACTGTGAACTGTGAACTGTGAAGTGTGAACTGTGAAGTGTGAACTGTGAACTGTGAGCTGTGAACTTTGAAGTGTGCACTGCAAATTGTGAACTGTGAACGGCGGATTGTGAACTGTGAACTGTTAACTGTGAACTGGGAACTGTGAGCTGTGAACTAAGAACGGTGCACTGTGAACTGTGAACTGTGAAGTGTGAACTGTGAAGTGTGAACTGTGAACTGTGAACTGTAAACTGTAAACTGTAAACTGTAAACTGTAAACTGTAAACTGTGAACTGTGAACTGTTAACTGTGAACTGTGAACTGCGAAATGAGAACTTTGAAGTTTGCACTGCAAATTGTGAACTGTGAACGGCGGATTGTGAACTGTGAACTGTTAACTGTGAACTGTGAACTGTGAACTGTGAACTGTGAACTGTGAACTGTGAACTGTGAACAGTGAACTGTGAACTGTGAACTGTGAACTGTGAACTGTGAACTGTGAACTGTGAACTTTGAACCGCGAGCTGTGAACTTTGAAGTGTGCACTGCAAATTGTTAACTGTGAACGGCGGATTGTGAACTGTGAACTGTTAACTGTGAACTGGAAACTGTGAACTGTGAACTGAGAACTGTGAACTGTGAACTGTGAACTGTGAACTGTGAACCGTGAACTGTGAACTGCGAGCTGTGAACTTTGAAGTGTGCACTGCAAATTGTGAACTGTGAACGGCGGATTGTGAACTGTGAACTGTTAACTGTGAAATGTGAACTGTGAGCTGTGAACTAAGAACGGTGCACTGTGAACTGTGAACTGTGAACTGTGAACTGTGAAGTGTGAACTGTGAAGTGTGAACTGTGAACTGTGAACTGCGATTTGTGAACAGTGAACTGTGAACTGTGAACTGCGAGCTATGAACTGTGAACTGTGAACTGTGAACTGTGAACTGTGAACTGTGAACTGTGAACTGTGAACTGTGAACTGTGAACTGTGAACTGTGAACTGTGAACTGTGAACTGTGAACTGTGAACTGTGAACTGTGAACTGTGAACTGTGAACTGTGAACTGTGAACTGTGAACTGTGAACTGTGAACTGTGAACTGTGAACTGTGAACTGTGAACTGTGAACTGTGAACTGTGAACTGTGAACTGTGAACTGTGAACTGTGAACTGTGAACTGTGAACTGTGAACTGTGAACTGTGAACTGTGAACTGTGAACTGTGAACTGTGAACTGTGAACTGTGAACTGTGAACTGTGAACTGTGAACTGTGAACTGTGAACTGTGAACTGTGAACTGTGAACTGTGAACTGTGAACTGTGAACTGTGAACTGTGAACTGTGAACTGTGAACTGTGAACTGTGAACTGTGAACTGTGAACTGTGAACTGTGAACTGTGAACTGTGAACTGTGAACTGTGAACTGTGAACTGTGAACTGTGAACTGTGAACTGTGAACTGTGAACTGTGAACTGTGAACTGTGAACTGTGAACTGTGAACTGTGAACTGTGAACTGTGAACTGTGAACTGTGAACTGTGAACTGTGAACTGTGAACTGTGAACTGTGAACTGTGGACTGTGAACTGTGAACTGTGAACTGTGAACTGTGAACTGTGAACTGTGAACTGTGAACTGTGAACTGTGAACTGTGAACTGTGAACTGTGAACTGTGAACTGTGAACTGTGAACTGTGAACAGTGAACTGTGAACTGTGAACTACGAGCTGTGAACTTTGAAGTGTGCACTGCAAATTGTGAACTGTGAACGGCGGATTGTGAACTGTGAACTGTGAACTGTGAACTGTGAACTGTGAACTGTGAACTGTGAACTGTGAACTGTGAACTGTGAACTGTGAACTGTGAACTGTGAACTGTGAACTGTGAACTGTGAACTGTGAACTGTGAACTGTGAACTGTGAACTGTGAACTGTGAACTGTGAACTGTGAACTGTGAACTGTGAACTGTGAACTGTGAACTGTGAACTGTGAACTGTGAACTGTGAACTGTGAACTGTGATCTGTGAACAGTGAACTGTGAACTGTGAACAGTGAACTGTGAACTGTGAACTGTGAACTGTGAACTGTGAACTGTGAACTGTGAACTGTGAACTGCGAGCTGTGAACTTTGAAGTGTGCACTGCAAATTGTGAACTGGAAACTGTGAGCTGTGAACTGTGAACTGTGAACTGTGAACTGTGAACTGTGAACTGTGAACTGTGAACTGTGAACAGTGAACTGTGAACTGTGAACTACGAGCTGTGAACTTTGAAGTGTGCACTGCAAATTGTGAACTGTGAACGGCGGATTGTGAACTGTGAACTGTGAACTGTGAACTGTGAACTGTGAACTGTGAACTGTGAACTGTGAACTGTGAACTGTGAACTGTGAACTGTGAACTGTGAACTGTGAACTGTGAACTGTGAACTGTGAACTGTGAACTGTGAACTGTGAACTGTGAACTGTGAACTGTGAACTGTGATCTGTGAACAGTGAACTGTGAACTGTGAACAGTGAACTGTGAACTGTGAACTGTGAACTGTGAACTGTGAACTGTGAACTGTGAACTGTGAACTGTGAACTGTGAACTGTGAACTGCGAGCTGTGAACTTTGAAGTGTGCACTGCAAATTGTGAACTGGAAACTGTGAGCTGTGAACTGAGAAGGGTGCACTGTGAACTGTTAACTGTGAACTGTGAACTGTGAACTGTGAACTGTGAACTGCGAGCTGTGAACTTTGAAGTGTGCACTGCAAATTGTGAACTGTGAACGGCGGATTGTGAACTGTGAACTGTGAACTGTGAACTGTGAACTGTGAACTGTGAACTGTGAACTGTGAACTGTGAACTGTGAACTGTGAACTGTGAACTGTGAACTGTGAACTGTGAACTGTGAACTGTGAACTGTGAACTGTGAACTGTGAACTGTGAACTGTGAACTGTGATCTGTGAACTGTGAACTGTGAACTGTGAACTGTGAACTGTGAACTGTGAACTGTGAACTGTGAACTGTGAACTGTGAACTGTGAACTGTGAACTGTGAACTGCGAGCTGTGAACTTTGAAGTGTGCACTGCAAATTGTGAACTGTGAACGGCTGATTGTGAACTGTGAACTGTTAACTGTGAACTAAGAAGGGTGCACTGTGAACTGTGAACTGTGGACTGTGAAGTGTGAACTGTGAACTGTGAACTGTGAACTGTGAACTGTGAACTGTGAACTGTGAACTGTGAACTGTGATCTGTGAACTGTGAACTGCGAGCTGTGAACTGTGAACTGTGAACTGTGAACTGTGAACTGTGAACTGTGAACAGTGAACTGTGAACTGTGAACTACGAGCTGTGAACTTTGAAGTGTGCACTGCAAATTGTGAACTGTGAACGGCGGATTGTGAACTGTGAACTGTGAACTGTGAATTGTGAACTGTGAACTGTGAACTGTGAACTGTGAACTGTGAACTGTGAACTGTGAACTGTGAACTGTGAACTGTGAACTGTGAACTGTGAACTGTGAACTGTGAACTGTGAACTGTGAACTGTGAACTGTGAACTGTGAACTGTGAACTGTGAACTGTGAACTGTGAACTGTGAACTGTGAACTGTGAACTGTGATCTGTGAACAGTGAACTGTGAACTGTGAACAGTGAACTGTGAACTGTGAACTGTGAACTGTGAACTGTGAACTGTGAACTGTGAACTGTGAACTGCGAGCTGTGAACTTTGAAGTGTGCACTGCAAATTGTGAACTGGAAACTGTGAGCTGTGAACTGTGAACTGTGAACTGTGAACTGTGAACTGTGAACTGTGAACTGTGAACAGTGAACTGTGAACTGTGAACTACGAGCTGTGAACTTTGAAGTGTGCACTGCAAATTGTGAACTGTGAACGGCGGATTGTGAACTGTGAACTGTGAACTGTGAACTGTGAACTGTGAACTGTGAACTGTGAACTGTGAACTGTGAACTGTGAACTGTGAACTGTGAACTGTGAACTGTGAACTGTGAACTGTGAACTGTGAACTGTGAACTGTGAACTGTGATCTGTGAACAGTGAACTGTGAACTGTGAACAGTGAACTGTGAACTGTGAACTGTGAACTGTGAACTGTGAACTGTGAACTGTGAACTGTGAACTGTGAACTGTGAACTGCGAGCTGTGAACTTTGAAGTGTGCACTGCAAATTGTGAACTGGAAACTGTGAGCTGTGAACTGAGAAGGGTGCACTGTGAACGGTTAACTGTGAACTGTGAACTGTGAACTGTGAACTGTGAACTGCGAGCTGTGAACTTTGAAGTGTGCACTGCAAATTGTGAACTGTGAACGGCGGATTGTGAACTGTGAACTGTGAACTGTGAACTGTGAACTGTGAACTGTGAACTGTGAACTGTGAACTGTGAACTGTGAACTGTGAACTGTGAACTGTGAACTGTGAACTGTGAACTGTGAACTGTGAACTGTGAACTGTGAACTGTGAACTGTGAACTGTGAACTGTGAACTGTGAACTGTGAACTGTGATCTGTGAACTGTGAACTGTGAACTGTGAACTGTGAACTGTGAACTGTGAACTGTGAACTGTGAACTGTGAACTGTGAACTGTGAACTGTGAACTGTGAACTGCGAGCTGTGAACTTTGAAGTGTGCACTGCAAATTGTGAACTGTGAACGGCTGATTGTGAACTGTGAACTGTTAACTGTGAACTAAGAAGGGTGCACTGTGAACTGTGAACTGTGGACTGTGAAGTGTGAACTGTGAACTGTGAACTGTGAACTGTGAACTGTGAACTGTGAACTGTGAACTGTGAACTGTGATCTGTGAACTGTGAACTGCGAGCTGTGAACTGTGAACTGTGAACTGTGAACTGTGAACTGTGAACTGTGAACTGTGAACTGTGAACTGTGAACTGCGAGCTGTGAACTTTGAAGTGTGCACTGCAAATTGTGAACTGTGAACGGCGGATTGTGAACTGTGAACTGTTAACTGTGAACTAAGAAGGGTGCACTGTGAACTGTGAACTGTGAACTGTGAACTGTGAACTGTGAACTGTGAACTGTGAACTGTGAACTGTGAACTGTGAACTGTGAACTGTGAACTGTGAACTGTGAACTGTGAACTGTGAACTGTGAACTGTGAACTGTGAACTGTGAACTGTGAACTGTGAACTGTGAACTGTGAACTGTGAACAGTGAACTGTGAACTGTGAACTGTGAACTGTGAACTGTGAACTGTGAACTGTGAACTGTGAACTGTGAAGTGTGAACTGTGAAGTGTGAACTGTGAACTGTGAACTGTGAACTGTGAACTGCGAGCTGTGAACTTTGAAGTGTGCACTGCAAATTGTGAACTGTGAACGGCGGATTGTGAACTGTGAACTGTTAACTGTGAACTGTGAACTGTGAGCTGTGAACTGAGAAGGTTGCACTGTGAACTGTGAACTGTGAACTGTGAACTGTGAACTGTGAAGTGTGAACTGTGAAGTGTGAACTGTGAACTGTGAACTGCGATTTGTGAACAGTGAACTGTGAACTGTGAACTGCGAGCTATGAACTGTGAACTGTGAACTGTGAACTGTGAACTGTGAACTGTGAACTGTGAACTGTGAACTGTGAACTGTGAACTGTGAACTGTGAACTGTGAACTGTGAACTGTGAACTGTGAACTGTGAACTGTGAACTGTGAACTGTGAACTGTGAACTGTGAACTGTGAACTGTGAACTGTGAACTGTGAACTGTGAACTGTGAACTGTGAACTGTGAACTGTGAACTGTGAACTGTGAACTGTGAACTGTGAACTGTGAACTGTGAACTGTGAACTGTGAACTGTGAACTGTGAACTGTGAACTGTGAACTGTGAACTGTGAACTGTGAACTGTGAACTGTGAACTGTGAACTGTGAACTGTGAACTGTGAACTGTGAACTGTGAACTGTGAACTGTGAACTGTGAACTGTGAACTGTGAACTGTGAACTGTGAACTGTGAACTGTGAACAGTGAACTGTGAACTGTGAACTGTGAACTGTGATCTGTGAACTGTGAACTGCGAGCTGTGAACTGTGAACTGTGAACTGTGAACTGTGAACTGTGAACTGTGAACTGTGAACTGTGAACTGCGAGCTATGAACTTTGAAGTGTGCACTGCAAATTGTGAACTGTGAACGGCGGATTGTGAACTGTGAACTGTGAACAGTGAACTGTGAACTGTGAACTGTGAACTGTGAACTGTGAACTGTGAACTGTGAACTGTGAACTGTGAACTGTGAAGTGTGAACTGTGAACTGTGAACTGTGAACTGTGAACTGTGAACTGCGAGCTGTGAACTTTGAAGTGTGCACTGCAAATTGTGAACTGGAAACTGTGAGCTGTGAACTGAGAAGGGTGCACTGTGAACTGTTAACTGTGAACTGTGAACTGTGAACTGTGAACTGTGAACTGTGAACTGCGAGCTGTGAACTTTGAAGTGTGCACTGCAAATTGTGAACTGTGAACGGCGGATTGTGAACTGTGAACTGTTAACTGTGAACTGTGAACTGTGAGCTGTGAACTGAGAAGGTTGCACTGTGAACTGTGAACTGTGAACTGTGAAGTGTGAACTGTGAAGTGTGAACTGTGAAGTGTGAACTGCGATTTGTGAACAGTGAACTGTGAGCTGTGAACTTTGAAGTGTGCACTGCAAATTGTGAACTGTGAACGGCGGATTGTGAACTGTGAACTGTTAACTGTGAACTGGGAACTGTGAGCTGTGAACTAAGAACGGTGCACTGTGAACTGTGAACTGTGAAGTGTGAACTGTGAAGTGTGAACTGTGAACTGTGAACTGTAAACTGTAAACTGTAAACTGTAAACTGTAAACTGTAAACTGTGAACTGTGAACTGTTAACTGTGAACTGTGAACTGCGAAATGAGAACTTTGAAGTGTGCACTGCAAATTGTGAACTGTGAACGGCGGATTGTGAACTGTGAACTGTTAACTGTGAACTGTGAACTGTGAACTGTGAACTGTGAACTGTGAACAGTGAACTGTGAACTGTGAACTGTGAACTGTGAACTGTGAACTGTGAACTGTGAACTTTGAACCGCGAGCTGTGAACTTTGAAGTGTGCACTGCAAATTGTTAACTGTGAACGGCGGATTGTGAACTGTGAACTGTTAACTGTGAACTGGAAACTGTGAACTGTGAACTGCGAGCTGTGAACTTTGAAGTGTGCACTGCAAATTGTGAACTGTGAACGGCGGATTGTGAACTGTGAACTGTTAACTGTGAAATGTGAACTGTGAGCTGTGAACTAAGAACGGTGCACTGTGAACTGTGAACTGTGAACTGTGAACTGTGAAGTGTGAACTGTGAAGTGTGAACTGTGAACTGTGAACTGCGATTTGTGAACAGTGAACTGTGAACTGTGAACTGCGAGCTATGAACTGTGAACTGTGAACTGTGAACTGTGAACTGTGAACTGTGAACTGTGAACTGTGAACTGTGAACTGTGAACTGTGAACTGTGAACTGTGAACTGTGAACTGTGAACTGTGAACTGTGAACTGTGAACTGTGAACTGTGAACTGTGAACTGTGAACTGTGAACTATGAACTGTGAACTGTGAACTGTGAACTGTGAACTGTGAACTGTGAACTGTGAACTGTGAACTGTGAACTGTGAACTGTGAACTGTGAACTGTGAACTGTGAACTGTGAACTGTGAACTGTGAACTGTGAACTGTGAACTGTGAACTGTGAACTGTGAACTGTGAACTGTGAACTGTGAACTGTGAACTGTGAACTGTGAACTGTGAACTGTGAACTGTGAACTGTGAACTGTGAACTGTGAACTGTGAACTGTGAACTGTGAACTGTGAACTTTGAAGTGTGCACTGCAAATTGTGAACTGTGAACGGCGGATTGTGAACTGTGAACTGTGAACTGTGAACTGTGAACTGTGAACTGTGAACTGTGAACTGTGAACTGTGAACTGTGAACTGTGAACTGTGAACTGTGAACTGTGAACTGTGAACTGTGAACTGTGAACTGTGAACTGTGAACTGTGAACTGTGAACTGTGAACTGTGAACTGTGAACTGTGAACTGTGAACTGTGAACTGTGAACTGTGAACTGTGAACTGTGAACTGTGAACTGTGAACTGTGAACTGTGAACTGTGAACTGTGAACTGTGAACTGTGAACTGTGAACTGTGAACTGTGAACTGTGAACTGTGAACTGTGAACTGTGAACTGTGAACTGTGAACTGTGAACTGTGAACTGTGAACTGTGAACTGTGAACTGTGAACTGTGAACTGTGAACAGTGAACTGTGAACTGTGAACTGTGAACTGTGATCTGTGAACTGTGAACTGCGAGCTGTGAACTGTGAACTGTGAACTGTGAACTGTGAACTGTGAACTGTGAACTGTGAACTGTGAACTGCGAGCTATGAACTTTGAAGTGTGCACTGCAAATTGTGAACTGTGAACGGCGGATTGTGAACTGTGAACTGTGAACAGTGAACTGTGAACTGTGAACTGTGAACTGTGAACTGTGAACTGTGAACTGTGAACTGTGAAGTGTGAACTGTGAACTGTGAACTGTGAACTGTGAACTGTGAACTGTGAACTGTGAACTGTGAACTGCGAGCTGTGAACTTTGAAGTGTGCACTGCAAATTGTGAACTGGAAACTGTGAGCTGTGAACTGAGAAGGGTGCACTGTGAACTGTTAACTGTGAACTGTGAACTGTGAACTGTGAACTGTGAACTGTGAACTGCGAGCTGTGAACTTTGAAGTGTGCACTGCAAATTGTGAACTGTGAACGGCGGATTGTGAACTGTGAACTGTTAACTGTGAACTGTGAACTGTGAGCTGTGAACTGAGAAGGTTGCACTGTGAACTGTGAACTGTGAACTGTGAAGTGTGAACTGTGAAGTGTGAACTGTGAAGTGTGAACTGCGATTTGTGAACAGTGAACTGTGAACTGTGAACTGCGAGCTATGAACTGTGAACTGTGAACTGTGAACTGTGAACTGTGAACTG
This sequence comes from Lasioglossum villosulum, assembly GCA_963971365.1. Taxonomy (NCBI): domain Eukaryota; kingdom Metazoa; phylum Arthropoda; class Insecta; order Hymenoptera; family Halictidae; genus Lasioglossum; species Lasioglossum villosulum. The sequence continues at coordinate 327,563 of CAXARU010000110.1, forward strand.
TGAACTGTGAACTGTGAACTGTGAACTGTGAACTGTGAACTGTGAACTGTGAACTGTGAACTGTGAACTGTGAACTGTGAACTGTGAACTGTGAACTGTGAACTGTGAACTGTGAACTGTGAACTGTGAACTGTGAACTGTGAACTGTGAACTGTGAACTGTGAACTGTGAATTGTGAACTATGAACTGTGAACTGTGAACTGTGAACTTGAACTGTGAACTGTGAACTGTGAACTGTGAACTGTGAACTGTGAACTGTGAACTGTGAACTGTGAACTGTGAACTGTGAACTGTGAACTGTGAAATAAGAACGGTGCACTGTGAACTGTGAACTGTGAAGTGTGAACTGTGAAGTGTGAACTGTGAACTGTGAGCTGTGAACTTTGAAGTGTGCACTGCAAATTGTGAACTGTGAACGGCGGATTGTGAACTGTGAACTGTTAACTGTGAACTGGGAACTGTGAGCTGTGAACTAAGAACGGTGCACTGTGAACTGTGAACTGTGAAGTGTGAACTGTGAAGTGTGAACTGTGAACTGTGAACTGTAAACTGTAAACTGTAAACTGTAAACTGTAAACTGTAAACTGTGAACTGTGAACTGTTAACTGTGAACTGTGAACTGCGAAATGAGAACTTTGAAGTGTGCACTGCAAATTGTGAACTGTGAACGGCGGATTGTGAACTGTGAACTGTTAACTGTGAACTGTGAACTGTGAACTGTGAACTGTGAACTGTGAACAGTGAACTGTGAACTGTGAACTGTGAACTGTGAACTGTGAACTGTGAACTGTGAACTTTGAACCGCGAGCTGTGAACTTTGAAGTGTGCACTGCAAATTGTTAACTGTGAACGGCGGATTGTGAACTGTGAACTGTTAACTGTGAACTGGAAACTGTGAACTGTGAACTGCGAGCTGTGAACTTTGAAGTGTGCACTGCAAATTGTGAACTGTGAACTGTTAACTGTGAAATGTGAACTGTGAACTGTGAGCTGTGAACTAAGAACGGTGCACTGTGAACTGTGAACTGTGAACTGTGAACTGTGAAGTGTGAACTGTGAAGTGTGAACTGTGAACTGTGAACTGCGATTTGTGAACAGTGAACTGTGAACTGTGAACTGCGAGCTATGAACTGTGAACTGTGAACTGTGAACTGTGAACTGTGAACTGTGAACTGTGAACTGTGAACTGTGAACTGTGAACTGTGAACTGTGAACTGTGAACTGTGAACTGTGAACTGTGAACTGTGAACTGTGAACTGTGAACTGTGAACTGTGAACTGTGAACTGTGAACTGTGAACTGTGAACTGTGAACTGTGAACTGTGAACTGTGAACTGTGAACTGTGAACTGTGAACTGTGAACTGTGAACTGTGAACTGTGAACTGTGAACTGTGAACTGTGAAATAAGAACGGTGCACTGTGAACTGTGAACTGTGAACTGTGAAGTGTGAACTGTGAAGTGTGAACTGTGAACTGTGAGCTGTGAACTTTGAAGTGTGCACTGCAAATTGTGAACTGTGAACGGCGGATTGTGAACTGTGAACTGTTAACTGTGAACTGGGAACTGTGAGCTGTGAACTAAGAACGGTGCACTGTGAACTGTGAACTGTGAAGTGTGAACTGTGAAGTGTGAACTGTGAACTGTGAACTGTAAACTGTAAACTGTAAACTGTAAACTGTAAACTGTAAACTGTGAACTGTGAACTGTTAACTGTGAACTGTGAACTGCGAAATGAGAACTTTGAAGTGTGCACTGCAAATTGTGAACTGTGAACGGCGGATTGTGAACTGTGAACTGTTAACTGTGAACTGTGAACTGTGAACTGTGAACTGTGAACTGTGAACAGTGAACTGTGAACTGTGAACTGTGAACTGTGAACTGTGAACTGTGAACTGTGAACTTTGAACCGCGAGCTGTGAACTTTGAAGTGTGCACTGCAAATTGTTAACTGTGAACGGCGGATTGTGAACTGTGAACTGTTAACTGTGAACTGGAAACTGTGAACTGTGAACTGCGAGCTGTGAACTTTGAAGTGTGCACTGCAAATTGTGAACTGTGAACGGCGGATTGTGAACTGTGAACTGTTAACTGTGAAATGTGAACTGTGAGCTGTGAACTAAGAACGGTGCACTGTGAACTGTGAACTGTGAACTGTGAACTGTGAAGTGTGAACTGTGAAGTGTGAACTGTGAACTGTGAACTGCGATTTGTGAACAGTGAACTGTGAACTGTGAACTGCGAGCTATGAACTGTGAACTGTGAACTGTGAACTGTGAACTGTGAACTGTGAACTGTGAACTGTGAACTGTGAACTGTGAACTGTGAACTGTGAACTGTGAACTGTGAACTGTGAACTGTGAACTGTGAACTGTGAACTGTGAACTGTGAACTGTGAACTGTGAACTGTGAACTATGAACTGTGAACTGTGAACTGTGAACTGTGAACTGTGAACTGTGAACTGTGAACTGTGAACTGTGAACTGTGAACTGTGAACTGTGAACTGTGAACTGTGAACTGTGAACTGTGAACTGTGAACTGTGAACTGTGAACTGTGAACTGTGAACTGTGAACTGTGAACTGTGAACTGTGAACTGTGAACTGTGAACTGTGAACTGTGAACTGTGAACTGTGAACTGTGAACTGTGAACTGTGAACTGTGAACTGTGAACTGTGAACTGTGAACTGTGAACTGTGAACTGTGAACTGTGAACTGTGAACTGTGAACTGTGAACTGTGAACTGTGAACTGTGAACTTTGAAGTGTGCACTGCAAATTGTGAACTGTGAACGGCGGATTGTGAACTGTGAACTGTGAACTGTGAACTGTGAACTGTGAACTGTGAACTGTGAACTGTGAACTGTGAACTGTGAACTGTGAACTGTGAACTGTGAACTGTGAACTGTGAACTGTGAACTGTGAACTGTGAACTGTGAACTGTGAACTGTGAACTGTGAACTGTGAACTGTGAACTGTGAACTGTGAACTGTGAACTGTGAACTGTGAACTGTGAACTGTGAACTGTGAACTGTGAACTGTGAACTGTGAACTGTGAACTGTGAACTGTGAACTGTGAACTGTGAACTGTGAACTGTGAACTGTGAACTGTGAACTGTGAACAGTGAACTGTGAACTGTGAACTGTGAACTGTGATCTGTGAACTGTGAACTGCGAGCTGTGAACTGTGAACTGTGAACTGTGAACTGTGAACTGTGAACTGTGAACTGTGAACTGTGAACTGCGAGCTATGAACTTTGAAGTGTGCACTGCAAATTGTGAACTGTGAACGGCGGATTGTGAACTGTGAACTGTGAACAGTGAACTGTGAACTGTGAACTGTGAACTGTGAACTGTGAACTGTGAACTGTGAACTGTGAAGTGTGAACTGTGAACTGTGAACTGTGAACTGTGAACTGTGAACTGTGAACTGTGAACTGTGAACTGCGAGCTGTGAACTTTGAAGTGTGCACTGCAAATTGTGAACTGGAAACTGTGAGCTGTGAACTGAGAAGGGTGCACTGTGAACTGTTAACTGTGAACTGTGAACTGTGAACTGTGAACTGTGAACTGTGAACTGCGAGCTGTGAACTTTGAAGTGTGCACTGCAAATTGTGAACTGTGAACGGCGGATTGTGAACTGTGAACTGTTAACTGTGAACTGTGAACTGTGAGCTGTGAACTGAGAAGGTTGCACTGTGAACTGTGAACTGTGAACTGTGAAGTGTGAACTGTGAAGTGTGAACTGTGAAGTGTGAACTGCGATTTGTGAACAGTGAACTGTGAACTGTGAACTGCGAGCTATGAACTGTGAACTGTGAACTGTGAACTGTGAACTGTGAACTGTGAACTGTGAACTGTGAACTGTGAACTGTGAACTGTGAACTGTGAACTGTGAACTGTGAACTGTGAACTGTGAACTGTGAACTGTGAACTGTGAACTGTGAACTGTGAACTGTGAACTGTGAACTGTGAACTGTGAACTGTGAATTGTGAACTGTGAACTGTGAACTGTGAACTGTGAACTTGAACTGTGAACTGTGAACTGTGAACTGTGAACTGTGAACTGTGAACTGTGAACTGTGAACTGTGAACTGTGAACTGTGAACTGTGAACTGTGAACTGTGAAATAAGAACGGTGCACTGTGAACTGTGAACTGTGAAGTGTGAACTGTGAAGTGTGAACTGTGAACTGTGAGCTGTGAACTTTGAAGTGTGCACTGCAAATTGTGAACTGTGAACGGCGGATTGTGAACTGTGAACTGTTAACTGTGAACTGGGAACTGTGAGCTGTGAACTAAGAACGGTGCACTGTGAACTGTGAACTGTGAAGTGTGAACTGTGAAGTGTGAACTGTGAACTGTGAACTGTAAACTGTAAACTGTAAACTGTAAACTGTAAACTGTAAACTGTGAACTGTGAACTGTTAACTGTGAACTGTGAACTGCGAAATGAGAACTTTGAAGTGTGCACTGCAAATTGTGAACTGTGAACGGCGGATTGTGAACTGTGAACTGTTAACTGTGAACTGTGAACTGTGAACTGTGAACTGTGAACTGTGAACAGTGAACTGTGAACTGTGAACTGTGAACTGTGAACTGTGAACTGTGAACTGTGAACTTTGAACCGCGAGCTGTGAACTTTGAAGTGTGCACTGCAAATTGTTAACTGTGAACGGCGGATTGTGAACTGTGAACTGTTAACTGTGAACTGGAAACTGTGAACTGTGAACTGCGAGCTGTGAACTTTGAAGTGTGCACTGCAAATTGTGAACTGTGAACGGCGGATTGTGAACTGTGAACTGTTAACTGTGAAATGTGAACTGTGAGCTGTGAACTAAGAACGGTGCACTGTGAACTGTGAACTGTGAACTGTGAACTGTGAAGTGTGAACTGTGAAGTGTGAACTGTGAACTGTGAACTGCGATTTGTGAACAGTGAACTGTGAACTGTGAACTGCGAGCTATGAACTGTGAACTGTGAACTGTGAACTGTGAACTGTGAACTGTGAACTGTGAACTGTGAACTGTGAACTGTGAACTGTGAACTGTGAACTGTGAACTGTGAACTGTGAACTGTGAACTGTGAACTGTGAACTGTGAACTGTGAACTGTGAACTGTGAACTGTGAACTGTGAACTGTGAACTGTGAACTGTGAACTGTGAACTGTGAACTGTGAACTGTGAACTGTGAACTGTGAACTGTGAACTGTGAACTGTGAACTGTGAACTGTGAACTGTGAACTGTGAACTGTGAACTGTGAACTGTGAACTGTGAACTGTGAACTGTGAACTGTGAACTGTGAACTGTGAACTGTGAACTGTGAACTGTGAACTGTGAACTGTGAACTGTGAACTGTGAACTGTGAACTGTGAACTGTGAACTGTGAACTGTGAACTGTGAACTGTGAACTGTGAACTGTGAACTGTGAACTGTGAACTGTGAACTGTGAACTGTGAACTGTGAACTGTGAACTGTGAACTGTGAACTGTGAACTGTGAACTGTGAACTGTGAACTGTGAACTGTGAACTGTGAACTGTGAACTGTGAACTGTGAACTGTGAACTGTGGACTGTGAACTGTGATCTGTGAACTGTGAACTGTGAACTGTGAACTGTGAACTGTGAACTGTGAACTGTGAACTGTGAACTGTGAACAGTGAACTGTGAACTGTGAACTACGAGCTGTGAACTTTGAAGTGTGCACTGCAAATTGTGAACTGTGAACGGCGGATTGTGAACTGTGAACTGTGAACTGTGAACTGTGAACTGTGAACTGTGAACTGTGAACTGTGAACTGTGAACTGTGAACTGTGAACTGTGAACTGTGAACTGTGAACTGTGAACTGTGAACTGTGAACTGTGAACTGTGAACTGTGAACTGTGAACTGTGAACTGTGATCTGTGAACAGTGAACTGTGAACTGTGAACAGTGAACTGTGAACTGTGAACTGTGAACTGTGAACTGTGAACTGTGAACTGTGAACTGTGAACTGTGAACTGTGAACTGTGAACTGTGAACTGTGAACTGCGAGCTGTGAACTTTGAAGTGTGCACTGCAAATTGTGAACTGGAAACTGTGAGCTGTGAACTGTGAACTGTGAACTGTGAACTGTGAACTGTGAACTGTGAACTGTGAACTGTGAACAGTGAACTGTGAACTGTGAACTACGAGCTGTGAACTTTGAAGTGTGCACTGCAAATTGTGAACTGTGAACGGCGGATTGTGAACTGTGAACTGTGAACTGTGAACTGTGAACTGTGAACTGTGAACTGTGAACTGTGAACTGTGAACTGTGAACTGTGAACTGTGAACTGTGAACTGTGAACTGTGAACTGTGAACTGTGAACTGTGAACTGTGATCTGTGAACAGTGAACTGTGAACTGTGAACAGTGAACTGTGAACTGTGAACTGTGAACTGTGAACTGTGAACTGTGAACTGTGAACTGTGAACTGTGAACTGTGAACTGCGAGCTGTGAACTTTGAAGTGTGCACTGCAAATTGTGAACTGGAAACTGTGAGCTGTGAACTGAGAAGGGTGCACTGTGAACTGTTAACTGTGAACTGTGAACTGTGAACTGTGAACTGTGAACTGCGAGCTGTGAACTTTGAAGTGTGCACTGCAAATTGTGAACTGTGAACGGCGGATTGTGAACTGTGAACTGTTAACTGTGAACTAAGAAGGGTGCACTGTGAACTGTGAACTGTGAACTGTGAACTGTGAACTGTGAACTGTGAACTGTGAACTGTGAACTGTGAACTGTGAACTGTGAACTGTGAACTGTGAACTGTGAACTGTGAACTGTGAACTGTGAACTGTGAACTGTGAACTGTGAACTGTGAACTGTGAACTGTGAACTGTGAACTGTGAACTGTGAACTGTGAACTGTGAACTGTGAACTGTGAACTGTGAACTGTGAACTGTGAACTGTGAACTGTGAACTGTGAACTGTGAACTGTGAACTGTGAACTGTGAACTGTGAATTGTGAACTGTGAACTGTGAACTGTGAACTGTGAACTGTGAACTGTGAACTGTGAACTGTGGACTGTGAACTGTGATCTGTGAACTGTGAACTGTGAACTGTGAACTGTGAACTGTGAACTGTGAACTGTGAACTGTGAACTGTGAACTGTGAACTGTGAACTGTGAACAGTGAACTGTGAACTGTGAACTACGAGCTGTGAACTTTGAAGTGTGCACTGCAAATTGTGAACTGTGAACGGCGGATTGTGAACTGTGAACTGTGAACTGTGAACTGTGAACTGTGAACTGTGAACTGTGAACTGTGAACTGTGAACTGTGAACTGTGAACTGTGAACTGTGAACTGTGAACTGTGAACTGTGAACTGTGAACTGTGAACTGTGAACTGTGAACTGTGAACTGTGAACTGTGAACTGTGAACTGTGAACTGTGAACTGTGATCTGTGAACAGTGAACTGTGAACTGTGAACAGTGAACTGTGAACTGTGAACTGTGAACTGTGAACTGTGAACTGTGAACTGTGAACTGTGAACTGTGAACTGTGAACTGTGAACTGTGAACTGTGAACTGCGAGCTGTGAACTTTGAAGTGTGCACTGCAAATTGTGAACTGGAAACTGTGAGCTGTGAACTGTGAACTGTGAACTGTGAACTGTGAACTGTGAACTGTGAACTGTGAACTGTGAACAGTGAACTGTGAACTGTGAACTACGAGCTGTGAACTTTGAAGTGTGCACTGCAAATTGTGAACTGTGAACGGCGGATTGTGAACTGTGAACTGTGAACTGTGAACTGTGAACTGTGAACTGTGAACTGTGAACTGTGAACTGTGAACTGTGAACTGTGAACTGTGAACTGTGAACTGTGAACTGTGAACTGTGAACTGTGAACTGTGAACTGTGAACTGTGATCTGTGAACAGTGAACTGTGAACTGTGAACAGTGAACTGTGAACTGTGAACTGTGAACTGTGAACTGTGAACTGTGAACTGTGAACTGTGAACTGTGAACTGTGAACTGCGAGCTGTGAACTTTGAAGTGTGCACTGCAAATTGTGAACTGGAAACTGTGAGCTGTGAACTGAGAAGGGTGCACTGTGAACTGTTAACTGTGAACTGTGAACTGTGAACTGTGAACTGTGAACTGCGAGCTGTGAACTTTGAAGTGTGCACTGCAAATTGTGAACTGTGAACGGCGGATTGTGAACTGTGAACTGTTAACTGTGAACTAAGAAGGGTGCACTGTGAACTGTGAACTGTGAACTGTGAACTGTGAACTGTGAACTGTGAACTGTGAACTGTGAACTGTGAACTGTGAACTGTGAACTGTGAACTGTGAACTGTGAACTGTGAACTGTGAACTGTGAACTGTGAACTGTGAACTGTGAACTGTGAACTGTGAACTGTGAACTGTGAACTGTGAACTGTGAACTGTGAACTGTGAACTGTGAACTGTGAACTGTGAACTGTGAACTGTGAACTGTGAACTGTGAACTGTGAACTGTGAACTGTGAACTGTGAACTGTGAACTGTGAACTGTGAACTGTGAACTGTGAACTGTGAACTGTGAACTGTGAACTGTGAACTGTGAACTGTGAACTGTGAACTGTGAACTGTGAACTGTGAACTGTGAACTGTGAACTGTGAACTGTGAACTGTGAACTGTGAACTGTGAACTGTGAACTGTGAACTGTGAACTGTGAACTGTGAACTGTGATCTGTGAACTGTGAACTGTGAACTGTGAACTGTGAACTGTGAACTGTGAACTGTGAACTGTGAACTGTGAACTGTGAACTGTGAACTGTGAACTGCGAGCTGTGAACTTTGAAGTGTGCACTGCAAATTGTGAACTGTGAACGGCTGATTGTGAACTGTGAACTGTTAACTGTGAACTAAGAAGGGTGCACTGTGAACTGTGAACTGTGGACTGTGAAGTGTGAACTGTGAACTGTGAACTGTGAACTGTGAACTGTGAACTGTGAACTGTGAACTGTGAACTGTGAACTGCGAGCTGTGAACTTTGAAGTGTGCACTGCAAATTGTGAACTGTGAACGGCTGATTGTGAACTGTGAACTGTGAACTGTGAACTGTGAACTGTGAACTGTGAACTGTGAACTGTGAACTGTGAACTGTGAACTGTGAACTGTGAACTGTGAACTGTGAACTGTGAACTGTGAACTGTGAACTGTGAACTGTGAACTGTGAACTGTGAACTGTGAACTGTGAACTGTGAACTGTGAACTGTGAACTGTGAACTGTGAACTGTGAACTGTGAACTGTGAACTGTGAACTGTGAACTGTGATCTGTGAACTGTGAACTGTGAACTGTGAACTGTGAACTGTGAACTGTGAACTGTGAACTGTGAACTGTGAACTGTGAACTGTGAACTGTGAACTGTGAACTGTGAACTGTGAACTGTGAACTGTGAACTGTGAACTGTGAACTGTGAACTGTGAACTGTGAACTGTGAACTGTGATCTGTGAACAGTGAACTGTGAACTGTGAACAGTGAACAGTGAACTGTGAACTGTGAACTGTGAACTGTGAACTGTGAACTGTGAACTGTGAACTGTGAACTGTGAACTGTGAACTGTGAACTGTGAACTGTGAACTGCGAGCTGTGAACTTTGAAGTGTGCACTGCAAATTGTGAACTGGAAACTGTGAGCTGTGAACTGTGAACTGTGAACTGTGAACTGTGAACTGTGAACTGTGAACTGTGAACTGTGAACAGTGAACTGTGAACTGTGAACTACGAGCTGTGAACTTTGAAGTGTGCACTGCAAATTGTGAACTGTGAACGGCGGATTGTGAACTGTGAACTGTGAACTGTGAACTGTGAACTGTGAACTGTGAACTGTGAACTGTGAACTGTGAACTGTGAACTGTGAACTGTGAACTGTGAACTGTGAACTGTGAACTGCGAGCTGTGAACTTTGAAGTGTGCACTGCAAATTGTGAACTGTGAACGGCTGATTGTGAACTGTGAACTGTTAACTGTGAACTAAGAAGGGTGCACTGTGAACTGTGAACTGTGGACTGTGAAGTGTGAACTGTGAACTGTGAACTGTGAACTGTGAACTGTGAACTGTGAACTGTGAACTGTGAACTGTGAACTGTGAACTGTGATCTGTGAACTGTGAACTGCGAGCTGCGAACTGTGAACTGTGAACTGTGAACTGTGAACTGTGAACTGTGAACTGTGAACTGTGAACTGTGAACTGTGAACTGTGAACTGTGAACTGTGAACTGTGAACTGTGAACTGTGAACTGTGAACTGTGAACTGTGAACTGTGAACTGTGAACTGTGAACTGTGAACTGTGAACTGTGAACTGTGAACTGTGAACTGTGATCTGTGAACTGTGAACTGTGAACTGTGAACTGTGAACTGTGAACTGTGAACTGTGAACTGTGAACTGTGAACTGTGAACTGTGAACTGTGAACTGTGAACTGTGATCTGTGAACTGTGAACTGTGAACTGTGAACTGTGAACTGTGAACTGTGAACTGTGAACTGTGAACTGTGAACTGTGAACTGTGAACTGTGAACTGTGAACTGCGAGCTGTGAACTTTGAAGTGTGCACTGCAAATTGTGAACTGTGAACGGCTGATTGTGAACTGTGAACTGTGAACTGTGAACTGTGAACTGTGAACTGTGAACTGTGAACTGTGAACTGTGAACTGTGAACTGTGAACTGTGAACTGTGAACTGTGAACTGTGAACTGTGAACTGTGAACTGTGAACTGTGAACTGTGAACTGTGAACTGTGAACTGTGAACTGTGAACTGTGAACTGTGAACTGTGAACTGTGAACTGTGAACTGTGAACTGTGAACTGTGAACTGTGAACTGTGAACTGTGAACTGTGAACTGTGAACTGTGAACTGTGAACTGTGAACTGTGAACTGTGAACTGTGAACTGTGAACTGTGAACTGTGAACTGTGAACTGTGAACTGTGAACTGTGAACTGTGAACTGTGATCTGTGAACTGTGAACTGTGAACTGTGAACTGTGAACTGTGAACTGTGAACTGTGAACTGTGAACTGTGAACTGTGAACTGTGAACTGTGAACTGCGAGCTGTGAACTTTGAAGTGTGCACTGCAAATTGTGAACTGTGAACGGCTGATTGTGAACTGTGAACTGTTAACTGTGAACTAAGAAGGGTGCACTGTGAACTGTGAACTGTGGACTGTGAAGTGTGAACTGTGAACTGTGAACTGTGAACTGTGAACTGTGAACTGTGAACTGTGAACTGTGAACTGTGAACTGTGAACTGTGATCTGTGAACTGTGAACTGCGAGCTGCGAACTGTGAACTGTGAACTGTGAACTGTGAACTGTGAACTGTGAACTGTGAACTGTGAACTGTGAACTGTGAACTGTGAACTGTGAACTGTGAACTGTGAACTGTGAACTGTGAACTGTGAACTGTGAACTGTGAACTGTGAACTGTGAACTGTGAACTGTGAACTGTGAACTGTGAACTGTGAACTGTGATCTGTGAACTGTGAACTGTGAACTGTGAACTGTGAACTGTGAACTGTGAACTGTGAACTGTGAACTGTGAACTGTGAACTGTGAACTGTGAACTGTGAACTGTGATCTGTGAACTGTGAACTGTGAACTGTGAACTGTGAACTGTGAACTGTGAACTGTGAACTGTGAACTGTGAACTGTGAACTGTGAACTGTGAACTGTGAACTGCGAGCTGTGAACTTTGAAGTGTGCACTGCAAATTGTGAACTGTGAACGGCTGATTGTGAACTGTGAACTGTGAACTGTGAACTGTGAACTGTGAACTGTGAACTGTGAACTGTGAACTGTGAACTGTGAACTGTGAACTGTGAACTGTGAACTGTGAACTGTGAACTGTGAACTGTGAACTGTGAACTGTGAACTGTGAACTGTGAACTGTGAACTGTGAACTGTGAACTGTGAACTGTGAACTGTGAACTGTGAACTGTGAACTGTGAACTGTGAACTGTGAACTGTGAACTGTGATCTGTGAACTGTGAACTGTGAACTGTGAACTGTGAACTGTGAACTGTGAACTGTGAACTGTGAACTGTGAACTGTGAACTGTGAACTGTGAACTGTGAACTGTGAACTGTGAACTGTGAACTGTGAACTGTGAACTGTGAACTGTGAACTGTGAACTGTGAACTGTGAACTGTGATCTGTGAACAGTGAACTGTGAACTGTGAACAGTGAACAGTGAACTGTGAACTGTGAACTGTGAACTGTGAACTGTGAACTGTGAACTGTGAACTGTGAACTGTGAACTGTGAACTGTGAACTGTGAACTGTGAACTGCGAGCTGTGAACTTTGAAGTGTGCACTGCAAATTGTGAACTGGAAACTGTGAGCTGTGAACTGTGAACTGTGAACTGTGAACTGTGAACTGTGAACTGTGAACTGTGAACTGTGAACAGTGAACTGTGAACTGTGAACTACGAGCTGTGAACTTTGAAGTGTGCACTGCAAATTGTGAACTGTGAACGGCGGATTGTGAACTGTGAACTGTGAACTGTGAACTGTGAACTGTGAACTGTGAACTGTGAACTGTGAACTGTGAACTGTGAACTGTGAACTGTGAACTGTGAACTGTGAACTGTGAACTGTGAACTGTGAACTGTGAACTGTGAACTGCGAGCTGTGAACTTTGAAGTGTGCACTGCAAATTGTGAACTGTGAACGGCTGATTGTGAACTGTGAACTGTTAACTGTGAACTAAGAAGGGTGCACTGTGAACTGTGAACTGTGGACTGTGAAGTGTGAACTGTGAACTGTGAACTGTGAACTGTGAACTGTGAACTGTGAACTGTGAACTGTGAACTGTGAACTGTGAACTGTGATCTGTGAACTGTGAACTGCGAGCTGCGAACTGTGAACTGTGAACTGTGAACTGTGAACTGTGAACTGTGAACTGTGAACTGTGAACTGTGAACTGTGAACTGTGAACTGTGAACTGTGAACTGTGAACTGTGAACTGTGAACTGTGAACTGTGAACTGTGAACTGTGAACTGTGAACTGTGAACTGTGAACTGTGAACTGTGAACTGTGAACTGTGAACTGTGATCTGTGAACTGTGAACTGTGAACTGTGAACTGTGAACTGTGAACTGTGAACTGTGAACTGTGAACTGTGAACTGTGAACTGTGAACTGTGAACTGTGAACTGTGATCTGTGAACTGTGAACTGTGAACTGTGAACTGTGAACTGTGAACTGTGAACTGTGAACTGTGAACTGTGAACTGTGAACTGTGAACTGTGAACTGTGAACTGCGAGCTGTGAACTTTGAAGTGTGCACTGCAAATTGTGAACTGTGAACGGCTGATTGTGAACTGTGAACTGTGAACTGTGAACTGTGAACTGTGAACTGTGAACTGTGAACTGTGAACTGTGAACTGTGAACTGTGAACTGTGAACTGTGAACTGTGAACTGTGAACTGTGAACTGTGAACTGTGAACTGTGAACTGTGAACTGTGAACTGTGAACTGTGAACTGTGAACTGTGAACTGTGAACTGTGAACTGTGAACTGTGAACTGTGAACTGTGAACTGTGAACTGTGAACTGTGAACTGTGAACTGTGAACTGTGATCTGTGAACTGTGAACTGTGAACTGTGAACTGTGAACTGTGAACTGTGAACTGTGAACTGTGAACTGTGAACTGTGAACTGTGAACTGTGAACTGTGAACTGTGAACTGTGAACTGTGAACTGTGAACTGTGAACTGTGAACTGTGAACTGTGAACTGTGAACTGTGATCTGTGAACAGTGAACTGTGAACTGTGAACAGTGAACAGTGAACTGTGAACTGTGAACTGTGAACTGTGAACTGTGAACTGTGAACTGTGAACTGTGAACTGTGAACTGTGAACTGTGAACTGTGAACTGTGAACTGCGAGCTGTGAACTTTGAAGTGTGCACTGCAAATTGTGAACTGGAAACTGTGAGCTGTGAACTGTGAACTGTGAACTGTGAACTGTGAACTGTGAACTGTGAACTGTGAACTGTGAACAGTGAACTGTGAACTGTGAACTACGAGCTGTGAACTTTGAAGTGTGCACTGCAAATTGTGAACTGTGAACGGCGGATTGTGAACTGTGAACTGTGAACTGTGAACTGTGAACTGTGAACTGTGAACTGTGAACTGTGAACTGTGAACTGTGAACTGTGAACTGTGAACTGTGAACTGTGAACTGTGAACTGTGAACTGTGAACTGTGAACTGTGAACTGTGAACTGTGAACTGTGAACTGTGATCTGTGAACAGTGAACTGTGAACTGTGAACAGTGAACTGTGAACTGTGAACTGTGAACTGTGAACTGTGAACTGTGAACTGTGAACTGTGAACTGTGAACTGTGAACTGCGAGCTGTGAACTTTGAAGTGTGCACTGCAAATTGTGAACTGGAAACTGTGAGCTGTGAACTGAGAAGGGTGCACTGTGAACTGTTAACTGTGAACTGTGAACTGTGAACTGTGAACTGTGAACTGCGAGCTGTGAACTTTGAAGTGTGCACTGCAAATTGTGAACTGTGAACGGCGGATTGTGAACTGTGAACTGTTAACTGTGAACTAAGAAGGGTGCACTGTGAACTGTGAACTGTGAACTGTGAACTGTGAACTGTGAACTGTGAACTGTGAACTGTGAACTGTGAACTGTGAACTGTGAACTGTGAACTGTGAACTGTGAACTGTGAACTGTGAACTGTGAACTGTGAACTGTGAACTGTGAACTGTGAACTGTGAACTGTGAACTGTGAACTGTGAACTGTGAACTGTGAACTGTGAACTGTGAACTGTGAACTGTGAACTGTGAACTGTGAACTGTGAACTGTGAACTGTGAACTGTGAACTGTGAACTGTGAACTGTGAACTGTGAACTGTGAACTGTGAACTGTGAACTGTGAACTGTGAACTGTGAACTGTGAACTGTGAACTGTGAACTGTGAACTGTGAACTGTGAACTGTGAACTGTGAACTGTGAACTGTGAACTGTGAACTGTGAACTGTGAACTGTGAACTGTGAACTGTGAACTGTGAACTGTGAACTGTGAACTGTGATCTGTGAACTGTGAACTGCGAGCTGTGAACTGTGAACTGTGAACTGTGAACTGTGAACTGTGAACTGTGAACTGTGAACTGTGAACTGTGAACTGTGAACTGTGAACTGTGAACTGTGAACTGTGAACTGTGAACTGTGAACTGTGAACTGCGAGCTGTGAACTGTGAACTGTGAACTGTGAACTGTGAACTGTGAACTGTGAACTGTGAACTGTGAACTGTGAACTGTGATCTGTGAACTGTGAACTGTGAACTGTGAACTGTGAACTGTGAACTGTTAACTGTGAACTGTGAACTGTGAACTGTGAACTGTGAACTGTGAACTGTGAACTGTGATCTGTGAACTGTGAACTGTGAACTGTGAACTGTGAACTGTGAACTGTGATCTGTGAACTGTGAACTGTGAACTGTGAACTGTGAACTGTGAACTGTGAACTGTGAACTGTGAACTGTGAACTGTGAACTGTGAACTGTGAACTGTGAACTGCGAGCTGTGAACTTTGAAGTGTGCACTGCAAATTGTGAACTGTGAACGGCTGATTGTGAACTGTGAACTGTTAACTGTGAACTAAGAAGGGTGCACTGTGAACTGTGAACTGTGGACTGTGAAGTGTGAACTGTGAACTGTGAACTGTGAACTGTGAACTGTGAACTGTGAACTGTGAACTGTGAACTGTGATCTGTGAACTGTGAACTGCGAGCTGTGAACTGTGAACTGTGAACTGTGAACTGTGAACTGTGAACTGTGAACTGTGAACTGTGAACTGTGAACTGTGAACTGTGAACTGTGAACTGTGAACTGTGAACTGTGAACTGTGAACTGTGAACTGTGAACTGTGAACTGTGAACTGTGAACTGTGAACTGTGAACTGTGAACTGTGAACTGTGATCTGTGAACTGTGAACTGTGAACTGTGAACTGTGAACTGTGAACTGTGAACTGTGAACTGTGAACTGTGAACTGTGAACTGTGAACTGTGAACTGTGAACTGTGATCTGTGAACTGTGAACTGTGAACTGTGAACTGTGAACTGTGAACTGTGAACTGTGAACTGTGAACTGTGAACTGTGAACTGTGAACTGTGAACTGCGAGCTGTGAACTTTGAAGTGTGCACTGCAAATTGTGAACTGTGAACGGCTGATTGTGAACTGTGAACTGTGAACTGTGAACTGTGAACTGTGAACTGTGAACTGTGAACTGTGAACTGTGAACTGTGAACTGTGAACTGTGAACTGTGAACTGTGAACTGTGAACTGTGAACTGTGAACTGTGAACTGTGAACTGTGAACTGTGAACTGTGAACTGTGAACTGTGAACTGTGAACTGTGAACTGTGAACTGTGAACTGTGAACTGTGAACTGTGAACTGTGAACTGTGAACTGTGAACTGTGATCTGTGAACTGTGAACTGTGAACTGTGAACTGTGAACTGTGAACTGTGAACTGTGAACTGTGAACTGTGAACTGTGAACTGTGAACTGTGAACTGTGAACTGTGAACTGCGAGCTGTGAACTTTGAAGTGTGCACTGCAAATTGTGAACTGTGAACGGCTGATTGTGAACTGTGAACTGTTAACTGTGAACTAAGAAGGGTGCACTGTGAACTGTGAACTGTGGACTGTGAAGTGTGAACTGTGAACTGTGAACTGTGAACTGTGAACTGTGAACTGTGAACTGTGAACTGTGAACTGTGATCTGTGAACTGTGAACTGCGAGCTGTGAACTGTGAACTGTGAACTGTGAACTGTGAACTGTGAACTGTGAACTGTGAACTGTGAACTGTGAACTGCGAGCTGTGAACTTTGAAGTGTGCACTGCAAATTGTGAACTGTGAACGGCGGATTGTGAACTGTGAACTGTTAACTGTGAACTAAGAAGGGTGCACTGTGAACTGTGAACTGTGAACTGTGAACTGTGAACTGTGAACTGTGAACTGTGAACTGTGAACTGTGAACTGTGAACTGTGAACTGTGAACTGTGAACTGTGAACTGTCAACTGTGAACTGTGAACTGTGAACTGTGAACTGTGAACTGTGAACAGTGAACTGTGAACTGTGAACTGTGAACTGTGAACTGTGAACTGTGAACTGTGAACTGTGAACTGTGAAGTGTGAACTGTGAAGTGTGAACTGTGAACTGTGAACTGTGAACTGTGAACTGCGAGCTGTGAACTTTGAAGTGTGCACTGCAAATTGTGAACTGGAAACTGTGAGCTGTGAACTGAGAAGGGTGCACTGTGAACTGTTAACTGTGAACTGTGAACTGTGAACTGTGAACTGTGAACTGCGAGCTGTGAACTTTGAAGTGTGCACTGCAAATTGTGAACTGTGAACGGCGGATTGTGAACTGTGAACTGTTAACTGTGAACTGTGAACTGTGAGCTGTGAACTGAGAAGGTTGCACTGTGAACTGTGAACTGTGAACTGTGAAGTGTGAACTGTGAAGTGTACTGTGAACTGTGAACTGCGATTTGTGAACAGTGAACTGTGAACTGTGAACTGCGAGCTATGAACTGTGAACTGTGAACTGTGAACTGTGAACTGTGAACTGTGAACTGTGAACTGTGAACTGTGAACTGTGAACTGTGAACTGTGAACTGTGAACTGTGAACTGTGAACTGTGAACTGTGAACTGTGAACTGTGAACTGTGAACTGTGAACTGTGAACTGTGAACTGTGAACTGTGAACTGTGAACTGTGAACTGTGAACTGTGAACTGTGAACTGTGAACTGTGAACTGTGAACTGTGAACTGTGAACTGTGAACTGTGAACTGTGAACTGTGAACTGTGAACTGTGAACTGTGAACTGTGAACTGTGAACTGTGAACTGTGAACTGTGAACTGTGAACTGTGAACTGTGAACTGTGAACTGTGAACTGTGAACTGTGAACTGTGAACTGTGAACTGTGAACTGTGAACTGTGAACTGTGAACTGTGAACTGTGAACTGTGAACTGTGAACTGTGAACTGTGAACTGTGAACTGTGAACTGTGAACAGTGAACTGTGAACTGTGAACTGTGAACTGTGATCTGTGAACTGTGAACTGCGAGCTGTGAACTGTGAACTGTGAACTGTGAACTGTGAACTGTGAACTGTGAACTGTGAACTGTGAACTGCGAGCTGTGAACTTTGAAGTGTGCACTGCAAATTGTGAACTGTGAACGGCGGATTGTGAACTGTGAACTGTGAACAGTGAACTGTGAACTGTGAACTGTGAACTGTGAACTGTGAACTGTGAACTGTGAACTGTGAACTGTGAACTGTGAAGTGTGAACTGTGAAGTGTGAACTGTGAACTGTGAACTGTGAACTGTGAACTGTGAACTGTGAACTGCGAGCTGTGAACTTTGAAGTGTGCACTGCAAATTGTGAACTGGAAACTGTGAGCTGTGAACTGAGAAGGGTGCACTGTGAACTGTTAACTGTGAACTGTGAACTGTGAACTGTGAACTGTGAACTGTGAACTGCGAGCTGTGAACTTTGAAGTGTGCACTGCAAATTGTGAACTGTGAACGGCGGATTGTGAACTGTGAACTGTTAACTGTGAACTGTGAACTGTGAGCTGTGAACTGAGAAGGTTGCACTGTGAACTATGAACTGTGAACTGTGAAGTGTGAACTGTGAAGTGTGAACTGTGAAGTGTGAACTGCGATTTGTGAACAGTGAACTGTGAACTGTGAACTGCGAGCTATGAACTGTGAACTGTGAACTGTGAACTGTGAACTGTGAACTGTGAACTGTGAACTGTGAACTGTGAACTGTGAACTGTGAACTGTGAACTGTGAACTGTGAACTGTGAACTGTGAACTGTGAACTGTGAACTGTGAACTGTGAACTGTGAACTGTGAACTCTGAACTGTGAATTGTGAACTGTGAACTGTGAACTGTGAACTGTGAACTTGAACTGTGAACTGTGAACTGTGAACTGTGAAATAAGAACGGTGCACTGTGAACTGTGAACTGTGAACTGTGAAGTGTGAACTGTGAAGTGTGAACTGTGAACTGTGAGCTGTGAACTTTGAAGTGTGCACTGCAAATTGTGAACTGTGAACGGCGGATTGTGAACTGTGAACTGTTAACTGTGAACTGTGAACTGTGAGCTGTGAACTAAGAACGGTGCACTGTGAACTGTGAACTGTGAACTGTGAAGTGTGAACTGTGAAGTGTGAACTGTGAACTGTAAACTGTAAACTGTAAACTGTAAACTGTAAACTGTGAACTGTGAACTGTTAACTGTGAACTGTGAACTGCGAGCTGAGAACTTTGAAGTGTGCACTGCAAATTGTGAACTGTGAACGGCGGATTGTGAACTGTGAACTGTTAACTGTGAACTGTGAACTGTGAACTGTGAACTGTGAACTGTGAACTGTGAACTGTGAACTGTGAACTGTGAACTGTGAACTTTGAACTGCGAGCTGTGAACTTTGAAGTGTGCACTGCAAATTGTGAACTGGAAACTGTGAGCTGTGAACTGAGACGGGTGCACTGTGAACTGTTAACTGTGAACTGTGAACTGTGAACTGTGAACTGTGAACTGCGAGCTGTGAACTTTGAAGTGTGCACTGCAAATTGTGAACTGTGAACGGCGGATTGTGAACTGTGAACTGTTAACTGTGAACTAAGAAGGGTGCACTGTGAACTGTGAACTGTGAACTGTGGACTGTGAACTGTGAACTGTGAACTGTGAACTGTGAACTGTGAACTGTGAACTGTGAACTGTGAACTGTGAACTGTGAACTGTGAACTGTGAACTGTGAACTGTGAACTGTGAACTGTGAACTGTGAACTGTGAACTGTGAACTGTGAACTGTGAACTGTGAACTGTGAACTGTGAACTGTGAACTGTGAACTGTGAACTGTGAACTGTGAACTGTGAACTGTGAACTGTGAACTGTGAACTGTGAACTGTGAACTGTGAACTGTGAACTGTGAACTGTGAACTGTGAACTGTGAACTGTGAACTGTGAACTGTGAACTGTGAACTGTGAACTGTGAACTGTGAACTGTGAACTGTGAACTGTGAACTGTGAACTGTGAACTGTGAACTGTGAACTGTGAACTGTGAACTGTGAACTGTGAACTGTGAACTGTGAACTGTGAACTGTGAACTGTGAACTGTGAACTGTGAACTGTGAACTGTGAACTGTGAACTGTGAACTGTGAACTGTGAACTGTGAACTGTGAACTGTGAACTGTGAACTGTGAACTGTGAACTGTGAACTGTGAACTGTGGACTGTGAACTGTGATCTGTGAACTGTGAACTGCGAGCTGTGAACTGTGAACTGTGAACTGTGAACTGTGAACTGTGAACTGTGAACTGTGAACTGTGAACTGCGAGCTGTGAACTTTGAAGTGTGCACTGCAAATTGCGAACTGTGAACGGCGGATTGTGAACTGTGAACTGTGAACTGTGAACTGTGAACTGTGAACTGTGAACTGTGAACTGTGAACTGTGAACTGTGAACAGTGAACTGTGAACTGTGAACTGTGAACTGTGAACTGTGAACTGTGAACTGTGAACTGTGAACTGTGAACTGTGAACTGTGAACTGTGAACTGTGAACTGTGAACTGTGAACTGTGAACTGTGAACAGTGAACTGTGAACTGTGAACTGTGAACTGTGAACTGTGAACTGTGAACTGTGAACTGTGAACTGTGAAGTGTGAACTGTGAAGTGTGAACTGTGAACTGTGAACTGTGAACTGTGAACTGCGAGCTGTGAACTGTGAACTGTGAACTGTGAACTGCGAGCTGTGAACTTTGAAGTGTGCACTGCAAATTGTGAACTGGAAACTGTGAGCTGTGAACTGAGAAGGGTGCACTGTGAACTGTTAACTGTGAACTGTGAACTGTGAACTGTGAACTGTGAACTGTGAACTGCGAGCTGTGAACTTTGAAGTGTGCACTGCAAATTGTGAACTGTGAACGGCGGATTGTGAACTGTGAACTGTTAACTGTGAACTGTGAACTGTGAGCTGTGAACTGAGAAGGTTGCACTGTGAACTGTGAACTGTGAACTGTGAACTGTGAACTGTGAACTGTGAACTGTGAACTGTGAACTGTGAACTGTGAACTGTGAACTGTGAACTGTGAACTGTGAACTGTGAACTGTGAACTGTGAACTGTGAACTGTGAACTGTGAACTGTGAACTGTGAACTGTGAACTGTGAACTGTGAACTGTGAACTGTGAACTGTGAACTGTGAACTGTGAACTGTGAACTGTGAACTGTGAACTGTGAACTGTGAACAGTGAACTGTGAACTGTGAACTGTGAACTGTGATCTGTGAACTGTGAACTGCGAGCTGTGAACTGTGAACTGTGAACTGTGAACTGTGAACTGTGAACTGTGAACTGTGAACTGCGAGCTGTGAACTTTGAAGTGTGCACTGCAAATTGTGAACTGTGAACGGCGGATTGTGAACTGTGAACTGTGAACAGTGAACTGTGAACTGTGAACTGTGAACTGTGAACTGTGAACTGTGAACTGTGAACTGTGAACTGTGAAGTGTGAACTGTGAAGTGTGAACTGTGAACTGTGAACTGTGAACTGTGAACTGTGAACTGCGAGCTGTGAACTTTGAAGTGTGCACTGCAAATTGTGAACTGGAAACTGTGAGCTGTGAACTGAGAAGGGTGCACTGTGAACTGTTAACTGTGAACTGTGAACTGTGAACTGTGAACTGTGAACTGTGAACTGTGAACTGTGAACTGTGAACTGTGAACTGCGAGCTGTGAACTTTGAAGTGTGCACTGCAAATTGTGAACTGTGAACGGCGGATTGTGAACTGTGAACTGTGAACAGTGAACTGTGAACTGTGAACTGTGAACTGTGAACTGTGAACTGTGAACTGTGAACTGTGAACTGTGAACTGTGAAGTGTGAACTGTGAAGTGTGAACTGTGAACTGTGAACTGTGAACTGTGAACTGTGAACTGTGAACTGTGAACTGTGAACTGTGAACTGTGAACTGTGAAGTGTGAACTGTGAAGTGTGAACTGTGAACTGTGAACTGTGAACTGTGAACTGTGAACTGTGAACTGCGAGCTGTGAACTTTGAAGTGTGCACTGCAAATTGTGAACTGGAAACTGTGAGCTGTGAACTGAGAAGGGTGCACTGTGAACTGTGAACTGTGAACTGTGAACTGTGAACTGTGAACTGTGAACTGTGAACTGCGAGCTGTGAACTTTGAAGTGTGCACTGCAAATTGTGAACTGTGAACGGCGGATTGTGAACTGTGAACTGTGAACTGTGAACTGTGAACTGTGAACTGTGAACTGTGAACTGTGAACTGTGAACTGTGAACTGTGAACTGTGAACTGTGAACTGTGAACTGTGAACTGTGAACAGTGAACTGTGAACTGTTAACTGTGAACTGTGATCTGTGAACTGTGAACTGCGAGCTGTGAACTGTGAACTGTGAACTGTGAACTGTGAACTGTGAACTGTGAACTGTGAACTGTGAACTGTGAACTGTGAACTGTGAACTGCGAGCTGTGAACTTTGAAGTGTGCACTGCAAATTGCGAACTGTGAACGGCGGATTGTGAACTGTGAACTGTTAACTGTGAACTAAGAAGGGTGCACTGTGAACTGTGAACTGTGAACTGTGAACTGTGAACTGTGAACTGTGAACTGTGAACTGTGAACTGTGAACTGTGAACTGCGAGCTGTGAACTTTGAAGTGTGCACTGCAAATTGTGAACTGTGAACGGCGGATTGTGAACTGTGAACTGTTAACTGTGAACTGTGAACTGTGAGCTGTGAACTGAGAAGGTTGCACTGTGAACTGTGCACTGTGAACTGTGAACTGTGAACTGTGAACTGTGAACTGTGAACTGTGAACTGTGAACTGTGAACTGTGAACTGTGAACTGTGAACTGTGAACTGTGAACTGTGAACTGTGAACTGTGAACTGTGAACTGTGAACTGTGAACTGTGAACTGTGAACTGTGAACTGTGAACTGTGAACTGTGAACTGTGAACTGTGAACTGTGAACTGTGAACTGTGAACTGTGAACTGTGAACTGTGAACTGTGAACTGTGAACAGTGAACTGTGAACTGTGAACTGTGAACTGTGATCTGTGAACTGTGAACTGCGAGCTGTGAACTGTGAACTGTGAACTGTGAACTGTGAACTGTGAACTGTGAACTGTGAACTGCGAGCTGTGAACTTTGAAGTGTGCACTGCAAATTGTGAACTGTGAACGGCGGATTGTGAACTGTGAACTGTGAACAGTGAACTGTGAACTGTGAACTGTGAACTGTGAACTGTGAACTGTGAACTGTGAACTGTGAACTGTGAAGTGTGAACTGTGAAGTGTGAACTGTGAACTGTGAACTGTGAACTGTGAACTGTGAACTGCGAGCTGTGAACTTTGAAGTGTGCACTGCAAATTGTGAACTGGAAACTGTGAGCTGTGAACTGAGAAGGGTGCACTGTGAACTGTTAACTGTGAACTGTGAACTGTGAACTGTGAACTGTGAACTGTGAACTGTGAACTGTGAACTGTGAACTGTGAACTGCGAGCTGTGAACTTTGAAGTGTGCACTGCAAATTGTGAACTGTGAACGGCGGATTGTGAACTGTGAACTGTGAACAGTGAACTGTGAACTGTGAACTGTGAACTGTGAACTGTGAACTGTGAACTGTGAACTGTGAAGTGTGAACTGTGAAGTGTGAACTGTGAAGTGTGAACTGTGAACTGTGAACTGTGAACTGTGAACTGTGAACTGTGAACTGTGAACTGTGAACTGTGAACTGTGAACTGTGAACTGTGAAGTGTGAACTGTGAACTGTGAACTGTGAACTGTGAACTGTGAACTGTGAACTGCGAGCTGTGAACTTTGAAGTGTGCACTGCAAATTGTGAACTGGAAACTGTGAGCTGTGAACTGAGAAGGGTGCACTGTGAACTGTGAACTGTGAACTGTGAACTGTGAACTGTGAACTGTGAACTGTGAACTGCGAGCTGTGAACTTTGAAGTGTGCACTGCAAATTGTGAACTGTGAACGGCGGATTGTGAACTGTGAACTGTGAACTGTGAACTGTGAACTGTGAACTGTGAACTGTGAACTGTGAACTGTGAACTGTGAACTGTGAACTGTGAACTGTGAACTGTGAACTGTGAACTGTGAACAGTGAACTGTGAACTGTGAACTGTGAACTGTGATCTGTGAACTGTGAACTGCGAGCTGTGAACTGTGAACTGTGAACTGTGAACTGTGAACTGTGAACTGTGAACTGTGAACTGTGAACTGTGAACTGTGAACTGTGAACTGTGAACTGCGAGCTGTGAACTTTGAAGTGTGCACTGCAAATTGCGAACTGTGAACGGCGGATTGTGAACTGTGAACTGTTAACTGTGAACTAAGAAGGGTGCACTGTGAACTGTGAACTGTGAACTGTGAACTGTGAACTGTGAACTGTGAACTGTGAACTGTGAACTGTGAACTGTGAACTGTGAACTGTGAACTGTGAACTGTGAACTGTGAACTGTGAACTGTGAACTGTGAACTGTGAACTGTGAACTGTGAACTGTGAACTGTGAACTGTGAACTGTGAACTGTGAACTGTGAACTGTGAACTGTGAACTGTGAACTGTGAACTGTGAACAGTGAACTGTGAACTGTGAACTGTGAACTGTGAACTGTGAACTGTGAACTGTGAACTGTGAAGTGTGAACTGTGAAGTGTGAACTGTGAACTGTGAACTGTGAACTGTGAACTGCGAGCTGTGAACTGTGAACTGTGAACTGTGAACTGCGAGCTGTGAACTTTGAAGTGTGCACTGCAAATTGTGAACTGGAAACTGTGAGCTGTGAACTGAGAAGGGTGCACTGTGAACTGTTAACTGTGAACTGTGAACTGTGAACTGTGAACTGTGAACTGTGAACTGCGAGCTGTGAACTTTGAAGTGTGCACTGCAAATTGTGAACTGTGAACGGCGGATTGTGAACTGTGAACTGTTAACTGTGAACTGTGAACTGTGAGCTGTGAACTGAGAAGGTTGCACTGTGAACTGTGAACTGTGAACTGTGAACTGTGAACTGTGAACTGTGAACTGTGAACTGTGAACTGTGAACTGTGAACTGTGAACTGTGAACTGTGAACTGTGAACTGTGAACTGTGAACTGTGAACTGTGAACTGTGAACTGTGAACTGTGAACTGTGAACTGTGAACTGTGAACTGTGAACTGTGAACTGTGAACTGTGAACTGTGAACTGTGAACTGTGAACTGTGAACTGTGAACTGTGAACTGTGAACAGTGAACTGTGAACTGTGAACTGTGAACTGTGATCTGTGAACTGTGAACTGCGAGCTGTGAACTGTGAACTGTGAACTGTGAACTGTGAACTGTGAACTGTGAACTGTGAACTGCGAGCTGTGAACTTTGAAGTGTGCACTGCAAATTGTGAACTGTGAACGGCGGATTGTGAACTGTGAACTGTGAACAGTGAACTGTGAACTGTGAACTGTGAACTGTGAACTGTGAACTGTGAACTGTGAACTGTGAACTGTGAAGTGTGAACTGTGAAGTGTGAACTGTGAACTGTGAACTGTGAACTGTGAACTGTGAACTGCGAGCTGTGAACTTTGAAGTGTGCACTGCAAATTGTGAACTGGAAACTGTGAGCTGTGAACTGAGAAGGGTGCACTGTGAACTGTTAACTGTGAACTGTGAACTGTGAACTGTGAACTGTGAACTGTGAACTGTGAACTGTGAACTGTGAACTGCGAGCTGTGAACTTTGAAGTGTGCACTGCAAATTGTGAACTGTGAACGGCGGATTGTGAACTGTGAACTGTGAACAGTGAACTGTGAACTGTGAACTGTGAACTGTGAACTGTGAACTGTGAACTGTGAACTGTGAACTGTGAAGTGTGAACTGTGAAGTGTGAACTGTGAACTGTGAACTGTGAACTGTGAACTGTGAACTGTGAACTGTGAACTGTGAACTGTGAACTGTGAACTGTGAAGTGTGAACTGTGAAGTGTGAACTGTGAACTGTGAACTGTGAACTGTGAACTGTGAACTGTGAACTGCGAGCTGTGAACTTTGAAGTGTGCACTGCAAATTGTGAACTGGAAACTGTGAGCTGTGAACTGAGAAGGGTGCACTGTGAACTGTGAACTGTGAACTGTGAACTGTGAACTGTGAACTGTGAACTGTGAACTGTGAACTGCGAGCTGTGAACTTTGAAGTGTGCACTGCAAATTGTGAACTGTGAACGGCGGATTGTGAACTGTGAACTGTGAACTGTGAACTGTGAACTGTGAACTGTGAACTGTGAACTGTGAACTGTGAACTGTGAACTGTGAACTGTGAACTGTGAACTGTGAACTGTGAACTGTGAACTGTGAACTGTGAACAGTGAACTGTGAACTGTGAACTGTGAACTGTGATCTGTGAACTGTGAACTGCGAGCTGTGAACTGTGAACTGTGAACTGTGAACTGTGAACTGTGAACTGTGAACTGTGAACTGTGAACTGCGAGCTGTGAACTTTGAAGTGTGCACTGCAAATTGTGAACTGTGAACGGCGGATTGTGAACTGTGAACTGTGAACAGTGAACTGTGAACTGTGAACTGTGAACTGTGAACTGTGAACTGTGAACTGTGAAGTGTGAACTGTGAAGTGTGAACTGTGAACTGTGAACTGTGAACTGTGAACTGTGAACTGTGAACTGCGAGCTGTGAACTTTGAAGTGTGCACTGCAAATTGTGAACTGGAAACTGTGAGCTGTGAACTGAGCAGGGTGCACTGTGAACTGTTAACTGTGAACTGTGAACTGTGAACTGTGAACTGTGAACTGTGAACTGTGAACTGTGAACTGTGAACTGTGAACTGCGAGCTGTGAACTTTGAAGTGTGCACTGCAAATTGTGAACTGTGAACTGTTAACTGTGAACTGTGAACTGTGAGCTGTGAACTAAGAACGGTGCACTGTGAACTGTGAACTGTGAACTGTGAAGTGTGAACTGTGAAGTGTGAACTGTGAACTGTAAACTGTAAACTGTAAACTGTAAACTGTAAACTGTGAACTGTGAACTGTTAACTGTGAACTGTGAACTGCGAGCTGAGAACTGTGAACTGTGAACTGTGAACTGTGAACTGTGAACTGTGAACTGTGAACTGTGAACTGTGAACTGTGAACTGTGAACTGTGAACTGTGAACTTTGAACTGCGAGCTGTGAACTTTGAAGTGTGCACTGCAAATTGTTAACTGTGAACGGCGGATTGTGAACTGTGAACTGTTAACTGTGAACTGGAAACTGTGAGCTGTGAACTGAGAAGGGTGCACTGTGAACTGTGAACTGTGGACTGTGATTTGTGAACTGTGAACTGTGAGCTGTGAACTGTGAACTGTGAACTGTGAACTGTGAACTTTGAACTGCGAGCTGTGAACTGCGAACTGCGAACTGCGAACTGCGAACTGCGAACTGCGAACTGCGAACTGCGAACTGCGAACTGCGAACTGCGAACTGCGAACTGCGAACTGCGAACTGCGAACTGCGAACTGCGAACTGCGAACTGCGAACTGCGAACTGCGAACTGCGAACTGCGAACTGCGAACTGCGAACTGCGAACTGCGAACTGCGAACTGCGAACTGCGAACTGCGAACTGCGAACTGCGAACTGCGAACTGCGAACTGCGAACTGCGAACTGCGAACTGCGAACTGCGAACTGCGAACTGCGAACTGCGAACTGCGAACTGCGAACTGCGAACTGCGAACTGCGAACTGCGAACTGCGAACTGCGAACTGCGAACTGCGAACTGCGAACTGCGAACTGCGAACTGCGAACTGCGAACTGCGAACTGCGAACTGCGAACTGCGAACTGCGAACTGCGAACTGCGAACTGCGAACTGCGAACTGCGAACTGCGAACTGCGAACTGCGAACTGCGAACTGCGAACTGCGAACTGCGAACTGCGAACTGCGAACTGCGAACTGCGAACTGCGAACTGCGAACTGCGAACTGCGAACTGCGAACTGCGAACTGCGAACTGCGAACTGCGAACTGCGAACTGCGAACTGCGAACTGCGAACTGCGAACTGCGAACTGCGAACTGCGAACTGCGAACTGCGAACTGCGAACTGCGAACTGCGAACTGCGAACTGCGAACTGCGAACTGTGAACTGTTAACTGTGAACTGTGAACTGTTAACTGTGAACTGTGAACTGTGAACTGTGCACTGTGAACTGTGAACTGTGAACTGTGAACTGTGAACTGTGAACTGCGAGCTGTGAACTTTGAAGTGTGCACTGCAAATTGTGAACTGGAAACTGTGAGCTGTGAACTGAGAAGGGTGCACTGTGAACTGTTAACTGTGAACTGTGAACTGTGAACTGTGAACTGTGAACTGTGAACTGTGAACTGCGAGCTGTGAACTTTGAAGTGTGCACTGCAAATTGTGAACTGTGAACGGCGGATTGTGAACTGTGAACTGTTAACTGTGAACTGTGAACTGTGAGCTGTGAACTAAGAACGGTGCACTGTGAACTGTGAACTGTGAACTGTGAAGTGTGAACTGTGAAGTGTGAACTGTGAACTGTGAACTGCGATTTGTGAACAGTGAACTGTGAACTGTGAACTGCGAGCTATGAACTGTGAACGGCGGATTGTGAACTGTGAACTGTGAACTGTGAACTGTGAACTGTGAACTGTGAACTGTGAACTGTGAACTGTGAACTGTGAACTGTGAACTGTGAACTGTGAACTGTGAACTGTGAACTGTGAACTGTGAACTGTGAACTGTGAACTGTGAACTGTGAACTGTGAACTGTGAACTGTGAACTGTGAACTGTGAACTGTGAACTGTGAACTGTGAACTGTGAACTGTGAACTGTGAACTGTGAACTGTGAACTGTGAACTGTGAACTGTGAACTGTGAACTGTGAACTGTGAACTGTGAACTGTGAACTGTGAACTGTGAACTGTGAACTGTGAACTGTGAACTGTGAACTGTGAACTGTGAACTGTGAACTGTGAACAGTGAACTGTGAACTGTGAACTGTGAACTGTGATCTGTGAACTGTGAACTGCGAGCTGTGAACTGTGAACTGTGAACTGTGAACTGTGAACTGTGAACTGTGAACTGTGAACTGTGAACTGCGAGCTGTGAACTTTGAAGTGTGCACTGCAAATTGTGAACTGTGAACGGCGGATTGTGAACTGTGAACTGTGAACAGTGAACTGTGAACTGTGAACTGTGAACTGTGAACTGTGAACTGTGAACTGTGAACTGTGAAGTGTGAACTGTGAAGTGTGAACTGTGAACTGTGAACTGTGAACTGTGAACTGTGAACTGTGAACTGCGAGCTGTGAACTTTGAAGTGTGCACTGCAAATTGTGAACTGGAAACTGTGAGCTGTGAACTGAGAAGGGTGCACTGTGAACTGTTAACTGTGAACTGTGAACTGTGAACTGTGAACTGTGAACTGTGAACTGTGAACTGCGAGCTGTGAACTTTGAAGTGTGCACTGCAAATTGTGAACTGTGAACGGCGGATTGTGAACTGTGAACTGTTAACTGTGAACTGTGAACTGTGAGCTGTGAACTGAGAAGGTTGCACTGTGAACTGTGAACTGTGAACTGTGAAGTGTGAACTGTGAAGTGTGAACTGTGAAGTGTGAACTGCGATTTGGGAACAGTGAACTGTGAACTGTGAACTGCGAGCTATGAACTGTGAACTGTGAACTGTGAACTGTGAACTGTGAACTGTGAACTGTGAACTGTGAACTGTGAACTGTGAACTGTGAACTGTGAACTGTGAACTGTGAACTGTGAACTGTGAACTGTGAACTGTGAACTGTGAACTGTGAACTGTGAACTGTGAACTGTGAACTGTGAATTGTGAACTGTGAACTGTGAACTGTGAACTGTGAACTTGAACTGTGAACTGTGAACTGTGAACTGTGAACTGTGAACTGTGAACTGTGAACTGTGAACTGTGAACTGTGAACTGTGAAATAAGAACGGTGCACTGTGAACTGTGAACTGTGAACTGTGAAGTGTGAACTGTGAAGTGTGAACTGTGAACTGTGAGCTGTGAACTTTGAAGTGTGCACTGCAAATTGTGAACTGTGAACGGCGGATTGTGAACTGTGAACTGTTAACTGTGAACTGGGAACTGTGAGCTGTGAACTAAGAACGGTGCACTGTGAACTGTGAACTGTGAAGTGTGAACTGTGAAGTGTGAACTGTGAACTGTGAACTGTAAACTGTAAACTGTAAACTGTAAACTGTAAACTGTAAACTGTGAACTGTGAACTGTTAACTGTGAACTGTGAACTGCGAAATGAGAACTTTGAAGTGTGCACTGCAAATTGTGAACTGTGAACGGCGGATTGTGAACTGTGAACTGTTAACTGTGAACTGTGAACTGTGAACTGTGAACTGTGAACTGTGAACAGTGAACTGTGAACTGTGAACTGTGAACTGTGAACTGTGAACTGTGAACTGTGAACTGTGAACTTTGAACCGCGAGCTGTGAACTTTGAAGTGTGCACTGCAAATTGTTAACTGTGAACGGCGGATTGTGAACTGTGAACTGTTAACTGTGAACTGGAAACTGTGAGCTGTGAACTGAGAAGGGTGCACTGTGAACTGCGAACTGTGAACTGTGAACTGTGAACTGTGAACTGTGAACTGTGAACTGTGAACTGTGAACTGTGAACTGTGAACTGTGAACTGTGAACTGTGAACTGTGAACTGTGAACTGTGAACTGTGAACTGTGAACTGTGAACTGTGAACTGTGAACTGTGAACTGTGAACTGTGAACTGTGAACTGTGAACTGTGAACTGTGAACTGTGAACTGTGAACTGTGAACTGTGAACTGTGAACTGTGAACTGTGAACTGTGAACTGTGAACTGTGAACTGTGAACTGTGAACTGTGAACTGTGAACTGTGAACTGTGAACTGTGAACTGTGAACTGTGAACTGTGAACTGTGAACTGTGAATTGTGAACTGTGAACTGTGAACTGTGAACTGTGAACTTGAACTGTGAACTGTGAACTGTGAACTGTGAACTGTGAACTGTGAACTGTGAACTGTGAACTGTGAACTGTGAACTGTGAAATAAGAACGGTGCACTGTGAACTGTGAACTGTGAACTGTGAAGTGTGAACTGTGAAGTGTGAACTGTGAACTGTGAGCTGTGAACTTTGAAGTGTGCACTGCAAATTGTGAACTGTGAACGGCGGATTGTGAACTGTGAACTGTTAACTGTGAACTGGGAACTGTGAGCTGTGAACTAAGAACGGTGCACTGTGAACTGTGAACTGTGAAGTGTGAACTGTGAAGTGTGAACTGTGAACTGTGAACTGTAAACTGTAAACTGTAAACTGTAAACTGTAAACTGTAAACTGTGAACTGTGAACTGTTAACTGTGAACTGTGAACTGCGAAATGAGAACTTTGAAGTGTGCACTGCAAATTGTGAACTGTGAACGGCGGATTGTGAACTGTGAACTGTTAACTGTGAACTGTGAACTGTGAACTGTGAACTGTGAACTGTGAACAGTGAACTGTGAACTGTGAACTGTGAACTGTGAACTGTGAACTGTGAACTGTGAACTGTGAACTTTGAACCGCGAGCTGTGAACTTTGAAGTGTGCACTGCAAATTGTTAACTGTGAACGGCGGATTGTGAACTGTGAACTGTTAACTGTGAACTGGAAACTGTGAGCTGTGAACTGAGAAGGGTGCACTGTGAACTGTGAACTGTGAACTGTGAACTGTGAACTGTGAACTGTGAACTGTGAACTGTGAACTGTGAACTGTGAACTGTGAACTGTGAACTGTGAACTGTGAACTGTGAACTGTGAACTGTGAACTGTGAACTGTGAACTGTGAACTGTGAACTGTGAACTGTGAACTGTGAACTGTGAACTGTGAACTGTGAACTGTGAACTGTGAACTGTGAACTGTGAACTGTGAACTGTGAACTGTGAACTGTGAACTGTGAACTGTGAACTGTGAACTGTGAACTGTGAACTGTGAACTGTGAACTGTGAACTGTGAACTGTGAACTGTGAACTGTGAACTGTGAACTGTGAACTGTGAACTGTGAACTGTGAACTGTGAACTGTGAACTGTGAACTGTGAACTGTGAACTGTGAACTGTGAACTGTGAACTGTGAACTGTGAACTGTGAACTGTGAACTGTGAACTGTGAACTGTGAACTGTGAACTGTGAACTGTGAACTGTGAACTGTGAACTGTGAACTGTGAACTGTGAACTGTGAACTGTGAACTGTGAACTGTGAACTGTGAACTGTGAACTGTGAACTGTGAACTGTGAACTGTGAACTGTGAACTGTGAACTGCGAGCTGTGAACTTTGAAGTGTGCACTGCAAATTGTGAACTGGAAACTGTGAGCTGTGAACTGAGCAGGGTGCACTGTGAACTGTTAACTGTGAACTGTGAACTGTGAACTGTGAACTGTGAACTGTGAACTGTGAACTGTGAACTGCGAGCTGTGAACTTTGAAGTGTGCACTGCAAATTGTGAACTGTGAACTGTTAACTGTGAACTGTGAACTGTGAGCTGTGAACTAAGAACGGTGCACTGTGAACTGTGAACTGTGAACTGTGAACTGTGAACTGTGAAGTGTGAACTGTGAAGTGTGAACTGTGAACTGTAAACTGTAAACTGTAAACTGTGAACTGTGAACTGTGAACTGTGAACTGTGAACTGTGAACTGTGAACTGTGAACTGTGAACTGTGAACTGTGAACTGTGAACTGTGAACTGTGAACTGTGAACTGTGAACTGTGAACTGTGAACTGTGAACTGTGAACTGTGAACTGTGAACTGTGAACTGTGAACTGCGAACTGCGAACTGCGAACTGCGAACTGCGAACTGCGAACTGCGAACTGCGAACTGCGAACTGCGAACTGCGAACTGCGAACTGCGAACTGCGAACTGCGAACTGCGAACTGCGAACTGCGAACTGCGAACTGCGAACTGCGAACTGCGAACTGCGAACTGCGAACTGCGAACTGCGAACTGCGAACTGCGAACTGCGAACTGCGAACTGCGAACTGCGAACTGCGAACTGCGAACTGCGAACTGCGAACTGCGAACTGCGAACTGCGAACTGCGAACTGCGAACTGCGAACTGCGAACTGCGAACTGCGAACTGCGAACTGCGAACTGCGAACTGCGAACTGCGAACTGCGAACTGCGAACTGTGAACTGTTAACTGTGAACTGTGAACTGTTAACTGTGAACTGTGAACTGTGAACTGTGCACTGTGAACTGTGAACTGTGAACTGTGAACTGTGAACTGTGAACTGCGAGCTGTGAACTTTGAAGTGTGCACTGCAAATTGTGAACTGGAAACTGTGAGCTGTGAACTGAGAAGGGTGCACTGTGAACTGTTAACTGTGAACTGTGAACTGTGAACTGTGAACTGTGAACTGTGAACTGTGAACTGCGAGCTGTGAACTTTGAAGTGTGCACTGCAAATTGTGAACTGTGAACGGCGGATTGTGAACTGTGAACTGTTAACTGTGAACTGTGAACTGTGAGCTGTGAACTAAGAACGGTGCACTGTGAACTGTGAACTGTGAACTGTGAAGTGTGAACTGTGAAGTGTGAACTGTGAACTGTGAACTGCGATTTGTGAACAGTGAACTGTGAACTGTGAACTGCGAGCTATGAACTGTGAACGGCGGATTGTGAACTGTGAACTGTGAACTGTGAACTGTGAACTGTGAACTGTGAACTGTGAACTGTGAACTGTGAACTGTGAACTGTGAACTGTGAACTGTGAACTGTGAACTGTGAACTGTGAACTGTGAACTGTGAACTGTGAACTGTGAACTGTGAACTGTGAACTGTGAACTGTGAACTGTGAACTGTGAACTGTGAACTGTGAACTGTGAACTGTGAACTGTGAACTGTGAACTGTGAACTGTGAACTGTGAACTGTGAACTGTGAACTGTGAACTGTGAACTGTGAACTGTGAACTGTGAACTGTGAACTGTGAACTGTGAACTGTGAACTGTGAACTGTGAACTGTGAACTGTGAACTGTGAACTGTGAACAGTGAACTGTGAACTGTGAACTGTGAACTGTGATCTGTGAACTGTGAACTGCGAGCTGTGAACTGTGAACTGTGAACTGTGAACTGTGAACTGTGAACTGTGAACTGTGAACTGTGAACTGCGAGCTGTGAACTTTGAAGTGTGCACTGCAAATTGTGAACTGTGAACGGCGGATTGTGAACTGTGAACTGTGAACAGTGAACTGTGAACTGTGAACTGTGAACTGTGAACTGTGAACTGTGAACTGTGAACTGTGAACTGTGAAGTGTGAACTGTGAAGTGTGAACTGTGAACTGTGAACTGTGAACTGTGAACTGTGAACTGTGAACTGCGAGCTGTGAACTTTGAAGTGTGCACTGCAAATTGTGAACTGGAAACTGTGAGCTGTGAACTGAGAAGGGTGCACTGTGAACTGTTAACTGTGAACTGTGAACTGTGAACTGTGAACTGTGAACTGTGAACTGTGAACTGTGAACTGTGAACTGTGAACTGCGAGCTGTGAACTTTGAAGTGTGCACTGCAAATTGTGAACTGTGAACGGCGGATTGTGAACTGTGAACTGTTAACTGTGAACTGTGAACTGTGAGCTGTGAACTGAGAAGGTTGCACTGTGAACTGTGAACTGTGAACTGTGAAGTGTGAACTGTGAAGTGTGAACTGTGAAGTGTGAACTGCGATTTGGGAACAGTGAACTGTGAACTGTGAACTGCGAGCTATGAACTGTGAACTGTGAACTGTGAACTGTGAACTGTGAACTGTGAACTGTGAACTGTGAACTGTGAACTGTGAACTGTGAACTGTGAACTGTGAACTGTGAACTGTGAACTGTGAACTGTGAACTGTGAACTGTGAACTGTGAACTGTGAACTGTGAACTGTGAACTGTGAATTGTGAACTGTGAACTGTGAACTGTGAACTGTGAACTTGAACTGTGAACTGTGAACTGTGAACTGTGAACTGTGAACTGTGAACTGTGAACTGTGAACTGTGAACTGTGAAATAAGAACGGTGCACTGTGAACTGTGAACTGTGAACTGTGAAGTGTGAACTGTGAAGTGTGAACTGTGAACTGTGAGCTGTGAACTTTGAAGTGTGCACTGCAAATTGTGAACTGTGAACGGCGGATTGTGAACTGTGAACTGTTAACTGTGAACTGGGAACTGTGAGCTGTGAACTAAGAACGGTGCACTGTGAACTGTGAACTGTGAAGTGTGAACTGTGAAGTGTGAACTGTGAACTGTGAACTGTAAACTGTAAACTGTAAACTGTAAACTGTAAACTGTAAACTGTGAACTGTGAACTGTTAACTGTGAACTGTGAACTGCGAAATGAGAACTTTGAAGTGTGCACTGCAAATTGTGAACTGTGAACGGCGGATTGTGAACTGTGAACTGTTAACTGTGAACTGTGAACTGTGAACTGTGAACTGTGAACTGTGAACAGTGAACTGTGAACTGTGAACTGTGAACTGTGAACTGTGAACTGTGAACTGTGAACTGTGAACTGTGAACTTTGAACCGCGAGCTGTGAACTTTGAAGTGTGCACTGCAAATTGTTAACTGTGAACGGCGGATTGTGAACTGTGAACTGTTAACTGTGAACTGGAAACTGTGAGCTGTGAACTGAGAAGGGTGCACTGTGAACTGCGAACTGTGAACTGTGAACTGTGAACTGTGAACTGTGAACTGTGAACTGTGAACTGTGAACTGTGAACTGTGAACTGTGAACTGTGAACTGTGAACTGTGAACTGTGAACTGTGAACTGTGAACTGTGAACTGTGAACTGTGAACTGTGAACTGTGAACTGTGAACTGTGAACTGTGAACTGTGAACTGTGAACTGTGAACTGTGAACTGTGAACTGTGAACTGTGAACTGTGAACTGTGAACTGTGAACTGTGAACTGTGAACTGTGAACTGTGAACTGTGAACTGTGAACTGTGAACTGTGAACTGTGAACTGTGAACTGTGAACTGTGAACTGTGAACTGTGAACTGTGAACTGTGAACTGTGAACTGTGAACTGTGAACTGTGAACTGTGAACTGTGAACTGTGAACTGTGAACTGTGAACTGTGAACTGTGAACTGTGAACTGTGAACTGTGAACTGTGAACTGTGAACTGTGAACTGTGAACTGTGAACTGTGAACTGTGAACTGTGAACTGTGAACTGTGAACTGTGAACTGTGAACTGTGAACTGTGAACTGTGAACTGTGAACTGTGAACTGTGAACTGTGAACTGTGAACTGTGAACTGTGAACTGTGAACTGTGAACTGTGAACTGTGAACTGTGAACTGTGAACTGTGAACTGTGAACTGCGAGCTGTGAACTTTGAAGTGTGCACTGCAAATTGTGAACTGGAAACTGTGAGCTGTGAACTGAGCAGGGTGCACTGTGAACTGTTAACTGTGAACTGTGAACTGTGAACTGTGAACTGTGAACTGTGAACTGTGAACTGTGAACTGCGAGCTGTGAACTTTGAAGTGTGCACTGCAAATTGTGAACTGTGAACTGTTAACTGTGAACTGTGAACTGTGAGCTGTGAACTAAGAACGGTGCACTGTGAACTGTGAACTGTGAACTGTGAAGTGTGAACTGTGAAGTGTGAACTGTGAACTGTAAACTGTAAACTGTAAACTGTGAACTGTGAACTGTGAACTGTGAACTGTGAACTGTGAACTGTGAACTGTGAACTGTGAACTGTGAACTGTGAACTGTGAACTGTGAACTGTGAACTGTGAACTGTGAACTGTGAACTGTGAACTGTGAACTGTGAACTGTGAACTGTGAACTGTGAACTGTGAACTGTGAACTGTGAACTGTGAACTGTGAACTGTGAACTGTGAACTGTGAACTGTGAACTGTGAACTGTGAACTGTGAACTGTGAACTGTGAACTGTGAACTGTGAACTGTGAACTGTGAACTGTGAACTGTGAACTGTGAACTGTGAACTGTGAACTGTGAACTGTGAACTGTGAACTGTGAACTGTGAACTGTGAACTGTGAACTGTGAACTGTGAACTGTGAACTGTGAACTGTGAACTGTGAACTGTGAACTGTGAACTGTGAACTGTGAACTGTGAACTGTGAACTGTGAACTGTGAACTGTGAACTGTGAACTGTGAACTGTGAACTGTGAACTGTGAACTGTGAACTGTGAACTGTGAACTGTGAACTGTGAACTGTGAACTGTGAACTGTGAACTGTGAACTGTGAACTGCGAGCTGTGAACTTTGAAGTGTGCACTGCAAATTGTGAACTGGAAACTGTGAGCTGTGAACTGAGAAGGGTGCACTGTGAACTGTTAACTGTGAACTGTGAACTGTGAACTGTGAACTGTGAACTGCGAGCTGTGAACTTTGAAGTGTGCACTGCAAATTGTGAACTGTGAA
Source organism: Lasioglossum villosulum (assembly GCA_963971365.1). Taxonomy (NCBI): domain Eukaryota; kingdom Metazoa; phylum Arthropoda; class Insecta; order Hymenoptera; family Halictidae; genus Lasioglossum; species Lasioglossum villosulum. The sequence continues at coordinate 365,079 of CAXARU010000110.1, forward strand.
CGGCGGATTGTGAACTGTGAATTGTTAACTGTGAACTAAGAAGGGTGCACTGTGAACTGTGAACTGTGAACTGTGGACTGTGAACTGTGAACTGTGAACTGTGAACTGTGAACTGTGAACTGTGAACTGTGAACTGTGAACTGTGAACTGTGAACTATGAACTGTGAACTGTGAACTGTGAACTGTGAACTGTGAACTGTGACCTGTGAACTGTGAACTGTGAACTGTGAACTGTGAACTGTGAACTGTGAACTGTGAACTGTGAACTGTGAACTGTGAACTGTGAACTGTGAACTGTGAACTGTGAACTGTGAACTGTGAATTGTGAACTGTGAACTGTGAACTGTGAACTGTGAACTGTGAACTGTGAACTGTGAACTGTGAACTGTGAACTGTGAACTGTGAACTGTGAACTGTGAACTGTGAACTGTGAACTGTGAACTGTGAACTGTGAACTGTGAACTGTGAACTGTGAACTGTGAACTGTGAACTGTGAACTGTGAACTGTGAACTGTGAACTGTGAACTGTGAACTGTGAACTGCGAGCTGTGAACTTTGAAGTGTGCACTGCAAATTGTGAACTGTGAACGGCTGATTGTGAACTGTGAACTGTTAACTGTGAACTGGGAACTGTGAGCTGTGAACTAAGAAGGGTGCACTGTGAACTGGGAACTGTGGACTGTGAAGTGTGAACTGTGAACTGTGAACTGTGAACTGTGAACTGTGAACTGTGAACTGTGAACTGTGGACTGTGAACTGTGATCTGTGATCTGTGAACTGTGAACTGCGAGCTGTGAACTGTGAACTGTGAACTGTGAACTGTGAACTGTGAACTGTGAACTGTGAACTGTGAACTGCGAGCTGTGAACTTTGAAGTGTGCACTGCAAATTGTGAACTGTGAACGGCGGATTGTGAACTGTGAACTGTTAACTGTGAACTAAGAAGGGTGCACTGTGAACTGTGAACTGTGAACTGTGAACTGTGAACTGTGAACTGTGAACTGTGAACTGTGAACTGTGAACTGTGAACTGTGAACTGTGAACTGTGAACTGTGAACTGTGAACTGTGAACTGTGAACTGTGAACTGTGAACTGTCAACTGTGAACTGTGAACTGTGAACTGTGAACTGTGAACTGTGAACTGTGAACTGTGAACAGTGAACTGTGAACTGTGAACTGTGAACTGTGAACTGTGAACTGTGAACTGTGAACTGTGAACTGTGAAGTGTGAACTGTGAAGTGTGAACTGTGAACTGTGAACTGTGAACTGTGAACTGTGAACTGTGAACTGTGAACTGTGAACTGCGAGCTGTGAACTTTGAAGTGTGCACTGCAAATTGTGAACTGGAAACTGTGAGCTGTGAACAGAGAAGGGTGCACTGTGAACTGTTAACTGTGAACTGTGAACTGTGAACTGTGAACTGTGAACTGTGAACTGCGAGCTGTGAACTTTGAAGTGTGCACTGCAAATTGTGAACTGTGAACGGCGGATTGTGAACTGTGAACTGTTAACTGTGAACTGTGAACTGTGAGCTGTGAACTGAGAAGGTTGCACTGTGAACTGTGAACTGTGAACTGTGAACTGTGAACTGTGAACTGTGAACTGTGAACTGTGAACTGTGAACTGTGAACTGTGAACTGTGAACTGTGAACTGTGAACTGTGAACTGTGAACTGTGAACTGTGAACTGTGAACTGTGAACTGTGAACTGTGAACTGTGAACTGTGAACTGTGAACTGTGAACTGTGCACTGTGAACTGTGAACTGTGAACTGTGAACTGTGAACTGTGAACAGTGAACTGTGAACTGTGAACTGTGAACTGTGATCTGTGAACTGTGAACTGCGAGCTGTGAACTGTGAACTGTGAACTGTGAACTGTGAACTGTGAACTGTGAACTGTGAACTGTGAACTGCGAGCTGTGAACTTTGAAGTGTGCACTGCAAATTGTGAACTGTGAACGGCGGATTGTGAACTGTGAACTGTGAACAGTGAACTGTGAACTGTGAACTGTGAACTGTGAACTGTGAACTGTGAACTGTGAACTGTGAAGTGTGAACTGTGAAGTGTGAACTGTGAACTGTGAACTGTGAACTGTGAACTGTGAACTGTGAACTGCGAGCTGTGAACTTTGAAGTGTGCACTGCAAATTGTGAACTGGAAACTGTGAGCTGTGAACTGAGAAGGGTGCACTGTGAACTGTTAACTGTGAACTGTGAACTGTGAACTGTGAACTGTGAACTGTGAACTGCGAGCTGTGAACTTTGAAGTGTGCACTGCAAATTGTGAACTGTGAACGGCGGATTGTGAACTGTGAACTGTTAACTGTGAACTGTGAACTGTGAGCTGTGAACTGAGAAGGTTGCACTGTGAACTGTGAACTGTGAACTGTGAAGTGTGAACTGTGAAGTGTGAACTGTGAAGTGTGAACTGCGATTTGTGAACAGTGAACTGTGAACTGTGAACTGCGAGCTATGAACTGTGAACTGTGAACTGTGAACTGTGAACTGTGAACTGTGAACTGTGAACTGTGAACTGTGAACTGTGAACTGTGAACTGTGAACTGTGAACTGTGAACTGTGAACTGTGAACTGTGAACTGTGAACTGTGAACTGTGAACTGTGAACTGTGAACTGTGAACTGTGAACTGTGAACTGTGAATTGTGAACTGTGAACTGTGAACTGTGAACTGTGAACTTGAACTGTGAACTGTGAACTGTGAACTGTGAACTGTGAACTGTGAACTGTGAACTGTGAACTGTGAACTGTGAACTGTGAAATAAGAACGGTGCACTGTGAACTGTGAACTGTGAACTGTGAAGTGTGAACTGTGAAGTGTGAACTGTGAACTGTGAGCTGTGAACTTTGAAGTGTGCACTGCAAATTGTGAACTGTGAACGGCGGATTGTGAACTGTGAACTGTTAACTGTGAACTGGGAACTGTGAGCTGTGAACTAAGAACGGTGCACTGTGAACTGTGAACTGTGAAGTGTGAACTGTGAAGTGTGAACTGTGAACTGTGAACTGTAAACTGTAAACTGTAAACTGTAAACTGTAAACTGTAAACTGTGAACTGTGAACTGTTAACTGTGAACTGTGAACTGCGAAATGAGAACTTTGAAGTGTGCACTGCAAATTGTGAACTGTGAACGGCGGATTGTGAACTGTGAACTGTTAACTGTGAACTGTGAACTGTGAACTGTGAACTGTGAACTGTGAACTGTGAACAGTGAACTGTGAACTGTGAACTGTGAACTGTGAACTGTGAACTGTGAACTGTGAACTTTGAACCGCGAGCTGTGAACTTTGAAGTGTGCACTGCAAATTGTTAACTGTGAACGGCGGATTGTGAACTGTGAACTGTTAACTGTGAACTGGAAACTGTGAGCTGTGAACTGAGAAGGGTGCACTGTGAACTGTGAACTGTGAAGTGTGAACTGTGAAGTGTGAACTGTGAACTGTGAACTGCGATTTGTGAACAGTGAACTGTGAACTGTGAACTGTGAAGTGTGAACTGTGAACTGTGAACTGCGAGCTGTGAACTTTGAAGTGTGCACAGTAAATTGTGAACTGTGAACGGCGGATTGTGAACTGTGAACTGTGAAGTGTGAACTGTGAACTGTGAACTGTGATCTGTGAACTGTGAACTGTGAACTGTGAACTGTGAACTGTGAACTGTGAACTGTGAACTGTGAACTGTGAAGTGTGAACTGTGAACTGTGAACTGCGATTTGTGAACAGTGAACTGTGAACTGTGAATTGTGAACTGTGAACTGTGAACTGTGAACTGTGAACTGTGAACTGTGAACTGTGAACTGTGAACTGTGAACTGTGAACTGTGAACTGTGAACTGTGAACTGTGAACTGTGAACTGTGAACTGTGAACTGTGAACTGTGAACTGTGAACTGTGAACTGTGAACTGTGAACTGTGAACTGCGAGCAGTGAACTTTGAAGTGTGCACTGCAAATTGTGAACTGTGAACGGCGGATTGTGAACTGTGAACTGTTAACTGTGAACTGGGAACTGTGAGCTGTGAACTAAGAAGGGTGCACTGTGAACTGTGAACTGTGAACTGTGAACTGTGAACTGTGAACTGTGAACTGTGAACTGTGAACTGTGAACTGTGAACTGTGAACTGTGAACTGTGAACTGTGAACTGTGAACTGTGAACTGTGAACTGTGAACTGTGAACTGTGAACTGTGAACTGTGAACTGTGAACTGTGAACTGTGAACTGTGAACTGTGAACTGTGAACTGTGAACTGTGAACTGTGAACTGTGAACTGTGAACTGTGAACTGTGAACTGTGAACTGTGAACTGTGAACTGTGAACTGTGAACTGTGAACTGTGAACTGTGAACTGTGAACTGTGAACTGTGAACTGTGAACTGTGAACTGTGAACTGTGAACTGTGAACTGTGAACTGTGAACTGTGAAGTGTGAACTGTGAACTGTGAACTGCGATTTGTGAACAGTGAACTGTGAACTGTGAATTGTGAACTGTGAACTGTGAACTGTGAACTGTGAACTGTGAACTGTGAACTGTGAACTGTGAACTGTGAACTGTGTACTGTGAACTGTGAACTGTGAACTGTGAACTGTGAACTGTGAACTGCGAGCTGTGAACTTTGAAGTGTGCACTGCAAATTGTGAACTGTGAACGGCGGATTGTGAACTGTGAACTGTTAACTGTGAACTGGGAACTGTGAGCTGTGAACTAAGAAGGGTGCACTGTGAACTGTGGACTGTGAAGTGTGAACTGTGAACTGTGAACTGTGAACTGTGAACTGTGGACTGTGAAGTGTGAACTGTGAACTGTGAACTGTGAACTGTGAACTGTGAACTGTGAACTGTGAACTGTGAACTGTGGACTGTGAACTTATGAACTATGAACTGTGAACTGTGAACTGTGAACTGTGAACTGTGAACTGTGAACTGTGAACTGTGAACTGTGAACTGTGAACTGTGAACTGTGAACTGTGATCTGTGAACTGTGAACTGTGAACTGTGAACTGTGAACTGTGAACTGTGAACTGTGAAGTGTGAACTGTGAAGTGTGAACTGTGAACTGTGAACTGCGATTTGTGAACAGTGAACTGTGAACTGTGAACTGTGAAGTGTGAACTGTGAACTGTGAACTGCGAGCTGTGAACTTTGAAGTGTGCACAGTAAATTGTGAACTGTGAACGGCGGATTGTGAACTGTGAACTGTGAACTGTGAAGTGTGAACTGTGAACTGTGAACTGTGAACTGTGAACTGTGAACTGTGAACTGTGAACTGTGAACTGTGAACTGTGAACTGTGAACTGTGAACTGTGAACTGTGAACTGTGAACTGTGAACTGTGAACTGTGAACTGTGAACTGTGAACTGTGAACTGTGAACTGTGAACTGTGAACTGTGAACTGTGAACTGTGAACTGTGAACTGTGAACTGTGAACTGTGAACTGTGAACTGTGAACTGTGAACTGTGAACTGTGAACTGTGAACTGTGAACTGTGAACTGTGAACTGTGTACTGTGAACTGTGAACTGTGAACTGTGAACTGTGAACTGTGAACTGTGATCTGTGAACTGTGAACTGTGAACTGTGAAGTGTGAACTGTGAACTGTGAACTGTGAACTGTGAACTGTGAACTGTGAACTGTGCACTGGGAACTGTGAGCTGTGAACTAAGAACGGTGCACTGTGAACTGTGAACTGTGAACTTTGAAGTGTGCACTGCAAATTGTGAACTGTGAACGGCGGATTGTGAACTGTGAACTGTGGACTGTGAAGTGTGAACTGTGAACTGTGAACTGTGAACTGTGAACTGTGAACTGTGAACTGTGAACTGTGAACTGTGAACTGTGAACTGTGAACTGTGAACTGTGAACTGTGAACTGTGAACTGTGAACTGTGAACTGTGAACTGTGAACTGTGAACTGTGAACTGTGAACTGTGAACTGTGAACTGTGAACTGTGAACTGTGAACTGTGAACTGTGAACTGTGAACTGTGAACTGTGAACTGTGAACTGTGAACTGTGAACTGTGAACTGTGAACTGTGAACTGTGAACTGTGAACTGTGAACTGTGAACTGTGAACTGTGAACTGTGAACTGTGAACTGCGAAATGCGAGCTGTGAACTGCGAGCTGTGAACTGTGAACTGTGAACTGTGAACTGTGAACTGTGAACTGTGAACTGTGAACTGTGAACTGTGAACTGTGAACTGTGAACTGTGAACTGTGAACTGTGAACTGTGAACTGTGAACTGTGAACTGTGAACAGTGAACTGTGAACTGTGAACTGCGAGCTGTGAACTTTGAAGTGTGCACTGCAAATTGTGAACTGTGAACGGCGGATTGTGAACTGTGAACTGTTAACTGTGAACTGGAAACTGTGAGCTGTGAACTGAGAAGGGTGCACTGTGAACTGTGAACTGTGGACTGTGAAGTGTGAACTGTGAACTGTGAACTGTGAACTGTGAACTGTGGACTGTGAACTTATGAACTATGAACTGTGAACTGTGAACTGTGAACTGTGAACTGTGAACTGTGAACTGTGAACTGTGAACTGTGAACTGTGAACTGTGAACTGTGAACTGTGAACTGTGAACTGTGAACTGTGAACTGTGAACTGTGAACTGTGAACTGTGAACTGTGAACTGTGAACTGTGTACTGTGAACTGTGAACTGTGAACTGTGAACTGTGAACTGTGAACTGTGATCTGTGAACTGTGAACTGTGAACTGTGAAGTGTGAACTGTGAACTGTGAACTGTGAACTGTGAACTGTGAACTGTGAACTGTGCACTGGGAACTGTGAGCTGTGAACTAAGAACGGTGCACTGTGAACTGTGAACTGTGAACTTTGAAGTGTGCACTGCAAATTGTGAACTGTGAACGGCGGATTGTGAACTGTGAACTGTGGACTGTGAAGTGTGAACTGTGAACTGTGAACTGTGAACTGTGAACTGTGAACTGTGAACTGTGAACTGTGAACTGTGAACTGTGATCTGTGAACTGTGAACTGTGAACTGTGAACTGTGAACTGTGAACTGTGAACTGTGAACTGTGAACTGTGAACTGTGAACTGTGAACTGTGAACTGTGAACTGTGAACTGTGAACTGTGAACTGTGAACTGTGAACTGTGAACTGTGAACTGTGAACTGTGAACTGTGAACTGTGAACTGTGATCTGTGAACTGTGAACTGTGAACTGTGAACTGTGAACTGTGAACTGTGAACTGTGAACTGTGAACTGTGAACTGTGAACTGTGAAGTGTGAACTGTGAAGTGTGAACTGTGAACTGTGAACTGCGATTTGTGAACAGTGAACTGTGAACTGTGAACTGTGAAGTGTGAACTGTGAACTGTGAACTGCGAGCTGTGAACTTTGAAGTGTGCACAGTAAATTGTGAACTGTGAACGGCGGATTGTGAACTGTGAACTGTGAACTGTGAAGTGTGAACTGTGAACTGTGAACTGTGATCTGTGAACTGTGAACTGTGAACTGTGAACTGTGAACTGTGAACTGTGAACTGTGAACTGTGAACTGTGAACTGTGAACTGTGAACTGTGAACTGTGAACTGTGAACTGTGAACTGTGAACTGTGAACTGTGAACTGTGAACTGTGAACTGTGAACTGTGAACTGTGAACTGTGAACTGTGAACTGTGAACTGTGAACTGTGAACTGTGAACTGTGAACTGTGAACTGTGTACTGTGAACTGTGAACTGTGAACTGTGAACTGTGAACTGTGAACTGTGAACTGTGAACTGTGAACTGTGAACTGTGAACTGTGAACTGTGAACTGTGAACTGCGAGCTGTGAACTTTGAAGTGTGCACTGCAAATTGTGAACTGTGAACGGCGGATTGTGAACTGTGAACTGTTAACTGTGAACTGGGAACTGTGAGCTGTGAACTAAGAAGGGTGCACTGTGAACTGTGAACTGTGAACTGTGAACTGTGAACTGTGAACTGCGATTTGTGAACAGTGAACTGTGAACTGTGAACTGTGAACTGTGAACTGTGAACTGTGAACTGTGAACTGTGAACTGTGAACTGTGAACTGTGAACTGTGAACTGTGAACTGTGAACTGTGAACTGTGAACTGTGAACTGTGAACTGTGAACTGTGAACTGTGAACTGTGAACTGTGAACTGTGAACTGTGAACTGTGAACTGTGAACTGTGAACTGTGAACTGTGAACTGTGAACTGTGAACTGTGAACTGTGAACTGTGAACTGTGAACTGTGAACTGTGAACTGTGAACTGTGAACTGTGAACTGTGAACTGTGAACTGTGAACTGTGAACTGTGAACTGTGAACTGTGAACTGTGAACTGTGAACTGTGAACTGTGAACTGTGAAGTGTGAACTGTGAACTGTGAACTGCGATTTGTGAACAGTGAACTGTGAACTGTGAATTGTGAACTGTGAACTGTGAACTGTGAACTGTGAACTGTGAACTGTGAACTGTGAACTGTGTACTGTGAACTGTGAACTGTGAACTGTGAACTGTGAACTGTGAACTGCGAGCTGTGAACTTTGAAGTGTGCACTGCAAATTGTGAACTGTGAACGGCGGATTGTGAACTGTGAACTGTTAACTGTGAACTGGGAACTGTGAGCTGTGAACTAAGAAGGGTGCACTGTGAACTGTGGACTGTGAAGTGTGAACTGTGAACTGTGAACTGTGAACTGTGAACTGTGGACTGTGAAGTGTGAACTGTGAACTGTGAAGTGTGAACTGTGAACTGTGAACTGTGAACTGTGAACTGTGAACTGTGGACTGTGAACTTATGAACTATGAACTGTGAACTGTGAACTGTGAACTGTGAACTGTGAACTGTGAACTGTGAACTGTGAACTGTGAACTGTGAACTGTGAACTGTGATCTGTGAACTGTGAACTGTGAACTGTGAACTGTGAACTGTGAACTGTGAACTGTGAAGTGTGAACTGTGAACTGTGAACTGTGAACTGTGAACTGTGAACTGTGAACTGTGAACTGTGAACTGTGAACTGTGAACAGTGAACTGTGAACTGTGAACTGCGAGCTGTGAACTTTGAAGTGTGCACTGCAAATTGTGAACTGTGAACGGCGGATTGTGAACTGTGAACTGTTAACTGTGAACTGGAAACTGTGAGCTGTGAACTGAGAAGGGTGCACTGTGAACTGTGAACTGTGGACTGTGAAGTGTGAACTGTGAACTGTGAACTGTGAACTGTGAACTGTGGACTGTGAACTTATGAACTATGAACTGTGAACTGTGAACTGTGAACTGTGAACTGTGAACTGTGAACTGTGAACTGTGAACTGTGAACTGTGAACTGTGAACTGTGAACTGTGAACTGTGAACTGTGAACTGTGAACTGTGAACTGTGAACTGTGAACTGTGAACTGTGAACTGTGAACTGTGAACTGTGAACTGTGTACTGTGAACTGTGAACTGTGAACTGTGGACTGTGATCTGTGAACTGTGAACTGTGAACTGTGAAGTGTGAACTGTGAACTGTGAACTGTGAACTGTGAACTGTGAACTGTGAACTGTGCACTGGGAACTGTGAGCTGTGAACTAAGAACGGTGCACTGTGAACTGTGAACTGTGAACTTTGAAGTGTGCACTGCAAATTGTGAACTGTGAACGGCGGATTGTGAACTGTGAACTGTGGACTGTGAAGTGTGAACTGTGAACTGTGAACTGTGAACTGTGAACTGTGAACTGTGAACTGTGAACTGTGAACTGTGAACTGTGAACTGTGAACTGTGAACTGTGAACTGTGAACTGTGAACTGTGAACTGTGAACTGTGAACTGTGAACTGTGAACTGTGAACTGTGAACTGTGAACTGTGAACTGTGAACTGTGAACTGTGAACTGTGAACTGTGAACTGTGAACTGTGAACTGTGAACTGTGAACTGTGAACTGTGAACTGTGAACTGTGAACTGTGAACTGTGAACTGTGAACTGTGAACTGTGAACTGTGAACTGTGAACTGTGAACTGTGAACTGTGAACTGTGAACTGTGAACTGTGAACTGTGAACTGTGAACTGTGAACTGTGAACTGTGAACTGTGAACTGTGAACTGTGAACTGTGAACTGTGAACTGTGAACTGTGAACAGTGAACTGTGAACTGTGAACTGCGAGCTGTGAACTGTGAACTGTGAACTGTGAACTGTGAACTGTGAACTGTGAACTGTGAACTGTGAACTGTGAACTGTGAACTGTGAACTGTGAACTGTGAACTGTGAACTGTGAACTGTGAACTGTGAACTGTGAACTGTGAACAGTGAACTGTGAACTGTGAACTGCGAGCTGTGAACTTTGAAGTGTGCACTGCAAATTGTGAACTGTGAACGGCGGATTGTGAACTGTGAACTGTTAACTGTGAACTGGAAACTGTGAGCTGTGAACTGAGAAGGGTGCACTGTGAACTGTGAACTGTGGACTGTGAAGTGTGAACTGTGAACTGTGAACTGTGAACTGTGAACTGTGGACTGTGAACTTATGAACTATGAACTGTGAACTGTGAACTGTGAACTGTGAACTGTGAACTGTGAACTGTGAACTGTGAACTGTGAACTGTGAACTGTGAACTGTGAACTGTGAACTGTGAACTGTGAACTGTGAACTGTGAACTGTGAACTGTGAACTGTGAACTGTGAACTGTGAACTGTGTACTGTGAACTGTGAACTGTGAACTGTGAACTGTGAACTGTGAACTGTGATCTGTGAACTGTGAACTGTGAACTGTGAAGTGTGAACTGTGAACTGTGAACTGTGAACTGTGAACTGTGAACTGTGCACTGGGAACTGTGAGCTGTGAACTAAGAACGGTGCACTGTGAACTGTGAACTGTGAACTTTGAAGTGTGCACTGCAAATTGTGAACTGTGAACGGCGGATTGTGAACTGTGAACTGTGGACTGTGAAGTGTGAACTGTGAACTGTGAACTGTGAACTGTGAACTGTGAACTGTGAACTGTGAACTGTGAACTGTGAACTGTGAACTGTGAACTGTGAACTGTGAACTGTGAACTGTGAACTGTGAACTGTGAACTGTGAACTGTGAACTGTGAACTGTGAACTGTGAACTGTGAACTGTGAACTGTGAACTGTGAACTGTGAACTGTGAACTGTGAACTGTGAACTGTGAACTGTGAACTGTGAACTGTGAACTGTGAACTGTGATCTGTGAACTGTGAACTGTGAACTGTGAACTGTGAACTGTGAACTGTGAACTGTGAACTGTGAACTGTGAACTGTGAACTGTGAACTGTGAAGTGTGAACTGTGAAGTGTGAACTGTGAACTGTGAACTGCGATTTGTGAACAGTGAACTGTGAACTGTGAACTGTGAAGTGTGAACTGTGAACTGTGAACTGCGAGCTGTGAACTTTGAAGTGTGCACAGTAAATTGTGAACTGTGAACGGCGGATTGTGAACTGTGAACTGTGAACTGTGAAGTGTGAACTGTGAACTGTGAACTGTGATCTGTGAACTGTGAACTGTGAACTGTGAACTGTGAACTGTGAACTGTGAACTGTGAACTGTGAACTGTGAACTGTGAACTGTGAACTGTGAACTGTGAACTGTGAACTGTGAACTGTGAACTGTGAACTGTGAACTGTGAACTGTGAACTGTGAACTGTGAACTGTGAACTGTGAACTGTGAACTGTGAACTGTGAACTGTGAACTGTGTACTGTGAACTGTGAACTGTGAACTGTGAACTGTGAACTGTGAACTGTGATCTGTGAACTGTGAACTGTGAACTGTGAAGTGTGAACTGTGAACTGTGAACTGTGAACTGTGCACTGGGAACTGTGAGCTGTGAACTAAGAACGGTGCACTGGGAACTGTGAGCTGTGAACTAAGAACGGTGCACTGTGAACTGCGAACTGTGAACTTTGAAGTGTGCACTGCAAATTGTGAACTGTGAACGGCGGATTGTGAACTGTGAACTGTGGACTGTGAAGTGTGAACTGTGAACTGTGAACTGTGAACTGTGAACTGTGAACTGTGAACTGTGAACTGTGAACTGTGAACTGTGAACTGTGAACTGTGAACTGTGAACTGTGAACTGTGCACTGGGAACTGTGAGCTGTGAACTAAGAACGGTGCACTGTGAACTGTGAACTGTGAACTGTGAACTGTGAACTGCAAATTGTGAACTGTGAACGGCGGATTGTGAACTGTGAACTGTGGACTGTGAAGTGTGAACTGTGAACTGTGAACTGTGAACTGTGAACTGTGAACTGTGAACTGTGAACTGTGAACTGTGAACTGTGAACTGTGAACTGTGAACTGTGAACTGTGAACTGTGAACTGTGAACTGTGAACTGTGAACTGTGAACTGTGAACTGTGAACTGTGAACTGTGAACTGTGAACTGTGAACTGTGAACTGTGAACTGTGAACTGTGAACTGTGAACTGTGAACTGTGAACTGTGAACTGTGAACTGTGAACTGTGAACTGTGAACTGTGAACTGTGAACTGTGAACTGTGAACTGTGAACTGTGAACTGTGAACTGTGAACTGTGAACTGTGAACTGTGAACTGTGAACTGTGAACTGTGAACTGTGAACTGTGAACTGTGAACTGTGAACTGTGAACTGTGAACTGTGAACTGTGAACTGTGAACAGTGAACTGTGAACTGTGAACTGCGAGCTGTGAACTGTGAACTGTGAACTGTGAACTGTGAACTGTGAACTGTGAACTGTGAACTGTGAACTGTGAACTGTGAACTGTGAACTGTGAACTGTGAACTGTGAACTGTGAACTGTGAACTGTGAACTGTGAACTGTGAACTGTGAACTGTGAACAGTGAACTGTGAACTGTGAACTGCGAGCTGTGAACTTTGAAGTGTGCACTGCAAATTGTGAACTGTGAACGGCGGATTGTGAACTGTGAACTGTTAACTGTGAACTGGAAACTGTGAGCTGTGAACTGAGAAGGGTGCACTGTGAACTGTGAACTGTGGACTGTGAAGTGTGAACTGTGAACTGTGAACTGTGAACTGTGAACTGTGAACTGTGGACTGTGAACTTATGAACTATGAACTGTGAACTGTGAACTGTGAACTGTGAACTGTGAACTGTGAACTGTGAACTGTGAACTGTGAACTGTGAACTGTGAACTGTGAACTGTGAACTGTGAACTGTGAACTGTGAACTGTGAACTGTGAACTGTGAACTGTGAACTGTGAACTGTGAACTGTGAACTGTGTACTGTGAACTGTGAACTGTGAACTGTGAACTGTGAACTGTGAACTGTGATCTGTGAACTGTGAACTGTGAACTGTGAAGTGTGAACTGTGAACTGTGAACTGTGAACTGTGAACTGTGAACTGTGCACTGGGAACTGTGAGCTGTGAACTAAGAACGGTGCACTGTGAACTGTGAACTGTGAACTTTGAAGTGTGCACTGCAAATTGTGAACTGTGAACGGCGGATTGTGAACTGTGAACTGTGGACTGTGAAGTGTGAACTGTGAACTGTGAACTGTGAACTGTGAACTGTGAACTGTGAACTGTGAACTGTGAACTGTGAACTGTGAACTGTGAACTGTGAACTGTGAACTGTGAACTGTGAACTGTGAACTGTGAACTGTGAACTGTGAACTGTGAACTGTGAACTGTGAACTGTGAACTGTGAACTGTGAACTGTGAACTGTGAACTGTGAACTGTGAACTGTGAACTGTGAACTGTGAACTGTGAACTGTGAACTGTGAACTGTGAACTGTGAACTGTGATCTGTGAACTGTGAACTGTGAACTGTGAACTGTGAACTGTGAACTGTGAACTGTGAACTGTGAACTGTGAACTGTGAACTGTGAACTGTGAAGTGTGAACTGTGAAGTGTGAACTGTGAACTGTGAACTGCGATTTGTGAACAGTGAACTGTGAACTGTGAACTGTGAAGTGTGAACTGTGAACTGTGAACTGCGAGCTGTGAACTTTGAAGTGTGCACAGTAAATTGTGAACTGTGAACGGCGGATTGTGAACTGTGAACTGTGAACTGTGAAGTGTGAACTGTGAACTGTGAACTGTGATCTGTGAACTGTGAACTGTGAACTGTGAACTGTGAACTGTGAACTGTGAACTGTGAACTGTGAACTGTGAACTGTGAACTGTGAACTGTGAACTGTGAACTGTGAACTGTGAACTGTGAACTGTGAACTGTGAACTGTGAACTGTGAACTGTGAACTGTGAACTGTGAACTGTGAACTGTGAACTGTGAACTGTGAACTGTGTACTGTGAACTGTGAACTGTGAACTGTGAACTGTGAACTGTGAACTGTGATCTGTGAACTGTGAACTGTGAACTGTGAAGTGTGAACTGTGAACTGTGAACTGTGAACTGTGCACTGGGAACTGTGAGCTGTGAACTAAGAACGGTGCACTGGGAACTGTGAGCTGTGAACTAAGAACGGTGCACTGTGAACTGCGAACTGTGAACTTTGAAGTGTGCACTGCAAATTGTGAACTGTGAACGGCGGATTGTGAACTGTGAACTGTGGACTGTGAAGTGTGAACTGTGAACTGTGAACTGTGAACTGTGAACTGTGAACTGTGAACTGTGAACTGTGAACTGTGAACTGTGAACTGTGAACTGTGAACTGTGCACTGGGAACTGTGAGCTGTGAACTAAGAACGGTGCACTGTGAACTGTGAACTGTGAACTGTGAACTGTGAACTGCAAATTGTGAACTGTGAACGGCGGATTGTGAACTGTGAACTGTGGACTGTGAACTGTGAACTGTGAACTGTGAACTGTGAACTGTGAACTGTGAACTGTGAACTGTGAACTGTGAACTGTGAACTGTGAACTGTGAACTGTGAACTGTGAACTGTGAACTGTGAACTGTGAACTGTGAACTGTGAACTGTGAACTGTGAACTGTGAACTGTGAACTGTGAACTGTGAACTGTGAACTGTGAACTGTGAACTGTGAACTGTGAACTGTGAACTGTGAACTGTGAACTGTGAACTGTGAACTGTGAACTGTGAACTGTGAACTGTGAACTGTGAACTGTGAACTGTGAACTGTGAACTGTGAACTGTGAACTGTGAACTGTGAACTGTGAACTGTGAACTGTGAACTGTGAACTGTGAACTGTGAACTGTGAACTGTGAACTGTGAACAGTGAACTGTGAACTGTGAACTGCGAGCTGTGAACTGTGAACTGTGAACTGTGAACTGTGAACTGTGAACTGTGAACTGTGAACTGTGAACTGTGAACTGTGAACTGTGAACTGTGAACTGTGAACTGTGAACTGTGAACAGTGAACTGTGAACTGTGAACTGCGAGCTGTGAACTTTGAAGTGTGCACTGCAAATTGTGAACTGTGAACGGCGGATTGTGAACTGTGAACTGTTAACTGTGAACTGGAAACTGTGAGCTGTGAACTGAGAAGGGTGCACTGTGAACTGTGAACTGTGGACTGTGAAGTGTGAACTGTGAACTGTGAACTGTGAACTGTGAACTGTGAACTGTGGACTGTGAACTTATGAACTATGAACTGTGAACTGTGAACTGTGAACTGTGAACTGTGAACTGTGAACTGTGAACTGTGAACTGTGAACTGTGAACTGTGAACTGTGAACTGTGAACTGTGAACTGTGAACTGTGAACTGTGAACTGTGAACTGTGAAGTGTGAACTGTGAAGTGTGAACTGTGAACTGTGAACTGCGATTTGTGAACAGTGAACTGTGAACTGTGAATTGTGAACTGTGAACTGTGAACTGTGAACTGTGAACTGTGAACTGTGAACTGTGAACTGTGAACTGTGAACTGTGAACTGTGAACTGTGAACTGTGAACTGTGAACTGTGAACTGTGAACTGTGAACTGTGAACTGTGAACTGTGAACTGTGAACTGCGAGCTGTGAACTTTGAAGTGTGCACTGCAAATTGTGAACTGTGAACGGCGGATTGTGAACTGTGAACTGTTAACTGTGAACTGGAAACTGTGAGCTGTGAACTGAGAAGGGTGCACTGTGAACTGTGAACTGTGGACTGTGAAGTGTGAACTGTGAAGTGTGAACTGTGAACTGTGAACTGTGGACTGTGAACTTATGAACTATGAACTGTGAACTGTGAACTGTGAACTGTGAACTGTGAACTGTGAACTGTGAACTGTGAACTGTGAACTGTGAACTGTGAACTGTGATCTGTGAACTGTGAAGTGTGAACTGTGAAGTGTGAACTGTGAACTGTGAACTGTGGACTGTGAACTTATGAACTATGAACTGTGAACTGTGAACTGTGAACTGTGAACTGTGAACTGTGAACTGTGAACTGTGAACTGTGAACTGTGAACTGTGAACTGTGAACTGTGAACTGTGAACTGTGAACTGTGAACTGTGAACTGTGAACTGTGAACTGTGAACTGTGAACTGTGAACTGTGAACTGTGAACTGTGAACTGTGAACTGTGAACTGTGAACTGTGAACTGTGAAGTGTGAACTGTGAACTGTGAACTGCGATTTGTGAACAGTGAACTGTGAACTGTGAATTGTGAACTGTGAACTGTGAACTGTGAACTGTGAACTGTGAACTGTGAACTGTGAACTGTGAACTGTGAACTGTGAACTGTGAACTGTGAACTGTGAACTGTGAACTGTGAACTGTGAACTGTGAACTGTGAACTGTGAACTGTGAACTGTGAACTGTGAACTGTGAACTGTGAACTGTGAACTGTGAACTGTGAACTGTGAACTGTGAACTGTGAACTGTGAACTGTGAACTGTGAACTGTGAACTGTGAACTGTGATCTGTGAACTGTGAACTGTGATCTGTGAACTGTGAACTGTGAACTGTGAACTGTGAACTGTGAACTGTGAACTGTGAACTGTGAACTGTGAACTGTGAACTGTGAACTGTGAACTGTGAAGTGTGAACTGTGAAGTGTGAACTGTGAACTGTGAACTGCGATTTGTGAACAGTGAACTGTGAACTGTGAACTGTGAAGTGTGAACTGTGAACTGTGAACTGCGAGCTGTGAACTTTGAAGTGTGCACTGCAAATTGTGAACTGTGAACGGCGGATTGTGAACTGTGAACTGTGAACTGTGAAGTGTGAACTGTGAACTGTGAACTGTGATCTGTGAACTGTGAACTGTGAACTGTGAACTGTGAACTGTGAACTGTGAACTGTGAACTGTGAACTGTGAACTGTGAACTGTGAACTGTGAACTGTGAACTGTGAACTGTGAACTGTGAACTGTGAACTGTGAACTGTGAACTGTGAACTGTGAACTGTGAACTGTGAACTGTGAACTGTGAACTGTGAACTGTGAACTGTGAACTGTGAACTGTGAACTGTGAACTGTGAACTGTGAACTGTGAACTGTGAACTGTGAACTGTGAACTGTGAACTGTGAACTGTGAACTGTGAACTGTGAATTGTGAACTGTGAACTGTGAACTGTGAACTGTGAACTGTGAACTGTGTACTGTGAACTGTGAACTGTGAACTGTGAACTGTGAACTGTGATCTGTGAACTGTGAACTGTGAACTGTGAACTGTGAACTGTGAACTGTGAACTGTGAACTGTGAACTGTGAACTGTGAACTGTGAACTGTGAACTGTGAACTGTGAACTGTGAACTCTGAACTGTGAACTGTGAACTGTGAACTGTGAACTGTGAACTGTGAACTGTGAACTGTGAACTGTGAACTGTGAACTGTGAACTGTGAACTGTGAACTGTGAACTGGGAACTGTGAGCTGTGAACTAAGAACGGTGCACTGTGAACTGTGAACTGTGAACTTTGAAGTGTGCACTGCAAATTGTGAACTGTGAACGGCGGATTGTGAACTGTGAACTGTTAACTGTGAACTGGGAACTGTGAGCTGTGAACTAAGAAGGGTGCACTGTGAACTGTGAACTGTGGACTGTGAACTGTGAACTGTGAACTGTGAACTGTGAACTGTGAACTGTGAACTGTGAACTGTGAACTGTGAACTGTGAACTGTGAACTGTGAACTGTGAACTGTGAACTGTGAACTGTGAACTGTGAACTGTGAACTGTGAACTGTGAACTGTGAACTGTGAACTGTGAACTGTGAACTGTGAACTGTGAAGTGTGAAGTGTGAAGTGTGAAGTGTGAAGTGTGAAGTGTGAAGTGTGAAGTGTGAAGTGTGAAGTGTGAACTGTGAACTGTGAACTGTGAACTGTGAACTGTGAACTGTGAACTGTGAACTGTGAACTGTGAACAGTGAACTGTGAACTGTGAACTGCGAGCTGTGAACTTTGAAGTGTGCACTGCAAATTGTGAACTGTGAACGGCGGATTCTGAACTGTGAACTGTTAACTGTGAACTGGAAACTGTGAGCTGTGAACTGAGAAGGGTGCACTGTGAACTGTGAACTGTGGACTGTGAAGTGTGAACTGTGAACTGTGAACTGTGAACTGTGAACTGTGAACTGTGAACTGTGAACTGTGGACTGTGAACTTATGAACTATGAACTATGAACTGTGAACTGTGAACTGTGAACTGTGAACTGTGAACTGTGAACTGTGAACTGTGAACTGTGAACTGTGAACTGTGATCTGTGAACTGTGTACTGTGAACTGTGAACTGTGAACTGTGAACTGTGAACTGTGAAGTGTGAACTGTGAAGTGTGAACTGTGAACTGTGAACTGCGATTTGTGAACAGTGAACTGTGAACTGTGAATTGTGAACTGTGAACTGTGAACTGTGAACTGTGAACTGTGAACTGTGAACTGTGAACTGTGAACTGTGAACTGTGAACTGTGAACTGTGAACTGTGAACTGTGAACTGTGAACTGTGAACTGTGAACTGTGAACTGTGAACTGTGAACTGTGAACTGCGAGCTGTGAACTTTGAAGTGTGCACTGCAAATTGTGAACTGTGAACGGCGGATTGTGAACTGTGAACTGTTAACTGTGAACTGGGAACTGTGAGCTGTGAACTAAGAAGGGTGCACTGTGAACTGTGAACTGTGAACTGTGAACTGTGAACTGTAAACTGCGATTTGTGAACAGTGAACTGTGAACTGTGAACTGTGAACTGTGAACTGTGAACTGTGAACTGTGAACTGTGAACTGTGAACTGTGAACTGTGAACTGTGAACTGTGAACTGTGAACTGTGAACTGTGAACTGTGAACTGTGAACTGTGAACTGTGAACTGTGAACTGTGAACTGTGAACTGTGAACTGTGAACTGTGAACTGTGAACTGTGAACTGTGAACTGTGAACTGTGAACTGTGAACTGTGAACTGTGAACTGTGAACTGTGAACTGTGAACTGTGAACTGTGAACTGTGAACTGTGAACTGTGAACTGTGAACTGTGAACTGTGAACTGTGAACTGTGCACTGGGAACTGTGAGCTGTGAACTAAGAACGGTGCACTGTGAACTGTGAACTGTGAACTTTGAAGTGTGCACTGCAAATTGTGAACTGTGAACGGCGGATTGTGAACTGTGAACTGTGGACTGTGAAGTGTGAACTGTGAACTGTGAACTGTGAACTGTGAACTGTGAACTGTGAACTGTGAACTGTGAACTGTGAACTGTGAACTGTGAACTGTGAACTGTGAACTGTGAACTGTGAACTGTGAACTGTGAACTGTGAACTGTGAACTGTGAACTGTGAACTGTGAACTGTGAACTGTGAACTGTGAACTGTGAACTGTGAACTGTGAACTGTGAACTGTGAACTGTGAACTGTGAACTGTGAACTGTGAACTGTGAACTGTGAACTGTGAACTGTGAACTGTGAACTGTGAACTGTGAACTGTGAACTGTGAACTGTGAACTGTGAACTGTGAACTGTGAACTGTGAACTGTGAACTGTGAACTGTGAACTGTGAACTGTGAACTGTGAACTGTGAACTGTGAACTGTGAACTGTGAACTGTGAACTGTGAACTGTGAACTGTGAACTGTGAACTGTGAACAGTGAACTGTGAACTGTGAACTGCGAGCTGTGAACTGTGAACTGTGAACTGTGAACTGTGAACTGTGAACTGTGAACTGTGAACTGTGAACTGTGAACTGTGAACTGTGAACTGTGAACTGTGAACTGTGAACTGTGAACTGTGAACTGTGAACTGTGAACTGCGAGCTGTGAACTTTGAAGTGTGCACTGCAAATTGTGAACTGTGAACGGCGGATTGTGAACTGTGAACTGTTAACTGTGAACTGGAAACTGTGAGCTGTGAACTGAGAAGGGTGCACTGTGAACTGTGAACTGTGGACTGTGAAGTGTGAACTGTGAACTGTGAACTGTGAACTGTGAACTGTGAACTGTGGACTGTGAACTTATGAACTATGAACTGTGAACTGTGAACTGTGAACTGTGAACTGTGAACTGTGAACTGTGAACTGTGAACTGTGAACTGTGAACTGTGAACTGTGAACTGTGATCTGTGAACTGTGTACTGTGAACTGTGAACTGTGAACTGTGAACTGTGAACTGTGAAGTGTGAACTGTGAAGTGTGAACTGTGAACTGTGAACTGCGATTTGTGAACAGTGAACTGTGAACTGTGAACTGTGAACTGTGAACTGTGAACTGTGAACTGTGAACTGTGAACTGTGAACTGTGAACTGTGAACTGTGAACTGTGAACTGTGAACTGTGAACTGTGAACTGTGAACTGTGAACTGTGAACTGTGAACTGTGAACTGTGAACTGTGAACTGTGAACTGCGAGCTGTGAACTTTGAAGTGTGCACTGCAAATTGTGAACTGTGAACGGCGGATTGTGAACTGTGAACTGTTAACTGTGAACTGGAAACTGTGAGCTGTGAACTGAGAAGGGTGCACTGTGAACTGTGAACTGTGGACTGTGAAGTGTGAACTGTGAAGTGTGAACTGTGAACTGTGAACTGTGGACTGTGAACTTATGAACTATGAACTGTGAACTGTGAACTGTGAACTGTGAACTGTGAACTGTGAACTGTGAACTGTGAACTGTGAACTGTGAACTGTGAACTGTGAACTGTGAACTGTGAACTGTGAACTGTGAACTGTGAACTGTGAACTGTGAACTGTGAACTGTGAACTGTGAACTGTGAAGTGTGAACTGTGAAGTGTGAACTGTGAACTGTGAACTGTGAACTGTGGACTGTGAACTTATGAACTATGAACTGTGAACTGTGAACTGTGAACTGTGAACTGTGAACTGTGAACTGTGAACTGTGAACTGTGAACTGTGAACTGTGAACTGTGAACTGTGAACTGTGAACTGTGAACTGTGAACTGTGGACTGTGAACTTATGAACTATGAACTGTGAACTGTGAACTGTGAACTGTGAACTGTGAACTGTGAACTGTGAACTGTGAACTGTGAACTGTGAACTGTGAACTGTGAACTGTGATCTGTGAACTGTGTACTGTGAACTGTGAACTGTGAACTGTGAACTGTGAAGTGTGAACTGTGAAGTGTGAACTGTGAACTGTGAACTGCGATTTGTGAACAGTGAACTGTGAACTGTGAATTGTGAACTGTGAACTGTGAACTGTGAACTGTGAACTGTGAACTGTGAACTGTGAACTGTGAACTGTGAACTGTGAACTGTGAACTGTGAACTGTGAACTGTGAACTGTGAACTGTGAACTGTGAACTGTGAACTGTGAACTGTGAACTGTGAACTGTGAACTGTGAACTGTGAACTGTGAACTGCGAGCTGTGAACTTTGAAGTGTGCACTGCAAATTGTGAACTGTGAACGGCGGATTGTGAACTGTGAACTGTTAACTGTGAACTGGAAACTGTGAGCTGTGAACTGAGAAGGGTGCACTGTGAACTGTGAACTGTGGACTGTGAAGTGTGAACTGTGAAGTGTGAGCTGTGAACTAAGAACGGTGCACTGTGAACTGTGAACTGTGAACTTTGAAGTGTGCACTGCAAATTGTGAACTGTGAACTGTGAACTGTGAACTGTGAACTGTGAACTGTGAACTGTGAACTGTGAACTGTGAACTGTGAACTGTGAACTGTGAACTGTGAACTGTGAACTGTGAACTGTGAACTGTGAACTGTGAACTGTGAACTGTGAACTGTGAACTGTGAACTGTGAAGTGTGAACTGTGAAGTGTGAACTGTGAAGTGTGAACTGTGAAGTGTGAACTGTGAACTGTGAACTGTGAACTGTGAACTGTGAACTGTGAACTGTGAACTGTGAAGTGTGAACTGTGAACTGTGAACTGCGATTTGTGAACAGTGAACTGTGAACTGTGAACTGTGAACTGTGAACTGTGAACTGTGAACTGTGAACTGTGAACTGTGAACTGTGAACTGTGAACTGTGAACTGTGAATTGTGAACTGTGAACTGTGAACTGTGAACTGTGAACTGTGAACTGTGAACTGTGAACTGTGAACTGTGAACTGTGAACTGTGAACTGTGAACTGTGAACTGTGAACTGTGAACTGTGAACTGTGAACTGTGAACTGTGAACTGTGAACTGTGAACTGTGAACTGTGAACTGTGAACTGTGAACTGTGAACTGTGAACTGTGAACTGTGAACTGTGAACTGTGAAGTGTGAACTGTGAAGTGTGAACTGTGAACTGTGAACAGTGAACTGTGAACTGTGAACTGTGAAGTGTGAACTGTGAACTGTGAACTGCGAGCTGTAAACTTTGAAGTGTGCACTGCAAATTGTGAACTGTGAACGGCGGATTGTGAACTGTGAACTGTGAACTGTGAACTGTGAACTGTGAACTGTGAACTGTGAACTGTGAACTGTGAACTGTGAACTGTGAACTGTGAACTGTGAACTGTGAACTGTGAACTGTGAACTGTGAACTGTGAACTGTGAACTGTGAACTGTGAACTGTGAACTGTGAACTGTGAACTGTGAACTGTGAACTGTGAACTGTGAACTGTGAACTGTGAACTGTGAACTGTGAACTGTGAACTGTGAACTGTGAACTGTGAACTGTGAAGTGTGAAGTGTGAAGTGTGAAGTGTGAAGTGTGAAGTGTGAAGTGTGAACTGTGAACTGTGAACTGTGAACTGTGAACTGTGAACTGTGAACTGTGAACTGTGAACTGTGAACTGTGAACTGTGATCTGTGAACTGTGAACTGTGAACAGTGAACTGTGAACTGTGAACTGCGAGCTGTGAACTTTGAAGTGTGCACTGCAAATTGTGAACTGTGAACGGCGGATTGTGAACTGTGAACTGTTAACTGTGAACTGGAAACTGTGAGCTGTGAACTGAGAAGGGTGCACTGTGAACTGTGAACTGTGAACTGTGAACTGTGAACTGTGAACTGTGAACTGTGAACTGTGAACTGTGAACTGTGAACTGTGAACTGTGAACTGTGAACTGTGAACTGTGAACTGTGAACTGTGAACTGTGAACTGTGAACTGTGAACTGTGAACTGTGAACTGTGAACTGTGAACTGTGAACTGTGAACTGTGAACTGTGAACTGTGAACTGTGAACTGTGAACTGTGAACTGTGAACTGTGAACTGTGAATTGTGAACTGTGAACTGTGAACTGTGAACTGTGAACTGTGAACTGTGTACTGTGAACTGTGAACTGTGAACTGTGAACTGTGAACTGTGATCTGTGAACTGTGAACTGTGAACTGTGAACTGTGAACTGTGAACTGTGAACTGTGAACTGTGAACTGTGAACTGTGAACTGTGAACTGTGAACTGTGAACTGTGAACTCTGAACTGTGAACTGTGAACTGTGAACTGTGAACTGTGAACTGTGAACTGTGAACTGTGAACTGTGAACTGTGAACTGTGAACTGTGAACTGTGAACTGTGAACTGGGAACTGTGAGCTGTGAACTAAGAACGGTGCACTGTGAACTGTGAACTGTGAACTTTGAAGTGTGCACTGCAAATTGTGAACTGTGAACGGCGGATTGTGAACTGTGAACTGTTAACTGTGAACTGGGAACTGTGAGCTGTGAACTAAGAAGGGTGCACTGTGAACTGTGAACTGTGGACTGTGAACTGTGAACTGTGAACTGTGAACTGTGAACTGTGAACTGTGAACTGTGAACTGTGAACTGTGAACTGTGAACTGTGAACTGTGAACTGTGAACTGTGAACTGTGAACTGTGAACTGTGAACTGTGAACTGTGAACTGTGAACTGTGAACTGTGAACTGTGAACTGTGAAGTGTGAAGTGTGAAGTGTGAAGTGTGAAGTGTGAAGTGTGAAGTGTGAAGTGTGAAGTGTGAAGTGTGAACTGTGAACTGTGAACTGTGAACTGTGAACTGTGAACTGTGAACTGTGAACTGTGAACTGTGAACAGTGAACTGTGAACTGTGAACTGCGAGCTGTGAACTTTGAAGTGTGCACTGCAAATTGTGAACTGTGAACGGCGGATTCTGAACTGTGAACTGTTAACTGTGAACTGGAAACTGTGAGCTGTGAACTGAGAAGGGTGCACTGTGAACTGTGAACTGTGGACTGTGAAGTGTGAACTGTGAACTGTGAACTGTGAACTGTGAACTGTGAACTGTGAACTGTGAACTGTGGACTGTGAACTTATGAACTATGAACTATGAACTGTGAACTGTGAACTGTGAACTGTGAACTGTGAACTGTGAACTGTGAACTGTGAACTGTGAACTGTGAACTGTGATCTGTGAACTGTGTACTGTGAACTGTGAACTGTGAACTGTGAACTGTGAACTGTGAAGTGTGAACTGTGAAGTGTGAACTGTGAACTGTGAACTGCGATTTGTGAACAGTGAACTGTGAACTGTGAATTGTGAACTGTGAACTGTGAACTGTGAACTGTGAACTGTGAACTGTGAACTGTGAACTGTGAACTGTGAACTGTGAACTGTGAACTGTGAACTGTGAACTGTGAACTGTGAACTGTGAACTGTGAACTGTGAACTGTGAACTGCGAGCTGTGAACTTTGAAGTGTGCACTGCAAATTGTGAACTGTGAACGGCGGATTGTGAACTGTGAACTGTTAACTGTGAACTGGGAACTGTGAGCTGTGAACTAAGAAGGGTGCACTGTGAACTGTGAACTGTGAACTGTGAACTGTGAACTGTAAACTGCGATTTGTGAACAGTGAACTGTGAACTGTGAACTGTGAACTGTGAACTGTGAACTGTGAACTGTGAACTGTGAACTGTGAACTGTGAACTGTGAACTGTGAACTGTGAACTGTGAACTGTGAACTGTGAACTGTGAACTGTGAACTGTGAACTGTGAACTGTGAACTGTGAACTGTGAACTGTGAACTGTGAACTGTGAACTGTGAACTGTGAACTGTGAACTGTGAACTGTGAACTGTGAACTGTGAACTGTGAACTGTGAACTGTGAACTGTGAACTGTGAACTGTGAACTGTGAACTGTGAACTGTGAACTGTGAACTGTGAACTGTGAACTGTGAACTGTGAACTGTGAACTGTGCACTGGGAACTGTGAGCTGTGAACTAAGAACGGTGCACTGTGAACTGTGAACTGTGAACTTTGAAGTGTGCACTGCAAATTGTGAACTGTGAACGGCGGATTGTGAACTGTGAACTGTGGACTGTGAAGTGTGAACTGTGAACTGTGAACTGTGAACTGTGAACTGTGAACTGTGAACTGTGAACTGTGAACTGTGAACTGTGAACTGTGAACTGTGAACTGTGAACTGTGAACTGTGAACTGTGAACTGTGAACTGTGAACTGTGAACTGTGAACTGTGAACTGTGAACTGTGAACTGTGAACTGTGAACTGTGAACTGTGAACTGTGAACTGTGAACTGTGAACTGTGAACTGTGAACTGTGAACTGTGAACTGTGAACTGTGAACTGTGAACTGTGAACTGTGAACTGTGAACTGTGAACTGTGAACTGTGAACTGTGAACTGTGAACTGTGAACTGTGAACTGTGAACTGTGAACTGTGAACTGTGAACTGTGAACTGTGAACTGTGAACTGTGAACTGTGAACTGTGAACTGTGAACTGTGAACTGTGAACTGTGAACTGTGAACTGTGAACTGTGAACAGTGAACTGTGAACTGTGAACTGCGAGCTGTGAACTGTGAACTGTGAACTGTGAACTGTGAACTGTGAACTGTGAACTGTGAACTGTGAACTGTGAACTGTGAACTGTGAACTGTGAACTGTGAACTGTGAACTGTGAACTGTGAACTGCGAGCTGTGAACTTTGAAGTGTGCACTGCAAATTGTGAACTGTGAACGGCGGATTGTGAACTGTGAACTGTTAACTGTGAACTGGAAACTGTGAGCTGTGAACTGAGAAGGGTGCACTGTGAACTGTGAACTGTGGACTGTGAAGTGTGAACTGTGAACTGTGAACTGTGAACTGTGAACTGTGAACTGTGGACTGTGAACTTATGAACTATGAACTGTGAACTGTGAACTGTGAACTGTGAACTGTGAACTGTGAACTGTGAACTGTGAACTGTGAACTGTGAACTGTGAACTGTGAACTGTGATCTGTGAACTGTGTACTGTGAACTGTGAACTGTGAACTGTGAACTGTGAACTGTGAAGTGTGAACTGTGAAGTGTGAACTGTGAACTGTGAACTGCGATTTGTGAACAGTGAACTGTGAACTGTGAACTGTGAACTGTGAACTGTGAACTGTGAACTGTGAACTGTGAACTGTGAACTGTGAACTGTGAACTGTGAACTGTGAACTGTGAACTGTGAACTGTGAACTGTGAACTGTGAACTGTGAACTGTGAACTGTGAACTGTGAACTGTGAACTGTGAACTGCGAGCTGTGAACTTTGAAGTGTGCACTGCAAATTGTGAACTGTGAACGGCGGATTGTGAACTGTGAACTGTTAACTGTGAACTGGAAACTGTGAGCTGTGAACTGAGAAGGGTGCACTGTGAACTGTGAACTGTGGACTGTGAAGTGTGAACTGTGAAGTGTGAACTGTGAACTGTGAACTGTGGACTGTGAACTTATGAACTATGAACTGTGAACTGTGAACTGTGAACTGTGAACTGTGAACTGTGAACTGTGAACTGTGAACTGTGAACTGTGAACTGTGAACTGTGAACTGTGAACTGTGAACTGTGAACTGTGAACTGTGAACTGTGAACTGTGAACTGTGAACTGTGAACTGTGAACTGTGAACTGTGAAGTGTGAACTGTGAAGTGTGAACTGTGAACTGTGAACTGTGGACTGTGAACTTATGAACTATGAACTGTGAACTGTGAACTGTGAACTGTGAACTGTGAACTGTGAACTGTGAACTGTGAACTGTGAACTGTGAACTGTGAACTGTGAACTGTGAACTGTGAACTGTGAACTGTGAACTGTGGACTGTGAACTTATGAACTATGAACTGTGAACTGTGAACTGTGAACTGTGAACTGTGAACTGTGAACTGTGAACTGTGAACTGTGAACTGTGAACTGTGAACTGTGAACTGTGATCTGTGAACTGTGTACTGTGAACTGTGAACTGTGAACTGTGAACTGTGAACTGTGAAGTGTGAACTGTGAAGTGTGAACTGTGAACTGTGAACTGCGATTTGTGAACAGTGAACTGTGAACTGTGAATTGTGAACTGTGAACTGTGAACTGTGAACTGTGAACTGTGAACTGTGAACTGTGAACTGTGAACTGTGAACTGTGAACTGTGAACTGTGAACTGTGAACTGTGAACTGTGAACTGTGAACTGTGAACTGTGAACTGTGAACTGTGAACTGTGAACTGTGAACTGCGAGCTGTGAACTTTGAAGTGTGCACTGCAAATTGTGAACTGTGAACGGCGGATTGTGAACTGTGAACTGTTAACTGTGAACTGGAAACTGTGAGCTGTGAACTGAGAAGGGTGCACTGTGAACTGTGAACTGTGGACTGTGAAGTGTGAACTGTGAAGTGTGAGCTGTGAACTAAGAACGGTGCACTGTGAACTGTGAACTGTGAACTTTGAAGTGTGCACTGCAAATTGTGAACTGTGAACTGTGAACTGTGAACTGTGAACTGTGAACTGTGAACTGTGAACTGTGAACTGTGAACTGTGAACTGTGAACTGTGAACTGTGAACTGTGAACTGTGAACTGTGAACTGTGAACTGTGAACTGTGAACTGTGAACTGTGAACTGTGAACTGTGAACTGTGAACTGTGAACTGTGAACTGTGAACTGTGAACTGTGAACTGTGAACTGTGAACTGTGAACTGTGAACTGTGAACTGTGAACTGTGAACTGTGAACTGTGAACTGTGAACTGTGAACTGTGAACTGTGAAGTGTGAACTGTGAAGTGTGAACTGTGAAGTGTGAACTGTGAACTGTGAACTGTGAACTGTGAACTGTGAACTGTGAACTGTGAACTGTGAACTGTGAACTGTGAAGTGTGAACTGTGAACTGTGAACTGCGATTTGTGAACAGTGAACTGTGAACTGTGAACTGTGAACTGTGAACTGTGAACTGTGAACTGTGAACTGTGAACTGTGAACTGTGAACTGTGAACTGTGAACTGTGAACTGTGAACTGTGAACTGTGAACTGTGAACTGTGAACTGTGAACTGTGAACTGTGAACTGTGAACTGTGAACTGTGAACTGTGAACTGTGAACTGTGAACTGTGAACTGTGAACTGTGAACTGTGAACTGTGAACTGTGAACTGTGAACTGTGAACTGTGAACTGTGAACTGTGAACTGTGAAGTGTGAACTGTGAAGTGTGAACTGTGAACTGTGAACAGTGAACTGTGAACTGTGAACTGTGAAGTGTGAACTGTGAACTGTGAACTGCGAGCTGTAAACTTTGAAGTGTGCACTGCAAATTGTGAACTGTGAACGGCGGATTGTGAACTGTGAACTGTGAACTGTGAACTGTGAACTGTGAACTGTGAACTGTGAACTGTGAACTGTGAACTGTGAACTGTGAACTGTGAACTGTGAACTGTGAACTGTGAACTGTGAACTGTGAACTGTGAACTGTGAACTGTGAACTGTGAACTGTGAACTGTGAACTGTGAACTGTGAACTGTGAACTGTGAACTGTGAACTGTGAACTGTGAACTGTGAACTGTGAAGTGTGAAGTGTGAAGTGTGAAGTGTGAAGTGTGAAGTGTGAAGTGTGAAGTGTGAACTGTGAACTGTGAACTGTGAACTGTGAACTGTGAACTGTGAACTGTGAACTGTGAACTGTGAACTGTGAACTGTGAACTGTGAACTGTGAACTGTGAACAGTGAACTGTGAACTGTGAACTGCGAGCTGTGAACTTTGAAGTGTGCACTGCAAATTGTGAACTGTGAACGGCGGATTGTGAACTGTGAACTGTTAACTGTGAACTGGAAACTGTGAGCTGTGAACTGAGAAGGGTGCACTGTGAACTGTGAACTGTGGACTGTGAAGTGTGAACTGTGAACTGTGAACTGTGAACTGTGAACTGTGAACTGTGAACTGTGAACTGTGAACTGTGAACTGTGAACTGTGAACTGTGAACTGTGAACTGTGAACTGTGAACTGTGAACTGTGAACTGTGAACTGTGGACTGTGAACTTATGAACTATGAACTGTGAACTGTGAACTGTGAACTGTGAACTGTGAACTGTGAACTGTGAACTGTGAACTGTGAACTGTGAACTGTGAACTGTGAACTGTGAACTGTGAACTGTGAACTGTGAACTGTGAACTGTGAACTGTGAACTGTGAACTGTGAACTGTGAACTGTGAACTGTGAACTGTGAACTGTGAACTGTGAACTGTGAACTGTGAACTGTGAACTGTGAACTGTGAACTGTGAACTGTGAACTGTGAACTGTGAACTGTGAACTGTGAACTGTGAACTGTGAACTGTGAACTGTGAACTGTGAACTGTGAACTGTGAACTGTGAACTGTGAACTGTGAACTGTGAACTGTGAACTGTGAACTGTGAACTGTGAACTGTGAACTGTGAACTGTGAACTGTGAACTGTGAACTGTGAACTGTGAACTGCGATTTGTGAACAGTGAACTGTGAACTGTGAACTGTGAACTGTGAACTGTGAACTGTGAACTGTGAACTGTGAACTGTGAACTGTGAACTGTGAACTGTGAACTGTGAACTGTGAACTGTGAACTGTGAACTGTGAACTGTGAACTGTGAACTGTGAACTGTGAACTGTGAACTGTGAACTGTGAACTGTGAACTGTGAACTGTGAACTGTGAACTGTGAACTGTGAACTGTGAACTGTGAACTGTGAACTGTGAACTGTGAACTGTGAAGTGTGAACTGTGAACTGTGAACTGTGAACTGTGAACTGTGAACTGTGAACTGTGAACTGTGAACTGTGAACTGTGAACTGTGAACTGTGAACTGTGAACTGTGAACTGTGAACTGCGAGCTGTAAACTTTGAAGTGTGCACTGCAAATTGTGAACTGTGAACGGCGGATTGTGAACTGTGAACTGTGAACTGTGAACTGTGAACTGTGAACTGTGAACTGTGAACTGTGAACTGTGAACTGTGAACTGTGAACTGTGAACTGTGAACTGTGAACTGTGAACTGTGAACTGTGAACTGTGAACTGTGAACTGTGAACTGTGAACTGTGAACTGTGAACTGTGAACTGTGAACTGTGAACTGTGAACTGTGAACTGTGAACTGTGAACTGTGAACTGTGAACTGTGAACTGTGAACTGTGAACTGTGAACTGTGAACTGTGAACTGTGAACTGTGAACTGTGAACTGTGAACTGTGAACTGTGAACTGTGAACTGTGAACTGTGAACTGTGAACTGTGAACTGTGAACTGTGAACTGTGAACTGTGAACTGTGAACTGTGAACTGTGAACTGTGAACTGTGAACTGTGAACTGTGAACTGTGAACTGTGAACTGTGAACTGTGAACTGTGAACTGTGAACTGTGAACTGTGAACTGTGAACTGTGAACTGTGAACTGTGAACTGTGAACTGTGAACTGTGAACTGTGAACTGTGAACTGTGAACTGTGAACTGTGAACTGTGAACTGTGAACTGTGAACTGTGAACTGTGAACTGTGAACTGTGAACTGTGAACTGTGAACTGTGAACTGTGAACTGTGAAGTGTGAAGTGTGAAGTGTGAAGTGTGAAGTGTGAAGTGTGAAGTGTGAACTGTGAAGTGTGAACTGTGAACTGTGAACTGTGAACTGTGAACTGTGAACTGTGAACTGTGAACTGTGAACAGTGAACTGTGAACTGTGAACTGCGCGCTGTGAACTTTGAAGTGTGCACTGCAAATTGTGAACTGTGAACGGCGGATTGTGAACTGTGAACTGTTAACTGTGAACTGGAAACTGTGAGCTGTGAACTGAGAAGGGTGCACTGTGAACTGTGAACTGTGGACTGTGAAGTGTGAACTGTGAACTGTGAACTGTGAACTGTGAACTGTGAACTGTGAACTGTGAACTGTGAACTGTGAACTGTGAACTGTGAACTGTGAACTGTGAACTGTGAACTGTGAACTGTGAACTGTGAACTGTGAACTGTGAACTGTGAACTGTGAACTGTGAACTGTGAACTGTGAACTGTGAACTGTGAACTGTGGACTGTGAACTTATGAACTATGAACTGTGAACTGTGAACTGTGAACTGTGAACTGTGAACTGTGAACTGCGAACTGTGAACTGCGAACTGTGAACTGTGAACTGTGAAGTGTGAACTGTGAAGTGTGAACTGTGAACTGTGAACTGTGAACTGTGAACTGTGAACTGTGAACTGTGAACTGTGAACTGTGAACTGTGAACTGTGAACTGTGAACTGTGAACTGTGAACTGTGAACTGTGAACTGTGAACTGTGAACTGTGAACTGTGAACTGTGAACTGTGAACTGTGAACTGTGAACTGTGAACTGTGAACTGTGAACTGTGAACTGTGATCTGTGAACTGTGTACTGTGAACTGTGAACTGTGAACTGTGAACTGTGAACTGTGAAGTGTGAACTGTGAAGTGTGAACTGTGAACTGTGAACTGCGATTTGTGAACAGTGAACTGTGAACTGTGAATTGTGAACTGTGAACTGTGAACTGTGAACTGTGAACTGTGAACTGTGAACTGTGAACTGTGAACTGTGAACTGTGAGCTGTGAGCTGTGAACTGTGAACTGTGAACTGTGAACTGTGAACTGTGAACTGTGAACTGTGAACTGTGAACTGTGAACTGTGAACTGTGAACTGTGAACTGTGAACTGTGAACTGTGAACTGTGAACTGTGAACTGTGAACTGTGAACTGTGAACTGTGAACTGTGAACTGTGAACTGTGAACTGTGAACTGTGAACTGTGAACTGTGAACTGTGAACTGTGAACTGTGAACTGTGAACTGTGAACTGTGAACTGTGAACTGTGAACTGTGAACTGTGAACTGTGAACTGTGAACTGTGAACTGTGAACTGTGAACTGTGAACTGTGAACTGTGAACTGTGAACTGTGAACTGTGAACTGTGAACTGTGAACTGTGAACTGTGAACTGTGAACTGTGAACTGTGAACTGTGAACTGTGAACTGTGAACTGTGAACTGTGAACTGTGAACTGTGAACTGTGAACTGTGAACTGTGAACTGTGAACTGTGAACTGTGAACTGTGAACTGTGAACTGTGAACTGTGAAGTGTGAACTGTGAAGTGTGAACTGTGAACTGTGAACAGTGAACTGTGAACTGTGAACTGTGAAGTGTGAACTGTGAACTGTGAACTGCGAGCTGTAAACTTTGAAGTGTGCACTGCAAATTGTGAACTGTGAACGGCGGATTGTGAACTGTGAACTGTGAACTGTGAACTGTGAACTGTGAACTGTGAACTGTGAACTGTGAACTGTGAACTGTGAACTGTGAACTGTGAACTGTGAACTGTGAACTGTGAACTGTGAACTGTGAACTGTGAACTGTGAACTGTGAACTGTGAACTGTGAACTGTGAACTGTGAACTGTGAACTGTGAACTGTGAACTGTGAACTGTGAACTGTGAACTGTGAACTGTGAACTGTGAACTGTGAACTGTGAACTGTGAACTGTGAACTGTGAACTGTGAACTGTGAACTGTGAACTGTGAACTGTGAACTGTGAACTGTGAACTGTGAACTGTGAACTGTGAACTGTGAACTGTGAACTGTGAACTGTGAACTGTGAACTGTGAACTGTGAACTGTGAACTGTGAACTGTGAACTGTGAACTGTGAACTGTGAACTGTGAACTGTGAACTGTGAACTGTGAAGTGTGAAGTGTGAAGTGTGAAGTGTGAAGTGTGAAGTGTGAACTGTGAACTGTGAACTGTGAACAGTGAACTGTGAACTGTGAATTGTGAACTGTGAACTGTGAACTTTGAACTGTGAACTGTGAACTGTGAACTGTGAACTGTGAACTGTGAACTGTGAACTGTGAACTGTGAACTGTGAACTGTGAACTGTGAACTGTGTACTGTGAACTGTGAACTGTGAACTGTGAACTGTGAACTGTGAACTGCGAGCTGTGAACTTTGAAGTGTGCACTGCAAATTGTGAACTGTGAACGGCGGATTGTGAACTGTGAACTGTTAACTGTGAACTGGGAACTGTGAGCTGTGAACTAAGAAGGGTGCACTGTGAACTGTGAACTGTGGACTGTGAAGTGTGAACTGTGAACTGTGAACTGTGAACTGTGAACTGTGAACTGTGAACTGTGAACTGTGAACTGTGAACTGTGAACTGTGAACTGTGAACTGTGAACTGTGAACTGTGAACTGTGAACTGTGAACTGTGAACTGTGAACTGTGAACTGTGAACTGTGAACTGTGAACTGTGAACTGTGAACTGTGAACTGTGAACTGTGAACTGTGAACTGTGAACTGTGAACTGTGAACTGTGAACTGTGAACTGTGAACTGTGAACTGTGAACTGTGAACTGTGAACTGTGAACTGTGAACTGTGAACTGTGAACTGTGAACTGTGAACTGTGAACTGTGAACTGTGAACTGTGAACTGTGAACTGTGAACTGTGAACTGTGAACTGTGAACTGTGAAGTGTGAACTGTGAACTGTGAACTGTGAACTGTGAACTGTGAACTGTGATCTGTGAACTGTGTACTGTGAACTGTGAACTGTGAACTGTGAACTGTGAACTGTGAACTGTGAACTGTGAACTGTGAACTGTGAACTGTGAACTGTGAACTGTGAACTGTGAACTGTGAAGTGTGAAGTGTGAAGTGTGAAGTGTGAAGTGTGAAGTGTGAAGTGTGAAGTGTGAACTGTGAACTGTGAACTGTGAACTGTGAACTGTGAACTGTGAACTGTGAACTGTGAACTGTGAACTGTGAACTGTGAACTGTGAACTGTGAACTGTGAACTGTGAACTGTGAACTGTGAACTGTGAACTGTGAACTGTGAACTGTGAACTGTGAACAGTGAACTGTGAACTGTGAACTGCGAGCTGTGAACTTTGAAGTGTGCACTGCAAATTGTGAACTGTGAACGGCGGATTGTGAACTGTGAACTGTTAACTGTGAACTGGAAACTGTGAGCTGTGAACTGAGAAGGGTGCACTGTGAACTGTGAACTGTGGACTGTGAAGTGTGAACTGTGAACTGTGAACTGTGAACTGTGAACTGTGAACTGTGAACTGTGAACTGTGGACTGTGAACTTATGAACTATGAACTGTGAACTGTGAACTGTGAACTGTGAACTGTGAACTGTGAACTGTGAACTGTGAACAGTGAACTGTGATCTGTGAACTGTGAACTGTGAACTGTGAACTGTGAACTGTGAACTGTGAACTGTGAAGTGTGAACTGTGAAGTGTGAACTGTGAACTGTGAACTGCGATTTGTGAACAGTGAACTGTGAACTGTGAATTGTGAACTGTGAACTGTGAACTGTGAACTGTGAACTGTGAACTGTGAACTGTGAACTGTGAACTGTGAACTGTGAACTGTGAACTGTGAACTGTGAACTGTGAACTGTGAACTGTGAACTGTGAACTGTGAACTGTGAACTGTGAACTGTGAACTGTGAACTGTGAACTGTGAACTGTGAACTGTGAACTGTGAACTGCGAGCTGTGAACTTTGAAGTGTGCACTGCAAATTGTGAACTGTGAACGGCGGATTGTGAACTGTGAACTGTTAACTGTGAACTGGGAACTGTGAGCTGTGAACTAAGAAGGGTGCACTGTGAACTGTGAACTGTGAAGTGTGAACTGTGAACTGTGAACTGTGAACTGTGAACTGTGAACTGTGAACTGTGAACTGTGAACTGTGAACTGTGAACTGTGAACTGTGAACTGTGAACTGTGAAGTGTGAACTGTGAGCTGTGAACTGTGAACTGTGAACTGCGATTTGTGAACAGTGAACTGTGAACTGTGAACTGTGAACTGTGAACTGTGAACTGTGAACTAAGAACGGTGCACTGTGAACTGTGAACTGTGAACTTTGAAGTGTGCACTGCAAATTGTGAACTGTGAACGGCGGATTGTGAACTGTGAACTGTTAACTGTGAACTGGGAACTGTGAGCTGTGAACTAAGAAGGGTGCACTGTGAACTGTGAACTGTGGACTGTGAACTGTGAACTGTGAACTGTGAACTGTGAACTGTGAACTGTGAACTGTGAACTGTGAACTGTGAACTGTGAACTGTGAACTGTGAACTGTGAACTGTGAACTGTGAACTGTGAACTGTGAACTGTGAACTGTGAACTGTGAACTGTGAACTGTGAACTGTGAACTGTGAACTGTGAACTGTGAACTGTGAACTGTGAACTGTGAACTGTGAACTGTGAACTGTGAACTGTGAACTGTGAACTGTGAACTGTGAACTGTGAACTGTGAACTGTGAACTGTGAACTGTGAACTGTGAACTGTGAACTGTGAACTGTGAACTGTGAACTGTGAACTGTGAACTGTGAACTGTGAACTGTGAACTGTGAACTGTGAACTGTGAACTGTGAACTGTGAACTGTGAACTGTGAACTGTGAACTGTGAACTGTGAACTGTGAACTGTGAACTGTGAACTGTGAACTGTGAACTGCGAACTGTGAACTGTGAACTGTGAACTGTGAACTGTGAACTGTGAACTGTGAACTGTGAACTGTGAACTGTGAACTGTGAACTGTGAACTGTGAAGTGTGAACTGTGAAGTGTGAACTGTGAACTGTGAACTGTGAATTGTGAACTGTGAACTGTGAACTGTGAACTGTGTACTGTGAACTGTGAACTGTGAACTGTGAACTGTGAACTGCGAGCTGTGAACTTTGAAGTGTGCACTGCAAATTGTGAACTGTGAACGGCGGATTGTGAACTGTGAACTGTTAACTGTGAACTGGGAACTGTGAGCTGTGAACTAAGAAGGGTGCACTGTGAACTGTGAACTGTGGACTGTGAAGTGTGAACTGTGAACTGTGAACTGTGAACTGTGAACTGTGAACTGTGAACTGTGAACTGTGAACTGTGGACTGTGAAGTGTGAACTGTGAACTGTGAACTGTGAACTGTGAACTGTGAACTGTGAACTGTGAACTGTGAACTGTGAACTGTGAACTGTGAACTGTGAACTGTGAACTGTGAACTGTGAACTGTGAACTGTGAACTGTGAACTGTGAACTGTGAACTGTGAACTGTGATCTGTGAACTGTGAACTGTGAACTGTGAACTGTGAACTGTGAACTGTGAACTGTGAACTGTGAAGTGTGAACTGTGAAGTGTGAACTGTGAACTGTGAACTGCGATTTGTGAACAGTGAACTGTGAACTGTGAACTGTGAAGTGTGAACTGTGAACTGTGAACTGCGAGCTGTGAACTTTGAACTGTGCACTGCAAATTGTGAACTGTGAACGGCGGATTGTGAACTGTGAACTGTGAACTGTGAAGTGTGAACTGTGAACTGTGAACTGTGATCTGTGAACTGTGAACTGTGAACTGTGAACTGTGAACTGTGAACTGTGAACTGTGAACTGTGAACTGTGAACTGTGAACTGTGAACTGTGAACTGTGAACTGTGAACTGTGAACTGTGAACTGTGAACTGTGAACTGTGAACTGTGAACTGTGAACTGCGAGCTGTGAACTTTGAAGTGTGCACTGCAAATTGTGAACTGTGAACGGCGGATTGTGAACTGTGAACTGTTAACTGTGAACTGGGAACTGTGAGCTGTGAACTAAGAAGGGTGCACTGTGAACTGTGAACTGTGGACTGTGAAGTGTGAACTGTGAACTGTGAACTGTGAACTGTGAACTGTGAACTGTGGACTGTGAAGTGTGAACTGTGAACTGTGAACTGTGAACTGTGAACTGTGAACTGTGAACTGTGAACTGTGAACTGTGAACTGTGAACTGTGAACTGTGAACTGTGAACTGTGAACTGTGAACTGTGAACTGTGAACTGTGAACTGTGAACTGTGAACTGTGAACTGTGATCTGTGAACTGTGAACTGTGAACTGTGAACTGTGAACTGTGAACTGTGAACTGTGAAGTGTGAACTGTGAAGTGTGAACTGTGAACTGTGAACTGCGATTTGTGAACAGTGAACTGTGAACTGTGAACTGTGAAGTGTGAACTGTGAACTGTGAACTGCGAGCTGTGAACTTTGAAGTGTGCACTGCAAATTGTGAACTGTGAACGGCGGATTGTGAACTGTGAACTGTGAACTGTGATGTGTGAACTGTGAACTGTGAACTGTGATCTGTGAACTGTGAACTGTGAACTGTGAACTGTGAACTGTGAACTGTGAACTGTGAACTGTGAACTGTGAACTGTGAACTGTGAACTGTGAACTGTGAACTGTGAACTGTGAACTGTGAACTGTGAACTGTGAACTGTGAACTGTGAACTGTGAACTGTGAACTGTGAACTGTGAACTGTGAACTGTGAACTGTGAACTGTGAACTGTGAACTGTGAACTGTGAACTGTGAACTGTGATCTGTGAACTGTGAAGTGTGAACTGTGAAGTGTGAACTGTGAACTGTGAAGTGTGAACTGTGAAGTGTGAACTGTGAAGTGTGAACTGTGAAGTGTGAACTGTGAAGTGTGAACTGTGAAGTGTGAACTGTGAAGTGTGAACTGTGAAGTGTGAACTGTGAAGTGTGAACTGTGAAGTGTGAACTGTGAAGTGTGAACTGTGAAGTGTGAACTGTGAAGTGTGAACTGTGAATTGTGAACTGTGAAGTGTGAACTGTGAAGTGTGAACTGTGAAGTGTGAACTGTGAAGTGTGAACTGTGAAGTGTGAACTGTGAAGTGTGAACTGTGAAGTGTGAACTGTGAAGTGTGAACTGTGAAGTGTGAACTGTGAAGTGTGAACTGTGAAGTGTGAACTGTGAAGTGTGAACTGTGAAGTGTGAACTGTGAAGTGTGAACTGTGAAGTGTGAACTGTGAAGTGTGAACTGTGAAGTGTGAACTGTGAACTGTGAACTGTGAACTGTGAACTGTGAACTGTGAACTGTGAACTGTGAACTGTGAACTGTGAACTGTGAACTGTGAACTGTGAACTGTGAACTGTGAAGTGTGAACTGTGAGCTGTGAACTGTGAACTGTGAACTGCGATTTGTGAACAGTGAACTGTGAACTGTGAACTGTGAACTGTGAACTGTGAACTGTGAACTAAGAACGGTGCACTGTGAACTGTGAACTGTGAACTTTGAAGTGTGAACTGTGAACTGTGAACTGTGAACTGTGAACTGTGAACTGTGAACTGTGAACTGTGAACTGTGAACTGTGAACTGTGAACTGTGAACTGTGAACTGTGAACTGTGAACTGTGAACTGTGAACTGTGAACTGTGAACTGTGAACTGTGAACTGTGAACTGTGAACTGTGAACTGTGAACTGTGAACTGTGAACTGTGAACTGTGAACTGTGAACTGTGAACTGTGAACTGTGAACTGTGAACTGTGAACTGTGAACTGTGAACTGTGAACTGTGAACTGTGAACTGTGAACTGTGAACTGTGAACTGTGAACTGTGAACTGTGAACTGTGAACTGTGAACTGTGAACTGTGAACTGTGAACTGTGAACTGTGAACTGTGAACTGTGAACTGTGAACTGTGAACTGTGAACTGTGAACTGTGAACTGTGAACTGTGAACTGTGAACTGTGAACTGTGAACTGTGAACTGTGAACTGTGAACTGTGAACTGTGAACTGTGAACTGTGAACTGTGAACTGTGAACTGTGAACTGTGAACTGTGAACTGTGAACTGTGAACTGTGAACTGTGAACTGTGAACTGTGAACTGTGAACTGTGAACTGTGAACAGTGAACTGTGAACTGTGAACTGCGAGCTGTGAACTTTGAAGTGTGCACTGCAAATTGTGAACTGTGAACGGCGGATTGTGAACTGTGAACTGTTAACTGTGAACTGGAAACTGTGAGCTGTGAACTGAGAAGGGTGCACTGTGAACTGTGAACTGTGGACTGTGAAGTGTGAACTGTGAACTGTGAACTGTGAACTGTGAACTGTGAACTGTGAACTGTGAACTGTGAACTGTGAACTGTGGACTGTGAACTTATGAACTATGAACTGTGAACTGTGAACTGTGAACTGTGAACTGTGAACTGTGAACTGTGAACTGTGAACTGTGAACTGTGAACTGTGAACTGTGAACTGTGAACTGTGAACTGTGAACTGTGAACTGTGAACTGTGAACTGTGAACTGTGAACTGTGAACTGTGAACTGTGAACTGTGAACTGTGAACTGTGAACTGTGAACTGTGAACTGTGAACTGTGAACTGTGAACTGTGAACTGTGAACTGTGAACTGTGAACTGTGAACTGTGAACTGTGAACTGTGAACTGTGAACTGTGAACTGTGAACTGTGAACTGTGAACTGTGAACTGTGAACTGTGATCTGTGAACTGTGAACTGTGAGCTGTGAGCTGTGAACTGTGAACTGTGAACTGTGAACTGTGAACTGTGAACTGTGAACAGTGAACTGTGAACTGTGAACTGCGAGCTGTGAACTTTGAAGTGTGCACTGCAAATTGTGAACTGTGAACGGCGGATTGTGAACTGTGAACTGTTAACTGTGAACTGGAAACTGTGAGCTGTGAACTGAGAAGGGTGCACTGTGAACTGTGAACTGTGGACTGTGAAGTGTGAACTGTGAACTGTGAACTGTGAACTGTGAACTGTGAACTGTGAACTGTGGACTGTGAACTTATGAACTATGAACTGTGAACTGTGAACTGTGAACTGTGAACTGTGAACTGTGAACTGTGAACAGTGAACTGTGAACTGTGAACTGCGAGCTGTGAACTTTGAAGTGTGCACTGCAAATTGTGAACTGTGAACGGCGGATTGTGAACTGTGAACTGTTAACTGTGAACTGGAAACTGTGAGCTGTGAACTGTGAACTGTGGACTGTGAACTTATGAACTATGAACTGTGAACTGTGAACTGTGAACTGTGAACTGTGAACTGTGAACTGTGAACTGTTAACTGTGAACTGGGAACTGTGAGCTGTGAACTAAGAAGGGTGCACTGTGAACTGTGAACTGTGAAGTGTGAACTGTGAACTGTGAACTGTGAACTGTGAACTGTGAACTGTGAACTGTGAAGTGTGAACTGTGAGCTGTGAACTGTGAACTGTGAACTGCGATTTGTGAACAGTGAACTGTGAACTGTGAACTGTGAACTGTGAACTGTGAACTGTGAACTGTGAACTGTGAACTGTGAACTGTGAACTGTGAACTGTGAACTGTGAACTGTGAACTGTGAACTGTGAACTGTGAACTGTGAACTGTGAACTGTGAACTGAGAAGGGTGCACTGTGAACTGTGAACTGTGGACTGTGAAGTGTGAACTGTGAACTGTGAACTGTGAACTGTGAACTGTGAACTGTGGACTGTGAACTTATGAACTATGAACTGTGAACTGTGAACTGTGAACTGTGAACTGTGAACTGTGAACTGTGAACTGTGAACTGTGAACTGTGAACTGTGATCTGTGAACTGTGTACTGTGAACTGTGAACTGTGAACTGTGAACTGTGAACTGTGAAGTGTGAACTGTGAAGTGTGAACTGTGAACTGTGAACTGCGATTTGTGAACAGTGAACTGTGAACTGTGAATTGTGAACTCTGAACTGTGAACTGTGAACTGTGAACTGTGAACAGTGAACTGTGAACTGTGAACTGTGAACTGTGAACTGTGAACTGTGAACTGTGAACTGTGAACTGTGAACTGTGAACTGTGAACTGTGAACTGTGAACTGTGAACTGTGAACTGTGAACTGTGAACTGTGAACTGTGAACTGTGAACTGTGAACTGTGAACTGTGAACTGTGAACTGTGAACTGTGAACTGTGAACTGTGAACTGTGAACTGTGAACTGTGAACTGTGAACTGTGAACTGTGAACTGTGAACTGTGAACTGTGAACTGTGAACTGTGAACTGTGAACTGTGAACTGTGAACTGTGAACTGTGAACTGTGAAGTGTGAAGTGTGAAGTGTGAAGTGTGAATTGTGAACTGTGAACTGTGAACTGTGAACTGTGAACTGTGAACTGTGAACTGTGAACAGTGAACTGTGAACTGTGAACTGCGAGCTGTGAACTTTGAAGTGTGCACTGCAAATTGTGAACTGTGAACGGCGGATTGTGAACTGTGAACTGTTAACTGTGGACTGTGAACTTATGAACTATGAACTGTGAACTGTGAACTGTGAACTGTGAACTGTGAACTGTGAACTGTGAACTGTGAACTGTGAACTGTGAACTGTGATCTGTGAACTGTGTACTGTGAACTGTGAACTGTGAACTGTGAACTGTGAACTGTGAAGTGTGAACTGTGAAGTGTGAACTGTGAACTGTGAACTGCGATTTGTGAACAGTGAACTGTGAACTGTGAACTGTGAACTGTGAACTGTGAACTGTGAACTGTGAACTGTGAACTGTGAACTGTGAACTGTGAACTGTGAACTGTGAACTGTGAACTGTGAACTGTGAACTGTGAACTGTGAACTGTCAACTGTCAACTGTGAACTGTGAACTGTGAACTGTGAACTGTGAACTGCGAGCTGTGAACTTTGAAGTGTGCACTGCAAATTGTGAACTGTGAACGGCGGATTGTGAACTGTGAACTGTTAACTGTGAACTGGGAACTGTGAGCTGTGAACTAAGAAGGGTGCACTGTGAACTGTGAACTGTGAAGTGTGAACTGTGAACTGTGAACTGTGAACTGTGAACTGTGAACTGTGAACTGTGAACTGTGAACTGTGAACTGTGAACTGTGAACTGTGAAGTGTGAACTGTGAGCTGTGAACTGTGAACTGTGAACTGCGATTTGTGAACAGTGAACTGTGAACTGTGAACTGTGAACTGTGGACTGTGAACTGTGAACTGTGAACTGTGAACTGTGAACTGTGAACTGTGAACTGTGAACTGTGAACTGTGAACTGTGAACTGTGAACTGTGAACTGTGAACTGAGAAGGGTGCACTGTGAACTGTGAACTGTGGACTGTGAAGTGTGAACTGTGAACTGTGAACTGTGAACTGTGAACTGTGAACTGTGGACTGTGAACTTATGAACTATGAACTGTGAACTGTGAACTGTGAACTGTGAACTGTGAACTGTGAACTGTGAACTGTGAACTGTGAACTGTGAACTGTGAACTGTGATCTGTGAACTGTGTACTGTGAACTGTGAACTGTGAACTGTGAACTGTGAAGTGTGAACTGTGAAGTGTGAACTGTGAACTGTGAACTGCGATTTGTGAACAGTGAACTGTGAACTGTGAATTGTGAACTCTGAACTGTGAACTGTGAACTGTGAACTGTGAACTGTGAACTGTGAACTGTGAACTGTGAACTGTGAACTGTGAACTGTGAACTGTGAACTGTGCACTGTGAACTGTGAACTGTGAACTGTGAACTGTGAACTGTGAACTGTGAACTGTGAACTGTGAACTGTGAACTGTGAACTGCGAGCTGTGAACTTTGAAGTGTGCACTGCAAATTGTGAACTGTGAACGGCGGATTGTGAACTGTGAACTGTTAACTGTGAACTGGGAACTGTGAGCTGTGAACTAAGAAGGGTGCACTGTGAACTGTGAACTGTGAAGTGTGAACTGTGAACTGTGAACTGTGAACTGTGAACTGTGAACTGTGAACTGTGAACTGTGAACTGTGAACTGTGAACTGTGAACTGTGAACTGTGAAGTGTGAACTGTGAAGTGTGAACTGTGAAGTGTGAACTGTGAAGTGTGAACTGTGAAGTGTGAACTGTGAAGTGTGAACTGTGAAGTGTGAACTGTGAAGTGTGAACTGTGAAGTGTGAACTGTGAAGTGTGAACTGTGAAGTGTGAACTGTGAAGTGTGAACTGTGAAGTGTGAACTGTGAAGTGTGAACTGTGAAGTGTGAACTGTGAAGTGTGAACTGTGAAGTGTGAACTGTGAAGTGTGAACTGTGAAGTGTGAACTGTGAAGTGTGAACTGTGAAGTGTGAACTGTGAAGTGTGAACTGTGAAGTGTGAACTGTGAAGTGTGAACTGTGAAGTGTGAACTGTGAAGTGTGAACTGTGAAGTGTGAACTGTGAAGTGTGAACTGTGAAGTGTGAACTGTGAAGTGTGAACTGTGAAGTGTGAACTGTGAAGTGTGAACTGTGAAGTGTGAACTGTGAAGTGTGA
The DNA here is from genome assembly GCA_963971365.1 of Lasioglossum villosulum. Taxonomy (NCBI): domain Eukaryota; kingdom Metazoa; phylum Arthropoda; class Insecta; order Hymenoptera; family Halictidae; genus Lasioglossum; species Lasioglossum villosulum. Next base: position 408,561 of record CAXARU010000110.1, read on the forward strand.
ACTGTGAACTGTGAAGTGTGAACTGTGAACTGTGAACTGCGATTTGTGAACAGTGAACTGTGAACTGTGAACTGCGAGCTATGAACTGTGAACTGTGAACTGTGAACTGTGAACTGTGAACTGTGAACTGTGAACTGTGAACTGTGAACTGTGAACTGTGAACTGTGAACTGTGAACTGTGAACTGTGAACTGTGAACTGTGAACTGTGAACTGTGAACTGTGAACTGTGAACTGTGAACTGTGAACTGTGAACTGTGAACTGTGAACTGTGAACTGTGAACTGTGAACTGTGAACTGTGAACTGTGAACTGTGAACTGTGAACTGTGAACTGTGAACTGTGAACTGTGAACTGTGAACTGTGAACTGTGAACTGTGAACTGTGAACTGTGAACTGTGAACTGTGAACTGTGAACTGTGAACTGTGAACTGTGAACTGTGAACTGTGAACTGTGAACTGTGAACTGTGAACTGTGAACTGTGAACTGTGAACTGTGAACTGTGAACTGTGAACTGTGAACTGTGAACTGTGAACTGTGAACTGTGAACTGTGAACTGTGAACTGTGAACTGTGAACTGTGAACTGTGAACTGTGAACTGTGAACTGTGAACTGTGAACTGTGAACTGTGAACTGTGAACTGTGAACTGTGAACTGTGAACTGTGAACTGTGAACTGTGAACTGTGAACTGTGAACTGTGAACTGTGAACTGTGAACTGTGAACTGTGAACTGTGAACTGTGAACTGTGAACTGTGAACTGTGAAGTGTGAAGTGTGAAGTGTGAAGTGTGAATTGTGAACTGTGAACTGTGAACTGTGAACTGTGAACTGTGAACTGTGAACTGTGAACTGTGAACAGTGAACTGTGAACTGTGAACTGCGAGCTGTGAACTTTGAAGTGTGCACTGCAAATTGTGAACTGTGAACGGCGGATTGTGAACTGTGAACTGTTAACTGTGAACTGGAAACTGTGAGCTGTGAACTGAGAAGGGTGCACTGTGAACTGTGAACTGTGGACTGTGAAGTGTGAACTGTGAACTGTGAACTGTGAACTGTGAACTGTGAACTGTGAACTGTGAACTGTGAACTGTGAACTGTGGACTGTGAACTTATGAACTATGAACTGTGAACTGTGAACTGTGAACTGTGAACTGTGAACTGTGAACTGTGAACTGTGAACTGTGAACTGTGAACTGTGAACTGTGAACTGTGAACTGTGAACTGTGAACTGTGAACTGTGAACTGTGAACTGTGAACTGTGAACTGTGAACTGTGAACTGTGAACTGTGAACTGTGAACTGTGAACTGTGAACTGTGAACTGTGAACTGTGAACTGTGAACTGTGAACTGTGAACTGTGAACTGTGAACTGTGAACTGTGAACTGTGAACTGTGAACTGTGAACTGTGAACTGTGAACTGTGAACTGTGAACTGTGAACTGTGAACTGTGAACTGTGAACTGTGAACTGTGAACTGTGAACTGTGAACTGTGAACTGTGAACTGTGAACTGTGAACTGTGAACTGTGAACTGTGAACTGTGAACTGTGAACTGTGAACTGTGAACTGTGAACTGTGAACTGTGAACTGTGAACTGTGAACTGTGAACTGTGAAATGTGAACTGTGAACTGTGAACTGTGAACTGTGAACTGTGAACTGTGAACTGTGTACTGTGAACTGTGAACTGTGAACTGTGAACTGTGAACTGTGAACTGTGAACTGTGAAGTGTGAACTGTGAACTGTGATCTGTGAACTGTGAACTGTGAACTGTGAACTGTGAACTGTGAACTGTGAACTGTGAACTGTGAACTGTGAACTGTGAACTGTGAACTGTGAACTGTGAACTGTGAACTGTGAACTGTGAACTGTGAACTGTGAACTGTGAACTGTGAACTGTGATCTGTGAACTGTGATCTGTGAACTGTGAACTGTGAGCTGTGAGCTGTGAACTGTGAACTGTGAACTGTGAACTGTGAACTGTGAACTGTGAACAGTGAACTGTGAACTGTGAACTGCGAGCTGTGAACTTTGAAGTGTGCACTGCAAATTGTGAACTGTGAACGGCGGATTGTGAACTGTGAACTGTTAACTGTGAACTGGAAACTGTGAGCTGTGAACTGAGAAGGGTGCACTGTGAACTGTGAACTGTGGACTGTGAAGTGTGAACTGTGAACTGTGAACTGTGAACTGTGAACTGTGAACTGTGAACTGTGGACTGTGAACTTATGAACTATGAACTGTGAACTGTGAACTGTGAACTGTGAACTGTGAACTGTGAACTGTGAACAGTGAACTGTGAACTGTGAACTGCGAGCTGTGAACTTTGAAGTGTGCACTGCAAATTGTGAACTGTGAACGGCGGATTGTGAACTGTGAACTGTTAACTGTGAACTGGAAACTGTGAGCTGTGAACTGTGAACTGTGGACTGTGAACTTATGAACTATGAACTGTGAACTGTGAACTGTGAACTGTGAACTGTGAACTGTGAACTGTGAACTGTTAACTGTGAACTGGGAACTGTGAGCTGTGAACTAAGAAGGGTGCACTGTGAACTGTGAACTGTGAAGTGTGAACTGTGAACTGTGAACTGTGAACTGTGAACTGTGAACTGTGAAGTGTGAACTGTGAGCTGTGAACTGTGAACTGTGAACTGCGATTTGTGAACAGTGAACTGTGAACTGTGAACTGTGAACTGTGAACTGTGAACTGTGAACTGTGAACTGTGAACTGTGAACTGTGAACTGTGAACTGTGAACTGTGAACTGTGAACTGTGAACTGTGAACTGTGAACTGTGAACTGTGAACTGAGAAGGGTGCACTGTGAACTGTGAACTGTGGACTGTGAAGTGTGAACTGTGAACTGTGAACTGTGAACTGTGAACTGTGAACTGTGGACTGTGAACTTATGAACTATGAACTGTGAACTGTGAACTGTGAACTGTGAACTGTGAACTGTGAACTGTGAACTGTGAACTGTGAACTGTGAACTGTGATCTGTGAACTGTGTACTGTGAACTGTGAACTGTGAACTGTGAACTGTGAACTGTGAAGTGTGAACTGTGAAGTGTGAACTGTGAACTGTGAACTGCGATTTGTGAACAGTGAACTGTGAACTGTGAATTGTGAACTCTGAACTGTGAACTGTGAACTGTGAACTGTGAACAGTGAACTGTGAACTGTGAACTGTGAACTGTGAACTGTGAACTGTGAACTGTGAACTGTGAACTGTGAACTGTGAACTGTGAACTGTGAACTGTGAACTGTGAACTGTGAACTGTGAACTGTGAACTGTGAACTGTGAACTGTGAACTGTGAACTGTGAACTGTGAACTGTGAACTGTGAACTGTGAACTGTGAACTGTGAACTGTGAACTGTGAACTGTGAACTGTGAACTGTGAACTGTGAACTGTGAACTGTGAACTGTGAACTGTGAACTGTGAACTGTGAACTGTGAACTGTGAACTGTGAACTGTGAACTGTGAACTGTGAACTGTGAACTGTGAACTGTGAACTGTGAACTGTGAACTGTGAACTGTGAACTGTGAACTGTGAACTGTGAACTGTGAACTGTGAACTGTGAACTGTGAAATGTGAACTGTGAACTGTGAACTGTGAACTGTGAACTGTGAACTGTGAACTGTGTACTGTGAACTGTGAACTGTGAACTGTGAACTGTGAACTGTGAACTGTGAACTGTGAAGTGTGAACTGTGAACTGTGATCTGTGAACTGTGAACTGTGAACTGTGAACTGTGAACTGTGAACTGTGAACTGTGAACTGTGAACTGTGGACTGTGAACTTATGAACTATGAACTGTGAACTGTGAACTGTGAACTGTGAACTGTGAACTGTGAACTGTGAACTGTGAACTGTGAACTGTGAACTGTGATCTGTGAACTGTGTACTGTGAACTGTGAACTGTGAACTGTGAACTGTGAACTGTGAAGTGTGAACTGTGAAGTGTGAACTGTGAACTGTGAACTGCGATTTGTGAACAGTGAACTGTGAACTGTGAACTGTGAACTGTGAACTGTGAACTGTGAACTGTGAACTGTGAACTGTGAACTGTGAACTGTGAACTGTGAACTGTGAACTGTGAACTGTGAACTGTCAACTGTGAACTGTGAACTGTGAACTGTGAACTGCGAGCTGTGAACTTTGAAGTGTGCACTGCAAATTGTGAACTGTGAACGGCGGATTGTGAACTGTGAACTGTTAACTGTGAACTGGGAACTGTGAGCTGTGAACTAAGAAGGGTGCACTGTGAACTGTGAACTGTGAAGTGTGAACTGTGAACTGTGAACTGTGAACTGTGAACTGTGAACTGTGAACTGTGAACTGTGAACTGTGAACTGTGAACTGTGAACTGTGAACTGTGAACTGTGAACTGTGAAGTGTGAACTGTGAGCTGTGAACTGTGAACTGTGAACTGCGATTTGTGAACAGTGAACTGTGAACTGTGAACTGTGAACTGTGGACTGTGAACTGTGAACTGTGAACTGTGAACTGTGAACTGTGAACTGTGAACTGTGAACTGTGAACTGTGAACTGTGAACTGTGAACTGTGAACTGTGAACTGAGAAGGGTGCACTGTGAACTGTGAACTGTGGACTGTGAAGTGTGAACTGTGAACTGTGAACTGTGAACTGTGAACTGTGAACTGTGGACTGTGAACTTATGAACTATGAACTGTGAACTGTGAACTGTGAACTGTGAACTGTGAACTGTGAACTGTGAACTGTGAACTGTGAACTGTGAACTGTGATCTGTGAACTGTGTACTGTGAACTGTGAACTGTGAACTGTGAACTGTGAAGTGTGAACTGTGAAGTGTGAACTGTGAACTGTGAACTGCGATTTGTGAACAGTGAACTGTGAACTGTGAATTGTGAACTCTGAACTGTGAACTGTGAACTGTGAACTGTGAACTGTGAACTGTGAACTGTGAACTGTGAACTGTGAACTGTGAACTGTGAACTGTGAACTGTGCACTGTGAACTGTGAACTGTGAACTGTGAACTGTGAACTGTGAACTGTGAACTGTGAACTGTGAACTGTGAACTGTGAACTGTGAACTGCGAGCTGTGAACTTTGAAGTGTGCACTGCAAATTGTGAACTGTGAACGGCGGATTGTGAACTGTGAACTGTTAACTGTGAACTGGGAACTGTGAGCTGTGAACTAAGAAGGGTGCACTGTGAACTGTGAACTGTGAAGTGTGAACTGTGAACTGTGAACTGTGAACTGTGAACTGTGAACTGTGAACTGTGAACTGTGAACTGTGAACTGTGAACTGTGAACTGTGAACTGTGAACTGTGAACTGTGAACTGTGAACTGTGAACTGTGAACTGTGAACTGTGAACTGTGAACTGTGAACTGTGAACTGTGAACTGTGAACTGTGAACTGTGAACTGTGAACTGTGAACTGTGAACTGTGAACTGTGAACTGTGAAGTGTGAACTGTGAGCTGTGAACTGTGAACTGTGAACTGCGATTTGTGAACAGTGAACTGTGAACTGTGAACTGTGAACTGTGAACTGTGAACTGTGAACTGTGAACTGTGAACTGTGAACTGTGAACTGTGAACTGTGAACTGTGAACTGTGAACTGTGAACTGTGAACTGTGAACTGTGAACTGTGAACTGTGAACTGTGAACTGTGAACTGTGAACTGTGAACTGTGAACTGTGAACTGTGAACTGTGAACTGTGAACTGTGAACTGTGAACTGTGAACTGTGAACTGTGAACTGTGAACTGTGAACTGTGAACTGTGAACTGTGAACTGTGAACTGTGAACTGTGAACTGTGAACTGTGAACTGTGAACTGTGAACTGTGAAGTGTGAACTGTGAAGTGTGAAGTGTGAACTGTGAACTGTTAACTGTGAACTGGGAACTGTGAGCTGTGAACTAAGAAGGGTGCACTGTGAACTGTGAACTGTGGACTGTGAAGTGTGAACTGTGAACTGTGAACTGTGAACTGTGAACTGTGAACTGTGAACTGTGAACTGTGAACTGTGAACTGTGAAGTGTGAACTGTGAAGTGTGAACTGTGAACTGTGAACTGCGATTTGTGAACAGTGAACTGTGAACTGTGAACTGTGAACTGTGAACTGTGAACTGTGAACTGTGAACTGTGGACTGTGAACTTATGAACTATGAACTGTGAACTGTGAACTGTGAACTGTGAACTGTGAACTGTGAACTGTGAACTGTGAACTGTGAACTGTGAACTGTGAACTGTGATCTGTGAACTGTGTACTGTGAACTGTGAACTGTGAACTGTGAACTGTGAACTGTGAAGTGTGAACTGTGAAGTGTGAACTGTGAACTGTGAACTGCGATTTGTGAACAGTGAACTGTGAACTGTGAATTGTGAACTCTGAACTGTGAACTGTGAACTGTGAACTGTGAACTGTGAACTGTGAACTGTGAACTGTGAACTGTGAACTGTGAACTGTGAACTGTGAACTGTGAACTGTGAACTGTGAACTGTGAACTGTGAACTGTGAACTGTGATCTGTGAACTGTGAACTGTGAACTGTGAACTGTGAACTGTGAACTGTGAAGTGTGAACTGTGAAGTGTGAACTGTGAACTGTGAACTGCGATTTGTGAACAGTGAACTGTGAACTGTGAACTGTGAAGTGTGAACTGTGAACTGTGAACTGCGAGCTGTGAACTTTGAAGTGTGCACTGCAAATTGTGAACTGTGAACGGCGGATTGTGAACTGTGAACTGTGAACTGTGAAGTGTGAACTGTGAACTGTGAACTGTGATCTGTGAACTGTGAACTGTGAACTGTGAACTGTGAACGGTGCACTGTGAACTGTGAACTGTGAACTTTGAAGTGTGCACTGCAAATTGTGAACTGTGAACGGCGGATTGTGAACTGTGAACTGTTAACTGTGAACTGGGAACTGTGAGCTGTGAACTAAGAAGGGTGCACTGTGAACTGTGAACTGTGGACTGTGAACTGTGAACTGTGAACTGTGAACTGTGAACTGTGAACTGTGAAGTGTGAAGTGTGAAGTGTGAATTGTGAACTGTGAACTGTGAACTGTGAACTGTGAACTGTGAACTGTGAACTGTGAACTGTGAACTGTGAACAGTGAACTGTGAACTGTGAACTGCGAGCTGTGAACTTTGAAGTGTGCACTGCAAATTGTGAACTGTGAACGGCGGATTGTGAACTGTGAACTGTTAACTGTGAACTGGAAACTGTGAGCTGTGAACTGAGAAGGGTGCACTGTGAACTGTGAACTGTGGACTGTGAAGTGTGAACTGTGAACTGTGAACTGTGAACTGTGAACTGTGAACTGTGGACTGTGAACTTATGAACTATGAACTGTGAACTGTGAACTGTGAACTGTGAACTGTGAACTGTGAACTGTGAACTGTGAACTGTGAACTGTGATCTGTGAACTGTGTACTGTGAACTGTGAACTGTGAACTGTGAACTGTGAACTGTGAACTGTGAAGTGTGAACTGTGAAGTGTGAACTGTGAACTGTGAACTGCGATTTGTGAACAGTGAACTGTGAACTGTGAATTGTGAACTCTGAACTGTGAACTGTGAACTGTGAACTGTGAACTGTGAACTGTGAACTGTGAACTGTGAACTGTGAACTGTGAACTGTGAACTGTGAACTGTGAACTGTGAACTGTGAACTGTGAACTGTGAACTGTGAACTGTGAACTGTGAACTGTGAACTGTGAACTGCGAGCTGTGAACTTTGACGTGTGCACTGCAAATTGTGAACTGTGAACTGTGAACTGTGAACTGTGAACTGTGAACTGTGAACTGTGAACTGTGAACTGTGAACTGTGAACTGTGAACTGTGAACTGTGAACTGTGAACTGTGAACTGTGAACTGTGAACTGTGAACTGTGAACTGTGAACTGTGAACTGTGAACTGTGAACTGTGAACTGTGAACTGTGAACTGTGAACTGTGAACTGTGAACTGTGAACTGTGAACTGTGAACTGTGAACTGTGAACTGTGAACTGTGAACTGTGAACTGTGAACTGTGAACTGTGAACTGTGAACTGTGAACTGTGAACTGTGAACTGTGAACTGTGAAGTGTGAAGTGTGAAGTGTGAATTGTGAACTGTGAACTGTGAACTGTGAACTGTGAACTGTGAACTGTGAACTGTGAACTGTGAACTGTGAACTGTGAACAGTGAACTGTGAACTGTGAACTGCGAGCTGTGAACTTTGAAGTGTGCACTGCAAATTGTGAACTGTGAACGGCGGATTGTGAACTGTGAACTGTTAACTGTGAACTGGAAACTGTGAGCTGTGAACTGAGAAGGGTGCACTGTGAACTGTGAACTGTGGACTGTGAAGTGTGAACTGTGAACTGTGAACTGTGAACTGTGAACTGTGAACTGTGGACTGTGAACTTATGAACTATGAACTGTGAACTGTGAACTGTGAACTGTGAACTGTGAACTGTGAACTGTGAACTGTGAACTGTGAACTGTGAACTGTGAACTGTGAACTGTGATCTGTGAACTGTGTACTGTGAACTGTGAACTGTGAACTGTGAACTGTGAACTGTGAAGTGTGAACTGTGAAGTGTGAACTGTGAACTGTGAACTGCGATTCGTGAACAGTGAACTGTGAACTGTGAATTGTGAACTCTGAACTGTGAACTGTGAACTGTGAACTGTGAACTGTGAACTGTGAACTGTGAACTGTGAACTGTGAACTGTGAACTGTGAACTGTGAACTGTGAACTGTGAACTGTGAACTGTGAACTGTGAACTGCGAGCTGTGAACTTTGAAGTGTGCACTGCAAATTGTGAACTGTGAACGGCGGATTGTGAACTGTGAACTGTTAACTGTGAACTGGGAACTGTGAGCTGTGAACTAAGAAGGGTGCACTGTGAACTGTGAACTGTGAAGTGTGAACTGTGAACTGTGAACTGTGAACTGTGAACTGTGAACTGTGAACTGTGAACTGTGAACTGTGAACTGTGAACTGTGAACTGTGAACTGTGAACTGTGAACTGTGAAGTGTGAACTGTGAGCTGTGAACTGTGAACTGTGAACTGCGATTTGTGAACAGTGAACTGTGAACTGTGAACTGTGAACTGTGAACTGTGAACTGTGAACTGTGAACTGTGAACTGTGAACTGTGAACTGTGAACTGTGAACTGTGAACTGTGAACTGTGAACTGTGAACTGTGAACTGTGAACTGAGAAGGGTGCACTGTGAACTGTGAACTGTGGACTGTGAAGTGTGAACTGTGAACTGTGAACTGTGAACTGTGAACTGTGAACTGTGGACTGTGAACTTATGAACTATGAACTGTGAACTGTGAACTGTGAACTGTGAACTGTGAACTGTGAACTGTGAACTGTGAACTGTGAACTGTGAACTGTGATCTGTGAACTGTGTACTGTGAACTGTGAACTGTGAACTGTGAACTGTGAACTGTGAAGTGTGAACTGTGAAGTGTGAACTGTGAACTGTGAACTGCGATTTGTGAACAGTGAACTGTGAACTGTGAATTGTGAACTCTGAACTGTGAACTGTGAACTGTGAACTGTGAACTGTGAACTGTGAACTGTGAACTGTGAACTGTGAACTGTGAACTGTGAACTGTGAACTGTGAACTGTGAACTGTGAACTGTGAACTGTGAACTGTGAACTGTGAACTGTGAACTGTGAACTGTGAACTGTGAACTGTGAACTGTGAACTGTGAACTGCGAGCTGTGAACTTTGAAGTGTGCACTGCAAATTGTGAACTGTGAACGGCGGATTGTGAACTGTGAACTGTTAACTGTGAACTGGGAACTGTGAGCTGTGAACTAAGAAGGGTGCACTGTGAACTGTGAACTGTGAAGTGTGAACTGTGAACTGTGAACTGTGTACTGTGAACTGTGAACTGTGAACTGTGAACTGTGAACTGTGAAGTGTGAACTGTGAAGTGTGAACTGTGAACTGTGAACTGCGATTTGTGAACAGTGAACTGTGAACTGTGAATTGTGAACTCTGAACTGTGAACTGTGAACTGTGAACTGTGAACTGTGAACTGTGAACTGTGAACTGTGAACTGTGAACTGTGAACTGTGAACTGTGAACTGTGAACTGTGAACTGTGAACTGTGAACTGTGAACTGTGAACTGTGAACTGTGAACTGCGAGCTGTGAACTTTGAAGTGTGCACTGCAAATTGTGAACTGTGAACGGCGGATTGTGAACTGTGAACTGTTAACTGTGAACTGGGAACTGTGAGCTGTGAACTAAGAAGGGTGCACTGTGAACTGTGAACTGTGAAGTGTGAACTGTGAACTGTGAACTGTGAACTGTGAACTGTGAACTGTGAACTGTGAACTGTGAACTGTGAACTGTGAACTGTGAACTGTGAACTGTGAACTGTGAACTGTGAACTGTGAACTGTGAACTGTGAACTGTGAACTGTGAACTGTGAACTGTGAACTGTGAACTGTGAACTGTGAACTGTGAACTGTGAACTGTGAACTGTGAACTGTGAACTGTGAACTGTGAACTGTGAACTGTGAACTGTGAACTGTGAACTGTGAACTGTGAACTGTGAACTGTGAACTGTGAACTGTGAACTGTGAACTGTGAACTGTGAACTGTGAACTGTGAACTGTGAACTGTGAAGTGTGAACTGTGAGCTGTGAACTGTGAACTGTGAACTGTGAACTGTGAACTGCGATTTGTGAACTGTGAACTGTGAACTGTGAACTGTGAACTGTGAACTGTGAACTGTGAACTGTGAACTGTGAACTGTGAACTGTGAACTGTGAACTGTGAACTGTGAACTGTGAACTGTGAACTGTGAACTGTGAACTGTGAACTGTGAACTGTGAACTGTGAACTGTGAACTGTGAACTGTGAACTGTGAACTGTGAACTGTGAACTGTGAACTGTGAACTGTGAACTGTGAACTGTGAACTGTGAACTGTGAACTGTGAACTGTGAACTGTGAACTGTGAACTGTGAACTGTGAACTGTGAACTGTGAACTGTGAACTGTGAACTGTGAACTGTGAACTGTGAACTGTGAACTGTGAACTGTGAACTGTGAACTGTGAACTGTGAACTGGGAACTGTGAGCTGTGAACTAAGAAGGGTGCACTGTGAACTGTGAACTGTGGACTGTGAAGTGTGAACTGTGAACTGTGAACTGTGAACTGTGAACTGTGAACTGTGAACTGTGAACTGTGAACTGTGAACTGTGATCTGTGAACTGTGAACTGTGAACTGTGAACTGTGAACTGTGAACTGTGAAGTGTGAACTGTGAAGTGTGAACTGTGAACTGTGAACTGCGATTTGTGAACAGTGAACTGTGAACTGTGAACTGTGAAGTGTGAACTGTGAACTGTGAACTGCGAGCTGTGAACTTTGAAGTGTGCACTGCAAATTGTGAACTGTGAACTGTGAACTGTGAACTGTGAATTGTGAACTGTGAGCTGTGAACTGTGAACTGTGAACTGCGATTTGTGAACAGTGAACTGTGAACTGTGAACTGTGAACTGTGAACTGTGAACTGTGAACTGTGAACTGTGAACTGTGAACTGTGAACTGTGAACTGTGAACTGTGAACTGTGAACTGTGAACTGTGAACTGTGAACTGTGAACTGTGAACTGTGAACTGTGAACTGTGAACTGTGAACTGTGAACTGTGAACTGTGAACTGTGAACTGTGAACTGTGAACTGTGAACTGTGAACTGTGAACTGTGAACTGTGAACTGTGAACTGTGAGCTGTGAACTGTGAACTGTGAACTGTGAACTGTGAACTGTGAACTGTGAACTGTGAACTGTGAACTGTGAACTGTGAACTGTGAACTGTGAACTGTGAACTGTGAACTGTGAACTGTGAACTGTGAACTGTGAAGTGTGAACTGTGAAGTGTGAACTGTGAAGTGTGAACTGTGAACTGTGAACTGTGAACTGTGAATTGTGAACTGTGAACTGTGAACTGTGAACTGTGAACTGTGAACTGTGAACTGTGAACTGTGTACTGTGAACTGTGAACTGTGAACTGTGAACTAAGAAGGGTGCACTGTGAACTGTGAACTGTGGACTGTGAAGTGTGAACTGTGAACTGTGAACTGTGAACTGTGAACTGTGAACTGTGAACTGTGAAGTGTGAACTGTGAACTGTGAACTGTGAACTGTGAACTGTGAACTGTGAAGTGTGAACTGTGAACTGTGAACTGTGAACTGTGAACTGTGAACTGTGAACTGTGAACTGTGAACTGTGAACTGTGAGCTGTGAACTGTGAACTGTGATCTGTGAACTGTGAACTGTGAACTGTGAACTGTGAACTGTGAACTGTGAACTGTGAAGTGTGAACTGTGAAGTGTGAACTGTGAACTGTGAACTGCGATTTGTGAACAGTGAACTGTGAACTGTGAACTGTGAAGTGTGAACTGTGAACTGTGAACTGCGAGCTGTGAACTTTGAAGTGTGCACTGCAAATTGTGAACTGTGAACGGCGGATTGTGAACTGTGAACTGTGAACTGTGAAGTGTGAACTGTGAACTGTGAACTGTGATCTGTGAACTGTGAACTGTGACCTGTGAGCTGTGAACTGTGAACTGTGAACTGTGAACTGTGAACTGTGAACTATGAACTGTGAACTGTGAACTGTGAACTGTGAACTGTGAACTGTGAACTGTGAACTGTGAACTGTGAACTGTGAACTGTGAACTGTGAACTGTGAACTGTGAACTGTGAACTGTGAACTGTGAACTGTGAACTGTGAACTGTGAACTGTGAACTGTGAACTGTGAACTGTGAACTGTGAACTGTGAACTGTGTACTGTGAACTGTGAACTGTGAACTGTGAACTGTGAACTGTGAACTGTGAACTGTGAACTGTGAACTGTGAACTGTGAACTGTGAACTGTGAACTGTGAACTGTGAACTGTGAACTGTGAACTGTGAACTGTGAACTGTGAACTGTGAACTGTGAACTGTGAACTGTGAACTGTGAACTGTGAACTGTGAACTGTGAACTGTGAACTGTGAACTGTGAACTGTGAACTGTGAACTGTGAACTGTGAACTGTGAACTGTGAACTGTGAACTGTGAACTGTGAACTGTGAACTGTGAACTGTGAACTGTGAACTGTGAACTGTGAACTGTGAACTGTGAACTGTGAACTGTGAACTGTGAACTGTGAACTGTGAACTGTGAACTGTGAACTGTGAACTGTGAACTGTGAACTGTGAACTGTGAACTGTGAACTGTGAACTGTGAACTGTGAACTGTGAACTGTGAACTGTGAACTGTGAACTGTGAACTGTGAACTGTGAACTGTGAACTGTGAACTGTGAACTGTGAACTGTGAACTGTGAACTGTGAACTGTGAACTGTGAACTGTGAACTGTGAACTGTGAACTGTGAACTGTGAACTGTGAACTGTGAACTGTGAACTGTGAACTGTGAACTGTGAACTGTGAACTGTGAACTGTGAACTGTGAACTGTGAACTGTGAACTGTGAACTGTGAACTGTGAACTGTGAACTGTGAACTGTGAACTGTGAACTGTGAACTGTGAACTGTGAACTGTGAACTGTGAACTGTGAACTGTGAACTGTGAACTGTGAACTGTGAACTGTGAACTGTGAACTGTGAACTGTGAACTGTGAACTGTGAACTGTGAACTGTGAACTGTGAAGTGTGAACTGTGAACTGTGAACTGTGAACTGTGAACTGTGAACTGTGAACTGTGAACTGTGAACTGTGATCTGTGAACTGTGAACTGTGAACTGTGAACTGTGAACTGTGAACTGTGAACTGTGAACTGTGAACTGTGAACTGTGAACTGTGAACTGTGAACTGTGAACTGTGAAGTGTGAACTGTGAAGTGTGAACTGTGAACTGTGAACTGCGATTTGTGAACAGTGAACTGTGAACTGTGAACTGTGAAGTGTGAACTGTGAACTGTGAACTGCGAGCTGTGAACTTTGAAGTGTGCACTGCAAATTGTGAACTGTGAACGGCGGATTGTGAACTGTGAACTGTGAACTGTGAAGTGTGAACTGTGAACTGTGAACTGTGATCTGTGAACTGTGAACTGTGACCTGTGAGCTGTGAACTGTGAACTGTGAACTGTGAACTGTGAACTGTGAAGTATGAACTGTGAAGTGTGAACTGTGAACTGTGAACTGCGATTTGTGAACAGTGAACTGTGAACTGTGAACTGTGAAGTGTGAACTGTGAACTGTGAACTGCGAGCTGTGAACTTTGAAGTGTGCACTGCAAATTGTGAACTGTGAACGGCTGATTGTGAACTGTGAACTGTGAACTGTGAAGTGTGAACTGTGAACTGTGAACTGTGATCTGTGAACTGTGAACTGTGAACTGTGGACTGTGAACTTATGAACTATGAACTGTGAACTGTGAACTGTGAACTGTGAACTGTGAACTGTGAACTGTGAACTGTGAACTGTGAACTGTGAACTGTGAACTGTGATCTGTGAACTGTGTACTGTGAACTGTGAACTGTGAACTGTGAACTGTGAACTGTGAAGTGTGAACTGTGAAGTGTGAACTGTGAACTGTGAACTGCGATTTGTGAACAGTGAACTGTGAACTGTGAATTGTGAACTCTGAACTGTGAACTGTGAACTGTGAACTGTGAACTGTGAACTGTGAACTGTGAACTGTGAACTGTGAACTGTGAACTGTGAACTGTGAACTGTGAACTGTGAACTGTGAACTGTGAACTGTGAACTGTGAACTGTGAACTGTGAACTGTGAACTGTGAACTGTGAACTGTGAACTGTGAACTATGAACTGTGATCTGTGAACTGTGAACTGTGAACTGTGAACTGTGAACTGTGAACTGTGAAGTGTGAACTGTGAAGTGTGAACTGTGAACTGTGAACTGCGATTTGTGAACAGTGAACTGTGAACTGTGAACTGTGAAGTGTGAACTGTGAACTGTGAACTGCGAGCTGTGAACTTTGAAGTGTGCACTGCAAATTGTGAACTGTGAACGGCGGATTGTGAACTGTGAACTGTGAACTGTGAAGTGTGAACTGTGAACTGTGAACTGTGATCTGTGAACTGTGAACTGTGAACTGTGAACTGTGAACGGTGCACTGTGAACTGTGAACTGTGAACTTTGAAGTGTGCACTGCAAATTGTGAACTGTGAACGGCGGATTGTGAACTGTGAACTGTTAACTGTGAACTGGGAACTGTGAGCTGTGAACTAAGAAGGGTGCACTGTGAACTGTGAACTGTGGACTGTGAACTGTGAACTGTGAACTGTGAACTGTGAACTGTGAACTGTGAAGTGTGAAGTGTGAATTGTGAACTGTGAACTGTGAACTGTGAACTGTGAACTGTGAACTGTGAACTGTGAACTGTGAACTGTGAACAGTGAACTGTGAACTGTGAACTGCGAGCTGTGAACTTTGAAGTGTGCACTGCAAATTGTGAACTGTGAACGGCGGATTGTGAACTGTGAACTGTTAACTGTGAACTGGAAACTGTGAGCTGTGAACTGAGAAGGGTGCACTGTGAACTGTGAACTGTGGACTGTGAAGTGTGAACTGTGAACTGTGAACTGTGAACTGTGAACTGTGGACTGTGAACTTATGAACTATGAACTGTGAACTGTGAACTGTGAACTGTGAACTGTGAACTGTGAACTGTGAACTGTGAACTGTGAACTGTGAACTGTGAACTGTGAACTGTGAACTGTGAACTGTGAACTGTGAACTGTGAACTGTGAACTGTGAACTGTGAACTGTGAACTGTGAACTGTGAACTGTGAACTGTGAACTGTGAACTGTGAGCTGTGAACTAAGAAGGGTGCACTGTGAACTGTGAACTGTGAAGTGTGAACTGTGAACTGTGAACTGTGAACTGTGAACTGTGAACTGTGAACTGTGAACTGTGAACTGTGAACTGTGAACTGTGAACTGTGAACTGTGAAGTGTGAACTGTGAGCTGTGGACTGTGAACTGTGAACTGCGATTTGTGAACAGTGAACTGTGAACTGTGAACTGTGAACTGTGAACTGTGAACTGTGAACTGTGAACTGTGAACTGTGAACTGTGAACTGTGAACTGTGAACTGTGAACTGTGAACTGTGAACTGTGAACTGTGAACTGTGAACTGTGAACTGTGAACTGTGAACTGTGAACTGAGAAGGGTGCACTGTGAACTGTGAACTGTGGACTGTGAAGTGTGAACTGTGAACTGTGAACTGTGAACTGTGAACTGTGAACTGTGAACTGTGGACTGTGAACTTATGAACTATGAACTGTGAACTGTGAACTGTGAACTGTGAACTGTGAACTGTGAACTGTGAACTGTGAACTGTGAACTGTGAACTGTGAACTGTGATCTGTGAACTGTGTACTGTGAACTGTGAACTGTGAACTGTGAACTGTGAACTGTGAAGTGTGAACTGTGAAGTGTGAACTGTGAACTGGGAACTGTGAGCTGTGAACTAAGAAGGGTGCACTGTGAACTGTGAACTGTGAAGTGTGAACTGTGAACTGTGAACTGTGAACTGTGAACTGTGAACTGTGAACTGTGAACTGTGAACTAAGAAGGGTGCACTGTGAACTGTGAACTGTGAAGTGTGAACTGTGAACTGTGAACTGTGAACTGTGAACTGTGAACTGTGAACTGTGAACTGTGAACTGTGAACTGTGAACTGTGAACTGTGAACTGTGAACTGTGAACTGTGAACTGTGAACTGTGAACTGTGAACTGTGAACTGTGAACTGTGAACTGTGAACTGTGAACTGTGAACTGTGAACTGTGAACTGTGAACTGTGAACTGTGAACTGTGAACTGTGAACTGTGAACTGTGAACTGTGAACTGTGAACTGTGAACTGTGAACTGTGAACTGTGAACTGTGAACTGTGAACTGTGAACTGTGAACTGTGAACTGTGAACTGTGAACTGTGAACTGTGAACTGTGAACTGTGAACTGTGAACTGTGAACTGTGAACTGTGAACTGTGAACTGTGAACTGTGAACTGTGAACTGTGAACTGTGAACTGTGAACTGTGAACTGTGAACTGTGAACTGTGAACTGTGAACTGTGAACTGTGAACTGTGAACTGTGAACTGTGAACTGTGAACTGTGAACTGTGAACTGTGAACTGTGAACTGTGAACTGTGAACTGTGAACTGTGAACTGTGAACTGTGAACTGTGAACTGTGAACTGTGAACTGTGAACTGTGAACTGTGAACTGTGAACTGTGAACTGTGAACTGTGAACTGTGAACTGTGAACTGTGAACTGTGAACTGTGAACTGTGAACTGTGAACTGTGAACTGTGAACTGTGAACTGTGAACTGTGAACTGTGAACTGTGAACTGTGAACTGTGAACTGTGAACTGTGAACTGTGAACTGTGAACTGTGAACTGTGAACTGTGAACTGTGAACTGTGAACTGTGAACTGTGAACTAAGAAGGGTGCACTGTGAACTGTGAACTGTGAAGTGTGAACTGTGAACTGTGAACTGTGAACTGTGAACTGTGAACTGTGAACTGTGAACTGTGAACTGTGAACTGTGAACTGTGAACTGTGAACTGTGAACTGTGAACTGTGAACTGTGAACTGTGAACTGTGAACTGTGAACTGTGAACTGTGAACTGTGAACTGTGAACTGTGAACTGTGAACTGTGAACTGTGAACTGTGAACTGTGAACTGTGAACTGTGAACTGTGAACTGTGAACTGTGAACTGTGAACTGTGAACTGTGAACTGTGAACTGTGAACTGTGAACTGTGAACTGTGAACTGTGAACTGTGAACTGTGAACTGTGAACTGTGAACTGTGAACTGTGAACTGTGAACTGTGAACTGTGAACTGTGAACTGTGAACTGTGAACTGTGAACTGTGAACTGTGAACTGTGAACTGTGAACTGTGAACTGTGAACTGTGAACTGTGAACTGTGAACTGTGAACTGTGAACTGTGAACTGTGAACTGTGAACTGTGAACTGTGAACTGTGAACTGTGAACTGTGAACTGTGAACTGTGAACTGTGAACTGTGAACTGTGAACTGTGAACTGTGAACTGTGAACTGTGAACTGTGAACTGTGAACTGTGAACTGTGAACTGTGAACTGTGAACTGTGAACTGTGACCTGTGAACTGTGACCTGTGAGCTGTGAACTGTGAACTGTGAACTGTGAACTGTGAACTGTGAACTGTGAACTGTGAACTGTGATCTGTGAACTGTGAACTGTGACCTGTGAGCTGTGAACTGTGAACTGTGAACTGTGAACTGTGAACTGTGAACTGTGAACTGTGAACTGTGAACTGTGAACTGTGAACTGTGAACTGTGAACTGTGAACTGTGAACTGTGAACTGTGAACTGTGAACTGTGAACTGTGAACTGTGAACTGTGAACTGTGAACTGTGAACTGTGAACTGTGAACTGTGAACTGTGAACTGTGAACTGTGAACTGTGAACTGTGAACTGTGAACTGTGAACTGTGAACTGTGAACTGTGAACTGTGAACTGTGAACTGTGAACTGTGAACTGTGAACTGTGAACTGTGAACTGTGAACTGTGAACTGTGAACTGTGAACTGTGAACTGTGAACTGTGAACTGTGAACTGTGAACTGTGAACTGTGAACTGTGAACTGTGAACTGTGAACTGTGAACTGTGAACTGTGAACTGTGAACTGTGAACTGTGAACTGTGAACTGTGAACTGTGAACTGTGAACTGTGAACTGTGAACTGTGAACTGTGAACTGTGAACTGTGAACTGTGAACTGTGAACTGTGAACTGTGAACTGTGAACTGTGAACTGTGAACTGTGAACTGTGAACTGTGAACTGTGAACTGTGAACTGTGAACTGTGAACTGTGAACTGTGAACTGTGAACTGTGAACTGTGAACTGTGAACTGTGAACTGTGAACTGTGAACTGTGAACTGTGAACTGTGAACTGTGAACTGTGAACTGTGAACTGTGAACTGTGAACTGTGAACTGTGAACTGTGAACTGTGAACTGTGAACTGTGAACTGTGAACTGTGAACTGTGAACTGTGAACTGTGAACTGTGAACTGTGAACTGTGAACTGTGAACTGTGAACTGTGAACTGTGAACTGTGAACTGTGAACTGTGAACTGTGAACTGTGAACTGTGAACTGTGAACTGTGAACTGTGAACTGTGAACTGTGAACTGTGAACTGTGAACTGTGAACTGTGAACTGTGAACTGTGAACTGTGAACTGTGAACTGTGAACTGTGAACTGTGAACTGTGAACTGTGAACTGTGAACTGTGAACTGTGAACTGTTAACTGTGAAGTGTGAACTGTGAACTGTGAACTGTGAACTGTGAACTGTTAACTGTGAAGTGTGAACTGTGAACTGTGAACTGTGAACTGTGAACTGTGAACTGTGAACTGTGAACTGTGAACTGTGAACTGTGAACTGTGAACTGTGAGCTGTGAACTGTGAGCTGTGAACTGTGAACTGTGAACTGTGAACTGTGAACTGTGAACTGTGAACTGTGAACTGTGAACTGTGAACTGTGAACTGTGAACTGTGAACTGTGAACTGTGAACTGTGAACTGTGAACTGTGAACTGTGAACTGTGAACTGTGAACTGTGAACTGTGAACTGTGAACTGTGAAGTGTGAACTGTGAACTGTGAACTGCGATTTGTGAACAGTGAACTGTGAACTGTGAACTGTGAAGTGTGAACTGTGAACTGTGAACTGCGAGCTGTGAACTTTGAAGTGTGCACTGCAAATTGTGAACTGTGAACGGCGGATTGTGAACTGTGAACTGTGAACTGTGAAGTGTGAACTGTGAACTGTGAACTGTGATCTGTGAACTGTGAACTGTGACCTGTGAGCTGTGAACTGTGAACTGTGAACTGTGAACTGTGAACTGTGAAGTGTGAACTGTGAAGTGTGAACTGTGAACTGTGAACTGCGATTTGTGAACAGTGAACTGTGAACTGTGAACTGTGAAGTGTGAACTGTGAACTGTGAACTGCGAGCTGTGAACTTTGAAGTGTGCACTGCAAATTGTGAACTGTGAACGGCGGATTGTGAACTGTGAACTGTGAACTGTGAAGTGTGAACTGTGAACTGTGAACTGTGATCTGTGAACTGTGAACTGTGAACTGTGAACTGTGGACTGTGAACTTATGAACTATGAACTGTGAACTGTGAACTGTGAACTGTGAACTGTGAACTGTGAACTGTGAACTGTGAACTGTGAACTGTGAACTGTGAACTGTGAACTGTGAACTGTGATCTGTGAACTGTGTACTGTGAACTGTGAACTGTGAACTGTGAACTGTGAACTGTGAAGTGTGAACTGTGAAGTGTGAACTGTGAACTGTGAACTGCGATTTGTGAACAGTGAACTGTGAACTGTGAATTGTGAACTCTGAACTGTGAACTGTGAACTGTGAACTGTGAACTGTGAACTGTGAACTGTGAACTGTGAACTGTGAACTGTGAACTGTGAACTGTGAACTGTGAACTGTGAACTGTGAACTGTGAACTGTGAACTGTGAACTGTGAACTGTGAACTGTGAACTGTGAACTGTGATCTGTGAACTGTGAACTGTGAACTGTGAACTGTGAACTGTGAACTGTGAAGTGTGAACTGTGAAGTGTGAACTGTGAACTGTGAACTGCGATTTGTGAACAGTGAACTGTGAACTGTGAACTGTGAAGTGTGAACTGTGAACTGTGAACTGCGAGCTGTGAACTTTGAAGTGTGCACTGCAAATTGTGAACTGTGAACGGCGGATTGTGAACTGTGAACTGTGAACTGTGAAGTGTGAACTGTGAACTGTGAACTGTGATCTGTGAACTGTGAACTGTGAACTGTGAACTGTGAACGGTGCACTGTGAACTGTGAACTGTGAACTTTGAAGTGTGCACTGCAAATTGTGAACTGTGAACGGCGGATTGTGAACTGTGAACTGTTAACTGTGAACTGGGAACTGTGAGCTGTGAACTAAGAAGGGTGCACTGTGAACTGTGAACTGTGGACTGTGAACTGTGAACTGTGAACTGTGAACTGTGAACTGTGAACTGTGAAGTGTGAAGTGTGAAGTGTGAATTGTGAACTGTGAACTGTGAACTGTGAACTGTGAACTGTGAACTGTGAACTGTGAACTGTGAACAGTGAACTGTGAACTGTGAACTGCGAGCTGTGAACTTTGAAGTGTGCACTGCAAATTGTGAACTGTGAACGGCGGATTGTGAACTGTGAACTGTTAACTGTGAACTGGAAACTGTGAGCTGTGAACTGAGAAGGGTGCACTGTGAACTGTGAACTGTGGACTGTGAAGTGTGAACTGTGAACTGTGAACTGTGAACTGTGAACTGTGAACTGTGGACTGTGAACTTATGAACTATGAACTGTGAACTGTGAACTGTGAACTGTGAACTGTGAACTGTGAACTGTGAACTGTGAACTGTGAACTGTGAACTGTGATCTGTGAACTGTGTACTGTGAACTGTGAACTGTGAACTGTGAACTGTGAACTGTGAACTGTGAAGTGTGAACTGTGAAGTGTGAACTGTGAACTGTGAACTGCGATTTGTGAACAGTGAACTGTGAACTGTGAATTGTGAACTCTGAACTGTGAACTGTGAACTGTGAACTGTGAACTGTGAACTGTGAACTGTGAACTGTGAACTGTGAACTGTGAACTGTGAACTGTGAACTGTGAACTGTGAACTGTGAACTGTGAACTGTGAACTGTGAACTGTGAACTGTGAACTGCGAGCTGTGAACTTTGAAGTGTGCACTGCAAATTGTGAACTGTGAACTGTGAACTGTGAACTGTGAACTGTGAACTGTGAACTGTGAACTGTGAACTGTGAACTGTGAACTGTGAACTGTGAACTGTGAACTGTGAACTGTGAACTGTGAACTGTGAACTGTGAACTGTGAACTGTGAACTGTGAACTGTGAACTGTGAACTGTGAACTGTGAACTGTGAACTGTGAACTGTGAACTGTGAACTGTGAACTGTGAACTGTGAACTGTGAACTGTGAACTGTGAACTGTGAACTGTGAACTGTGAACTGTGAACTGTGAACTGTGAACTGTGAACTGTGAACTGTGAACTGTGAACTGTGAACTGTGAACTGTGAACTGTGAACTGTGAACTGTGAAGTGTGAAGTGTGAAGTGTGAATTGTGAACTGTGAACTGTGAACTGTGAACTGTGAACTGTGAACTGTGAACTGTGAACTGTGAACTGTGAACAGTGAACTGTGAACTGTGAACTGCGAGCTGTGAACTTTGAAGTGTGCACTGCAAATTGTGAACTGTGAACGGCGGATTGTGAACTGTGAACTGTTAACTGTGAACTGGAAACTGTGAGCTGTGAACTGAGAAGGGTGCACTGTGAACTGTGAACTGTGGACTGTGAAGTGTGAACTGTGAACTGTGAACTGTGAACTGTGAACTGTGGACTGTGAACTTATGAACTATGAACTGTGAACTGTGAACTGTGAACTGTGAACTGTGAACTGTGAACTGTGAACTGTGAACTGTGAACTGTGAACTGTGAACTGTGAACTGTGAACTGTGAACTGTGATCTGTGAACTGTGTACTGTGAACTGTGAACTGTGAACTGTGAACTGTGAACTGTGAAGTGTGAACTGTGAAGTGTGAACTGTGAACTGTGAACTGCGATTTGTGAACAGTGAACTGTGAACTGTGAATTGTGAACTCTGAACTGTGAACTGTGAACTGTGAACTGTGAACTGTGAACTGTGAACTGTGAACTGTGAACTGTGAACTGTGAACTGTGAACTGTGAACTGTGAACTGTGAACTGTGAACTGTGAACTGTGAACTGTGAACTGTGAACTGCGAGCTGTGAACTTTGAAGTGTGCACTGCAAATTGTGAACTGTGAACGGCGGATTGTGAACTGTGAACTGTTAACTGTGAACTGGGAACTGTGAGCTGTGAACTAAGAAGGGTGCACTGTGAACTGTGAACTGTGAAGTGTGAACTGTGAACTGTGAACTGTGAACTGTGAACTGTGAACTGTGAACTGTGAACTGTGAACTGTGAACTGTGAACTGTGAACTGTGAAGTGTGAACTGTGAGCTGTGAACTGTGAACTGTGAACTGCGATTTGTGAACAGTGAACTGTGAACTGTGAACTGTGAACTGTGAACTGTGAACTGTGAACTGTGAACTGTGAACTGTGAACTGTGAACTGTGAACTGTGAACTGTGAACTGTGAACTGTGAACTGTGAACTGTGAACTGTGAACTGTGAACTGTGAACTGTGAACTGTGAACTGTGAACTGTGAACTGTGAACTGAGAAGGGTGCACTGTGAACTGTGAACTGTGGACTGTGAAGTGTGAACTGTGAACTGTGAACTGTGAACTGTGAACTGTGAACTGTGAACTGTGGACTGTGAACTTATGAACTATGAACTGTGAACTGTGAACTGTGAACTGTGAACTGTGAACTGTGAACTGTGAACTGTGAACTGTGAACTGTGAACTGTGAACTGTGAACTGTGAACTGTGAACTGTGATCTGTGAACTGTGTACTGTGAACTGTGAACTGTGAACTGTGAACTGTGAACTGTGAAGTGTGAACTGTGAAGTGTGAACTGTGAACTGTGAACTGCGATTTGTGAACAGTGAACTGTGAACTGTGAATTGTGAACTCTGAACTGTGAACTGTGAACTGTGAACTGTGAACTGTGAACTGTGAACTGTGAACTGTGAACTGTGAACTGTGAACTGTGAACTGTGAACTGTGAACTGTGAACTGTGAACTGTGAACTGTGAACTGCGAGCTGTGAACTTTGAAGTGTGCACTGCAAATTGTGAACTGTGAACGGCGGATTGTGAACTGTGAACTGTTAACTGTGAACTGGGAACTGTGAGCTGTGAACTAAGAAGGGTGCACTGTGAACTGTGAACTGTGAAGTGTGAACTGTGAACTGTGAACTGTGAACTGTGAACTGTGAACTGTGAACTGTGAACTGTGAACTGTGAACTGTGAACTGTGAACTGTGAACTGTGAACTGTGAACTGTGAACTGTGAACTGTGAACTGTGAACTGTGAACTGTGAACTGTGAACTGTGAACTGTGAACTGTGAACTGTGAACTGTGAACTGTGAACTGTGAACTGTGAACTGTGAACTGTGAACTGTGAACTGTGAACTGTGAACTGTGAACTGTGAACTGTGAACTGTGAACTGTGAACTGTGAAGTGTGAACTGTGAAGTGTGAAGTGTGAACTGTGAACTGTTAACTGTGAACTGGGAACTGTGAGCTGTGAACTAAGAAGGGTGCACTGTGAACTGTGAACTGTGGACTGTGAAGTGTGAACTGTGAACTGTGAACTGTGAACTGTGAACTGTGAACTGTGAACTGTGAACTGTGAACTGTGAACTGTGAACTGTGAACTGTGATCTGTGAACTGTGAACTGTGAACTGTGAACTGTGAACTGTGAACTGTGAAGTGTGAACTGTGAAGTGTGAACTGTGAACTGTGAACTGCGATTTGTGAACAGTGAACTGTGAACTGTGAACTGTGAAGTGTGAACTGTGAACTGTGAACTGCGAGCTGTGAACTTTGAAGTGTGCACTGCAAATTGTGAACTGTGAACTGTGAACTGTGAACTGTGAATTGTGAACTGTGAGCTGTGAACTGTGAACTGTGAACTGCGATTTGTGAACAGTGAACTGTGAACTGTGAACTGTGAACTGTGAACTGTGAACTGTGAACTGTGAACTGTGAACTGTGAACTGTGAACTGTGAACTGTGAACTGTGAACTGTGAACTGTGAACTGTGAACTGTGAACTGTGAACTGTGAACTGTGAACTGTGAACTGTGAACTGTGAACTGTGAACTGTGAACTGTGAACTGTGAACTGCGATTTGTGAACAGTGAACTGTGAACTGTGAACTGTGAACTGTGAACTGTGAACTGTGAACTGTGAACTGTGAACTGTGAACTGTGAACTGTGAACTGTGAACTGTGAACTGTGAACTGTGAACTGTGAATTGTGAACTGTGAACTGTGAACTGTGAACTGTGAACTGTGAACTGTGTACTGTGAACTGTGAACTGTGAACTGTGAACTGCGAGCTGTGAACTTTGAAGTGTGCACTGCAAATTGTGAACTGTGAACGGCGGATTGTGAACTGTGAACTGTTAACTGTGAACTGGGAACTGTGAGCTGTGAACTAAGAAGGGTGCACTGTGAACTGTGAACTGTGGACTGTGAAGTGTGAACTGTGAACTGTGAACTGTGAACTGTGAACTGTGAACTGTGAAGTGTGAACTGTGAACTGTGAACTGTGAACTGTGAACTGTGAACTGTGAACTGTGAACTGTGAACTGTGAACTGTGAACTGTGAACTGTGAACTGTGAACTGTGAACTGTGAACTGTGAACTGTGAGCTGTGAACTGTGAACTGTGATCTGTGAACTGTGAACTGTGAACTGTGAACTTTGAACTGTGAACTGTGAACTGTGAAGTGTGAACTGTGAAGTGTGAACTGTGAACTGTGAACTGCGATTTGTGAACAGTGAACTGTGAACTGTGAACTGTGAAGTGTGAACTGTGAACTGTGAACTGCGAGCTGTGAACTTTGAAGTGTGCACTGCAAATTGTGAACTGTGAACGGCGGATTGTGAACTGTGAACTGTGAACTGTGAAGTGTGAACTGTGAACTGTGAACTGTGATCTGTGAACTGTGAACTGTGACCTGTGAGCTGTGAACTGTGAACTGTGAACTGTGAACTGTGAACTGTGAACTGTGAACTGTGAACTGTGAACTGTGAACTGTGAACTGTGAACTGTGAACTGTGAACTGTGAACTGTGAACTGTGAACTGTGAACTGTGAACTGTGAACTGTGAACTGTGAACTGTGAACTGTGAACTGTGAACTGTGAACTGTGAACTGTGAACTGTGAACTGTGAACTGTGAACTGTGAACTGTGAACTGTGAACTGTGAACTGTGAACTGTGAACTGTGAACTGTGAACTGTGAACTGTGAACTGTGAACTGTGAACTGTGAACTGTGAACTGTGAACTGTGAACTGTGAACTGTGAACTGTGAACTGTGAACTGTGAACTGTGAACTGTGAACTGTGAACTGTGAACTGTGAACTGTGAACTGTGAACTGTGAACTGTGAACTGTGAACTGTGAACTGTGAACTGTGAACTGTGAACTGTGAACTGTGAACTGTGAACTGTGAACTGTGAACTGTGAACTGTGAACTGTGAACTGTGAACTGTGAACTGTGAACTGTGAACTGTGAACTGTGAACTGTGAACTGTGAACTGTGAACTGTGAACTGTGAACTGTGAACTGTGAACTGTGAACTGTGAACTGTGAACTGTGAACTGTGAACTGTGAACTGTGAACTGTGAACTGTGAACTGTGAACTGTGAACTGTGAACTGTGAACTGTGAACTGTGAACTGTGAACTGTGAACTGTGAACTGTGAACTGTGAACTGTGAACTGTGAACTGTGAACTGTGAACTGTGAACTGTGAACTGTGAACTGTGAACTGTGAACTGTGAACTGTGAACTGTGAACTGTGAACTGTGAACTGTGAACTGTGAACTGTGAACTGTGAACTGTGAACTGTGAACTGTGAACTGTGAACTGTGAACTGTGAACTGTGAACTGTGAACTGTGAGCTGTGATCTGTGAACTGTGAACTGTGAACTGTGAACTGTGAACTGTGAACTGTGAACTGTGAACTGTGAACTGTGAACTGTGAACTGTGAACTGTGAAGTGTGAACTGTGAAGTGTGAACTGTGAACTGTGAACTGCGATTTGTGAACAGTGAACTGTGAACTGTGAACTGTGAAGTGTGAACTGTGAACTGTGAACTGCGAGCTGTGAACTTTGAAGTGTGCACTGCAAATTGTGAACTGTGAACGGCGGATTGTGAACTGTGAACTGTGAACTGTGAACTGTGATCTGTGAACTGTGAACTGTGACCTGTGAGCTGTGAACTGTGAACTGTGAACTGTGAACTGTGAACTGTGAACTGTGAACTGTGAACTGTGAACTGTGAACTGTGAACTGTGAACTGTGAACTGTGAACTGTGAACTGTGAACTGTGAACTGTGAACTGTGAACTGTGAACTGTGAACTGTGAACTGTGAACTGTGAACTGTGAACTGTGAACTGTGAACTGTGAACTGTGAACTGTGAACTGTGAACTGTGAACTGTGAACTGTGAACTGTGAACTGTGAACTGTGAACTGTGAACTGTGAACTGTGAACTGTGAACTGTGAACTGTGAACTGTGAACTGTGAACTGTGAACTGTGAACTGTGAACTGTGAACTGTGAACTGTGAACTGTGAACTGTGAACTGTGAACTGTGAACTGTGAACTGTGAACTGTGAACTGTGAACTGTGAACTGTGAACTGTGAACTGTGAACTGTGAACTGTGAACTGTGAACTGTGAACTGTGAACTGTGAACTGTGAACTGTGAACTGTGAACTGTGAACTGTGAACTGTGAACTGTGAACTGTGAACTGTGAACTGTGAACTGTGAACTGTGAACTGTGAACTGTGAACTGTGAACTGTGAACTGTGAACTGTGAACTGTGAACTGTGAACTGTGAACTGTGAACTGTGAACTGTGAACTGTGAACTGTGAACTGTGAACTGTGAACTGTGAACTGTGAACTGTGAACTGTGAACTGTGAACTGTGAACTGTGAACTGTGAACTGTGAACTGTGAACTGTGAACTGTGAACTGTGAACTGTGAACTGTGAACTGTGAACTGTGAACTGTGAACTGTGAACTGTGAACTGTGAACTGTGAACTGTGAACTGTGAACTGTGAACTGTGAACTGTGAACTGTGAACTGTGAACTGTGAACTGTGAACTGTGAACTGTGAACTGTGAACTGTGAACTGTGAACTGTGAACTGTGAACTGTGAACTGTGAACTGTGAACTGTGAACTGTGAACTGTGAACTGTGAACTGTGAACTGTGAACTGTGAACTGTGAACTGTGAACTGTGAACTGTGAACTGTGAACTGTGAACTGTGAACTGTGAACTGTGAACTGTGAACTGTGAACTGTGAACTGTGAACTGTGAACTGTGAACTGTGAACTGTGAACTGTGAACTGTGAACTGTGAACTGTGAACTGTGAACTGTGAACTGTGAACTGTGAACTGTGAACTGTGAACTGTGAACTGTGAACTGTGAACTGTGAACTGTGAACTGTGAACTGTGAACTGTGAACTGTGAACTGTGAACTGTGAACTGTGAACTGTGAACTGTGAACTGTGAACTGTGAACTGTGAACTGTGAACTGTGAACTGTGAACTGTGAACTGTGAACTGTGAACTGTGAACTGTGAACTGTGAACTGTGAACTGTGAACTGTGAACTGTGAACTGTGAACTGTGAACTGTGAACTGTGAACTGTGAACTGTGAACTGTGAACTGTGAACTGTGAACTGTGAACTGTGAACTGTGAACTGTGAACTGTGAACTGTGAACTGTGAACTGTGAACTGTGAACTGTGAACTGTGAACTGTGAACTGTGAACTGTGAACTGTGAACTGTGAACTGTGAACTGTGAACTGTGAACTGTGAACTGTGACCTGTGAACTGTGACCTGTGAACTGTGAACTGTGAACTGTGAACTGTGAACTGTGAACTGTGAACTGTGAACTGTGAACTGTGAACTGTGAAATGTGAACTGTGAACTGTGAACTGTGAAGTGTGAAGTGTGAACTGTGAAGTGTGAACTGTGAAGTGTGAACTGTGAAGTGTGAACTGTGAAGTGTGAACTGTGAAGTGTGAACTGTGAAGTGTGAACTGTGAAGTGTGAACTGTGAAGTGTGAACTGTGAAGTGTGAACTGTGAAGTGTGAACTGTGAACTGTGAACTGTGAACTGTGAACTGTGAACTGTGAACTGTGAACTGTGAACTGTGAACTGTGAACTGTGAACTGTGAACTGTGAACTGTGAACTGTGAACTGTGAACTGTGAACTGTGAACTGTGAACTGTGAACTGTGAACTGTGAACTGTGAACTGTGAAGTGTGAACTGTGAAGTGTGAACTGTGAACTGTGAACTGCGATTTGTGAACAGTGAACTGTGAACTGTGAACTGTGAACTGTGAAGTGTGAACTGTGAACTGTGAACTGCGAGCTGTGAACTGCGAGCTGTGAACTTTGAAGTGTGCAGTGCAAATTGTGAACTGTGAACTGTGAACTGTGAACTGTGAACTGTGAACTGTGAACTGTGAACTGTGAACTGTGAACTGTGAGCTGTGAGCTGTGAACTGTGAACTGTGAACTGTGAACTGTGAACTGTGAACTGTGAACTGTGAACTGTGAACTGTGAACTGTGAACTGTGAGCTGTGAGCTGTGAACTGTGAGCTGTGAACTGTGAACTGTGAACTGTGAACTGTGAACTGTGAACTGTGAACTGTGAACTGTGAACTGTGAACTGTGAACTGTGAACTGTGAACTGTGAACTGTGAACTGTGAACTGTGAACTGTGAACTGTGAACTGTGAACTGTGAACTGTGAACTGTGAACTGTGAACTGTGAACTGTGAACTGTGAACTGTGAACTGTGAACTGTGAACTGTGATCTGTGAACTGTGAACTGTGAACTGTGAACTGTGAACTGTGAACTGTGAACTGTGAACTGTGAACTGTGAACTGTGAACTGTGAACTGTGAACTGTGAACTGTGAACTGTGAACTGTGAACTGTGAGCTGTGAGCTGTGAGCTGTGAGCTGTGAACTGTGAACTGTGAACTGTGAACTGTGAACTGTGAACTGTGAACTGTGAACTGTGAACTGTGAACTGTGAACTGTGAACTGTGAACTGTGAACTGTGAACTGTGAACTGTGAACTGTGAACTGTGAACTGTGAACTGTGAACTGTGAACTGTGAACTGTGAACTGTGAACTGTGAACTGTGAACTGTGAACTGTGATCTGTGAACTGTGAACTGTGAACTGTGAACTGTGAACTGTGAACTGTGAACTGTGAACTGTGAACTGTGAACTGTGAACTGTGAACTGTGAACTGTGAACTGTGAACTGTGAACTGCGAGCTGTGAACTTTGAAGTGTGCACTGCAAATTGTGAACTGTGAACGGCGGATTGTGAACTGTGAACTGTTAACTGTGAACTGGGAACTGTGAGCTGTGAACTAAGAAGGGTGCACTGTGAACTGTGAACTGTGAAGTGTGAACTGTGAACTGTGAACTGTGAACTGTGAACTGTGAACTGTGAACTGTGAACTGTGAACTGTGAACTGTGAACTGTGAACTGTGAACTGTGAACTGTGAACTGTGAACTGTGAACTGTGAACTGTGAACTGTGAACTGTGAACTGTGAACTGTGAACTGTGAACTGTGAACTGTGAACTGTGAACTGTGAACTGTGAACTGTGAACTGTGAACTGTGAACTGTGAACTGTGAACTGTGAACTGTGAACTGTGAACTGTGAACTGTGAACTGTGAACTGTGAACCGTGAACCGTGAACTGTGAACTGTGATCTGTGAACTGTGAACTGTGAACTGTGAACTGTGAACTGTGAACTGTGAACTGTGAACTGTGAACTGTGAACTGTGAACTGTGAACTGTGAACTGTGAACTGTGAACTGTGAACTCTGAAGTGTGAACTGTGAACTGTGAAGTGTGAACTGTGAACTGTGATCTGTGAACTGTGATCTGTGAACTGTGATCTGTGAACTGTGAACTGTGAACTGTGAACTGTGAACTGTGAACTGTGAACTGCGATTTGTGAACAGTGAACTGTGAACTGTGAACTGTGAACTGTGAAGTGTGAACTGTGAACTGTGAACTGCGAGCTGTGAACTGCGAGCTGTGAACTTTGAAGTGTGCACTGCAAAGTGTGAACTGTGAACTGTGAACTGTGAACTGTGAACTGTGAACTGTGAACTGTGAACTGTGAACTGTGAAGTGTGAACTGTGAACTGTGAACTGTGAACTGTGAACTGTGAACTGTGAACTGTGAACTGTGAACTGTGAACTGTGAACTGTGAACTGT
The DNA here is from genome assembly GCA_963971365.1 of Lasioglossum villosulum. Classification (NCBI taxonomy): domain Eukaryota; kingdom Metazoa; phylum Arthropoda; class Insecta; order Hymenoptera; family Halictidae; genus Lasioglossum; species Lasioglossum villosulum. The sequence continues at coordinate 439,593 of CAXARU010000110.1, forward strand.
GAACTGTGAACTGTGAACTGTGAACTGTGAACTGTGAACTGTGAACTGTGAACTGTGAACTGTGAAGTGTGAACTGTGAACTGTGAACTGTGAACTGTGAACTGTGAACTGTGAACTGTGAACTGTGAACTGTGAACTGTGAACTGTGAACTGTGAACTGTGAACTGTGAACTGTGAACTGTGAACTGTGAACTGTGAACTGTGAACTGTGAACTGTGAACTGTGAACTGTGAACTGTGAACTGCGAGCTGTGAACTTTGAAGTGTGCACTGCAAATTGTGAACTGTGAACGGCGGATTGTGAACTGTGAACTGTTAACTGTGAACTGGGAACTGTGAGCTGTGAACTAAGAAGGGTGCACTGTGAACTGTGAACTGTGAAGTGTGAACTGTGAACTGTGAACTGTGAACTGTGAACTGTGAACTGTGAACTGTGAACTGTGAACTGTGAACTGTGAACTGTGAACTGTGAACTGTGAACTGTGAACTGTGAACTGTGAACTGTGAACTGTGAACTGTGAACTGTGAACTGTGAACTGTGAACTGTGAACTGTGAACTGTGAACTGTGAACTGTGAACTGTGAACTGTGAACTGTGAACTGTGAACTGTGAACTGTGAACTGTGAACTGTGAACTGTGAACTGTGAACTGTGAACTGTGAACTGTGAACTGTGAACTGTGAACTGTGAACTGTGAACTGTGAACTGTGAACTGTGATCTGTGAACTGTGAACTGTGAACTGTGAACTGTGAACTGTGAACTGTGAACTGTGAACTGTGAACTGTGAACTGTGAACTGTGAACTGTGAACTGTGAACTGTGAACTGTGAACTGTGAACTGTGAAGTGTGAACTGTGAACTGTGAAGTGTGAACTGTGAAGTGTGAACTGTGAACTGTGATCTGTGAACTGTGATCTGTGAACTGTGAACTGTGAACTGTGAACTGTGAACTGTGAACTGTGAACTGTGAACTGCGATTTGTGAACAGTGAACTGTGAACTGTGAACTGTGAACTGTGAAGTGTGAACTGTGAACTGTGAACTGCGAGCTGTGAACTGCGAGCTGTGAACTTTGAAGTGTGCACTGCAAAGTGTGAACTGTGAACTGTGAACTGTGAACTGTGAACTGTGAACTGTGAACTGTGAACTGTGAACTGTGAAGTGTGAACTGTGAACTGTGAACTGTGAACTGTGAACTGTGAACTGTGAACTGTGAACTGTGAACTGTGAACTGTGAACTGTGAAGTGTGAACTGTGAAGTGTGAACTGTGAACTGTGAACTGCGATTTGTGAACAGTGAACTGTGAACTGTGAATTGTGAACTGTGAACTGTGAACTGTGAACTGTGAACTGTGAACTGTGAACTGTGAACTGTGAACTGTGAACTGTGAACTGTGAACTGTGAACTGTGAACTGTGAACTGTGAACTGTGAACTGTGAACTGTGAACTGCGAGCTGTGAACTTTGAAGTGTGCACTGCAAATTGTGAACTGTGAACGGCGGATTGTGAACTGTGAACTGTTAACTGTGAACTGTGAACTGGGAACTGTGAGCTGTGAACTAAGAAGGGTGCACTGTGAACTGTGAACTGTGAACTGTGAAGTGTGAACTGTGAACTGTGAACTGTGAACTGTGAACTGTGAACTGTGAACTGTGAACTGTGAACTGTGAACTGTGAACTGTGAACTGTGAACTGTGAACTGTGAACTGTGAACTGTGAACTGTGAACTGTGAACTGTGAACTGTGAACTGTGAACTGTGAACTGTGAACTGTGAACTGTGAACTGTGAACTGTGAACTGTGAACTGTGAACTGTGAACTGTGAACTGTGAACTGTGAACTGTGAACTGTGAACTGTGAACTGTGAACTGTGAACTGTGAACTGTGAACTGTGAACTGTGAACTGTGAACTGTGAACTGGGAACTGTGAACTGTGAACTGTGAACTGTGAACTGTGAACTGTGAACTGTGAACTGTGAACTGTGAACTGTGAACTGTGAACTGTGAACTGTGAACTGTGAACTGTGAACTGTGAACTGTGAACTGTGAACTGTGAACTGGGAACTGTGAACTGTGAACTGTGAACTGTGAACTGTGAACTGTGAACTGTGAACTGTGAACTGTGAACTGTGAACTGTGAACTGTGAACTGTGAACTGTGAACTGTGAACTGTGAACTGTGAACTGTGAACTGTGAACTGTGAACTGTGAACTGTGAACTGTGAACTGTGAACTGTGAACTGTGAACTGTGAACTGTGAACTGTGAACTGTGAACTGTGAACTGTGAACTGTGAACTGTGAACTGTGAACTGTGAACTGTGAACTGTGAACTGTGAACTGTGAACTGTGAACTGTGAACTGTGAACTGTGAACTGTGAACTGTGAACTGTGAACTGTGAACTGTGAACTGTGAACTGTGAACTGTGAACTGTGAACTGTGAACTGTGAACTGTGAACTGTGAACTGTGAACTGTGAACTGTGAACTGTGAACTGTGAACTGTGAACTGTGAACTGTGAACTGTGAACTGTGAACTGTGAACTGTGAACTGTGAACTGTGAACTGTGAACTGTGAACTGTGAACTGTGAACTGTGAACTGTGAACTGTGAACTGTGAACTGTGAACTGTGAACTGTGAACTGTGAACTGTGAACTGTGAACTGTGAACTGTGAACTGTGAACTGTGAACTGTGAACTGTGAACTGTGAACTGTGAACTGTGAACTGTGAACTGTGAACTGTGAACTGTGAACTGTGAACTGTGAACTGTGAACTGTGAACTGTGAACTGTGAACTGTGAACTGTGAACTGTGAACTGTGAACTGTGAACTGTGAACTGTGAACTGTGAACTGTGAACTGTGAACTGTGAACTGTGAACTGTGAACTGTGAACTGTGAACTGTGAACTGTGAACTGTGAACTGTGAACTGTGAACTGTGAACTGTGAACTGTGAACTGTGAACTGTGAACTGTGAACTGTGAACTGTGAACTGTGAACTGTGAACTGTGAACTGTGAACTGTGAACTGTGAACTGTGAACTGTGAACTGTGAACTGTGAACTGTGAACTGTGAACTGTGAACTGTGAACTGTGAACTGTGAACTGTGAACTGTGAACTGTGAACTGTGAACTGTGAACTGTGAACTGTGAACTGTGAACTGTGAACTGTGAACTGTGAACTGTGAACTGTGAACTGTGAACTGTGAACTGTGAACTGTGAACTGTGAACTGTGAACTGTGAACTGTGAACTGTGAACTGTGAACTGTGAACTGTGAACTGTGAACTGTGAACTGTGAACTGTGAACTGTGAACTGTGAACTGTGAACTGTGAACTGTGAACTGTGAACTGTGAACTGTGAACTGTGAACTGTGAACTGTGAACTGTGAACTGTGAACTGTGAACTGTGAACTGTGAACTGTGAACTGTGAACTGTGAACTGTGAACTGTGAACTGTGAACTGTGAACTGTGAACTGTGAACTGTGAACTGTGAACTGTGAACTGTGAACTGTGAACTGTGAACTGTGAACTGTGAACTGTGAACTGTGAACTGTGAACTGTGAACTGTGAACTGTGAACTGTGAACTGTGAACTGTGAACTGTGAACTGTGAACTGTGAACTGTGAACTGTGAACTGTGAACTGTGAACTGTGAACTGTGAACTGTGAACTGTGAACTGTGAACTGTGAACTGTGAACTGCGATTTGTGAACTGTGAACAGTGAGCTGTGAACTGCGATTTGTGAACAGTGAACTGTGAACTGTGAACTGTGAACTGTGAACAGTGAACTGTGAACTGTGAACTGTGAACTGTGAACTGTGAACTGTGAACTGTGAACTGTGAACTGTGAACTGTGAACTGTGAACTGTGAACTGTGAACTGTGAACTGTGAACTGTGAACTGTGAACTGTGAACTGTGAACTGTGAACTGTGAACTGTGAACTGTGAACTGTGAACTGTGAACTGTGAACTGTGAACTGTGAACTGTGAACTGTGAACTGTGAACTGTGAACTGTGAACTGTGAACTGTGAACTGTGAACTGTGAACTGTGAACTGTGAACTGTGAACTGTGAACTGTGAACTGTGAACTGTGAACTGTGAACTGTGAACTGTGAACTGTGAACTGTGAACTGTGAACTGTGAACTGTGAACTGTGAACTGTGAACTGTGAACTGTGAACTGTGAACTGTGAACTGTGAACTGTGAACTGTGAACTGTGAACTGTGAACTGTGAACTGTGAACTGTGAACTGTGAACTGTGAACTGTGAACTGTGAACTGTGAACTGTGAACTGTGAACTGTGAACTGTGAACTGTGAACTGTGAACTGTGAACTGTGAACTGTGAACTGTGAACTGTGAACTGTGAACTGTGAACTGTGAACTGTGAACTGTGAACTGTGAACTGTGAACTGTGAACTGTGAACTGTGAACTGTGAACTGTGAACTGTGAACTGTGAACTGTGAACTGTGAACTGTGAACTGTGAACTGTGAACTGTGAACTGTGAACTGTGAACTGTGAACTGTGAACTGTGAACTGTGAACTGTGAACTGTGAACTGTGAACTGTGAACTGTGAACTGTGAACTGTGAACTGTGAACTGTGAACTGTGAACTGTGAACTGTGAACTGTGAACTGTGAACTGTGAACTGTGAACTGTGAACTGTGAACTGTGAACTGTGAACTGTGAACTGTGAACTGTGAACTGTGAACTGTGAACTGTGAACTGTGAACTGTGAACTGTGAACTGTGAACTGTGAACTGTGAACTGTGAACTGTGAACTGTGAACTGTGAACTGTGAACTGTGAACTGTGAACTGTGAACTGTGAACTGTGAACTGTGAACTGTGAACTGTGAACTGTGAACTGTGAACTGTGAACTGTGAACTGTGAACTGTGAACTGTGAACTGTGAACTGTGAACTGTGAACTGTGAACTGTGAACTGTGAACTGTGAACTGTGAACTGTGAACTGTGAACTGTGAACTGTGAACTGTGAACTGTGAACTGTGAACTGTGAACTGTGAACTGTGAACTGTGAACTGTGAACTGTGAACTGTGAACTGTGAACTGTGAACTGTGAACTGTGAACTGTGAACTGTGAACTGTGAACTGTGAACTGTGAACTGTGAACTGTGAACTGTGAACTGTGAACTGTGAACTGTGAACTGTGAACTGTGAACTGTGAACTGTGAACTGTGAACTGTGAACTGTGAACTGTGAACTGTGAACTGTGAACTGTGAACTGTGAACTGTGAACTGTGAACTGTGAACTGTGAACTGTGAACTGTGAACTGTGAACTGTGAACTGTGAACTGTGAACTGTGAACTGTGAACTGTGAACTGTGAACTGTGAACTGTGAACTGTGAACTGTGAACTGTGAACTGTGAACTGTGAACTGTGAACTGTGAACTGTGAACTGTGAACTGTGAACAGTGAGCTGTGAACTGCGATTTGTGAACAGTGAACTGTGAACTGTGAACTGTGAACTGTGAACTGTGAACTGTGAACTGTGAACTGTGAACTGTGAACTGTGAACTGTGAACTGTGAACTGTGAACTGTGAACTGTGAACTGTGAACTGTGAACTGTGAACTGTGAACTGTGAACTGTGAACTGTGAACTGTGAACTGTGAACTGTGAACTGTGAACTGTGAACTGTGAACTGTGAACTGTGAACTGTGAACTGTGAACTGTGAACTGTGAACTGTGAACTGTGAACTGTGAACTGTGAACTGTGAACTGTGAACTGTGAACTGTGAACTGTGAACTGTGAACTGTGAACTGTGAACTGTGAACTGTGAACTGTGAACTGTGAACTGTGAACTGTGAACTGTGAACTGTGAACTGTGAACTGTGAACTGTGAACTGTGAACTGTGAACTGTGAACTGTGAACTGTGAACTGTGAACTGTGAACTGTGAACTGTGAACTGTGAACTGTGAAGTGTGAACTGTGAAGTGTGAACTGCGATTTGTGAACAGTGAACTGTGAACTGTGAACTGTGAACTGTGAAGTGTGAACTGTGAACTGTGAACTGCGAGCTGTGAACTGCGAGCTGTGAACTTTGAAGTGTGCACTGCAAATTGTGAACTGTGAACTGTGAACTGTGAACTGTGAACTGTGAACTGTGAACTGTGAACTGTGAACTGTGAACTGTGAACTGTGAACTGTGAACTGTGAACTGTGAACTGTGAACTGTGAACTGTGAACTGTGAACTGTGAACTGTGAACTGTGAACTGTGAACTGTGAACTGTGAACTGTGAACTGTGAACTGTGAACTGTGAACTGTGAAGTGTGAACTGTGAAGTGTGAACTGTGAAGTGTGAACTGCGATTTGTGAACAGTGAACTGTGAACTGTGAACTGTGAACTGTGAAGTGTGAACTGTGAAGTGTGAACTGTGAACTGTGAACTGAGAGCTGTGAACTGCGAGCTGTGAACTTTGAAGTGTGCACTGCAAATTGTGAACTGTGAACTGTGAACTGTGAACTGTGAACTGTGAACTGTGAACTGTGAACTGTGAACTGTGAACTGTGAACTGTGAACTGCGAGCTGTGAACTTTGAAGTGTGCACTGCAAATTGTGAACTGTGAACGGCGGATTGTGAACTGTGAACTGTTAACTGTGAACTGGGAACTGTGAGCTGTGAACTAAGAAGGGTGCACTGTGAACTGTGAACTGTGAAGTGTGAACTGTGAACTGTGAACTGTGAACTGTGAACTGTGAACTGTGAACTGTGAACTGTGAACTGTGAACTGTGAACTGTGAACTGTGAACTGTGAACTGTGAACTGTGAACTGTGAACTGTGAACTGTGAACTGTGAACTGTGAACTGTGAACTGTGAACTGTGAACTGTGAACTGTGAACTGTGAACTGTGAACTGTGAACTGTGAAGTGTGAACTGTGAGCTGTGAACTGTGAACTGTGAACTGCGATTTGTGAACAGTGAACTGTGAACTGTGAACTGTGAACTGTGAACTGTGAACTATGAACTGTGAACTGTGAACTGTGAACTGTGAACTGTGAACTGTGAACTGTGAACTGTGAACTGTGAACTGTGAACTGTGAACTGTGAACTGTGAACTGTGAACTGTGAACTGTGAACTGTGAACTGTGAACTGTGAACTGTGAACTGTGAACTGTGAACTGTGAACTGTGAACTGTGAACTGTGAACTGTGAACTGTGAACTGTGAACTGTGAACTGTGAACTGTGAACTGTGAACTGTGAACTGTGAACTGTGAACTGTGAACTGTGAACTGTGAACTGTGAACTGTGAACTGGGAACTGTGAACTGTGAACTGTGAACTGTGAACTGTGAACTGTGAACTGTGAACTGTGAACTGTGAACTGTGAACTGTGAACTGTGAACTGTGAACTGTGAACTGTGAACTGTGAACTGTGAACTGTGAACTGTGAACTGTGAACTGTGAACTGTGAACTGTGAACTGTGAACTGTGAACTGTGAACTGTGAACTGTGAACTGTGAACTGTGAACTGTGAACTGTGAACTGTGAACTGTGAACTGTGAACTGTGAACTGTGAACTGTGAACTGTGAACTGTGAACTGTGAACTGTGAACTGTGAACTGTGAACTGTGAACTGTGAACTGTGAACTGTGAACTGTGAACTGTGAACTGTGAAGTGTGAACTGTGAAGTGTGAAGTGTGAACTGTGAACTGTTAACTGTGAACTGGGAACTGTGAGCTGTGAACTAAGAAGGGTGCACTGTGAACTGTGAACTGTGGACTGTGAAGTGTGAACTGTGAACTGTGAACTGTGAACTGTGAACTGTGAACTGTGAACTGTGAACTGTGAACTGTGAACTGTGATCTGTGAACTGTGAACTGTGAACTGTGAACTGTGAACTGTGAACTGTGAAGTGTGAACTGTGAAGTGTGAACTGTGAACTGTGAACTGCGATTTGTGAACAGTGAACTGTGAACTGTGAACTGTGAAGTGTGAACTGTGAACTGTGAACTGCGAGCTGTGAACTTTGAAGTGTGCACTGCAAATTGTGAACTGTGAACTGTGAACTGTGAACTGTGAATTGTGAACTGTGAGCTGTGAACTGTGAACTGTGAACTGCGATTTGTGAACAGTGAACTGTGAACTGTGAACTGTGAACTGTGAACTGTGAACTGTGAACTGTGAACTGTGAACTGTGAACTGTGAACTGTGAACTGTGAACTGTGAACTGTGAACTGTGAACTGTGAACTGTGAACTGTGAACTGTGAACTGTGAACTGTGAACTGTGAACTGTGAACTGTGAACTGTGAACTGTGAACTGTGAACTGTGAACTGTGAACTGTGAACTGTGAACTGTGAACTGTGAACTGTGAACTGTGAACTGTGAACTGTGAACTGTGAACTGTGAACTGTGAACTGTGAACTGTGAACTGTGAACTGTGAACTGTGAACTGTGAACTGTGAACTGTGAACTGTGAACTGTGAACTGTGAACTGTGAACTGTGAACTGTGAACTGTGAACTGTGAACTGTGAACTGTGAACTGTGAACTGTGAACTGTGAACTGTGAACTGTGAACTGTGAACTGTGAACTGTGAAGTGTGAACTGTGAAGTGTGAACTGTGAACTGTGAACTGTGAACTGTGAATTGTGAACTGTGAACTGTGAACTGTGAACTGTGAACTGTGTACTGTGAACTGTGAACTGTGAACTGTGAACTGTGAACTGTGAACTGCGAGCTGTGAACTTTGAAGTGTGCACTGCAAATTGTGAACTGTGAACGGCGGATTGTGAACTGTGAACTGTTAACTGTGAACTGGGAACTGTGAGCTGTGAACTAAGAAGGGTGCACTGTGAACTGTGAACTGTGGACTGTGAAGTGTGAACTGTGAACTGTGAACTGTGAACTGTGAACTGTGAAGTGTGAACTGTGAACTGTGAACTGTGAACTGTGAACTGTGAACTGTGAACTGTGAACTGTGAACTGTGAACTGTGAACTGTGAACTGTGAACTGTGAACTGTGAACTGTGAACTGTGAACTGTGAACTGTGAACTGTGAACTGTGAACTGTGAGCTGTGAACTGTGAACTCTGATCTGTGAACTGTGAACTGTGAACTGTGAACTGTGAACTGTGAACTGTGAACTGTGAAGTGTGAACTGTGAAGTGTGAACTGTGAACTGTGAACTGCGATTTGTGAACAGTGAACTGTGAACTGTGAACTGTGAAGTGTGAACTGTGAACTGTGAACTGCGAGCTGTGAACTTTGAAGTGTGCACTGCAAATTGTGAACTGTGAACGGCGGATTGTGAACTGTGAACTGTGAACTGTGAAGTGTGAACTGTGAACTGTGAACTGTGATCTGTGACCTGTGAGCTGTGAACTGTGAACTGTGAACTATGAACTGTGAACTGTGAACTGTGAACTGTGAACTGTGAACTGTGAACTGTGAACTGTGAACTGTGAACTGTGAACTGTGAACTGTGAACTGTGAACTGTGAACTGTGAACTGTGAACTGTGAACTGTGAACTGTGAACTGTGAACTGTGAACTGTGAACTGTGAACTGTGAACTGTGAACTGTGAACTGTGAACTGTGAACTGTGAACTGTGAACTGTGAACTGTGAACTGTGAACTGTGAACTGTGAACTGTGAACTGTGAACTGTGAACTGTGAACTGTGAACTGTGAACTGTGAACTGTGAAATGTGAACTGTGAACTGTGAACTGTGAACTGTGTACTGTGTACTGTGAACTGTGAACTGTGAACTGTGAACTGTGAACTGTGAACTGTGAACTGTGAACTGTGATCTGTGAACTGTGAACTGTGAACTGTGAACTGTGAACTGTGAACTGTGAACTGTGAACTGTGAACTGTGAACTGTGAACTGTGAACTGTGAACTGTGAACTGTGAACTGTGAACTGTGAACTGTGAACTGTGAACTGTGAACTGTGAACTGTGAACTGTGAACTGTGAACTGTGAACTGTGAACTGTGAACTGTGAACTGTGAACTGTGAACTGTGAACTGTGAACTGTGAACTGTGAACTGTGAACTGTGAACTGTGAACTGTGAAGTGTGAACTGTGAAGTGTGAACTGTGAAGTGTGAACTGTGAACTGTGAACTGCGATTTGTGAACAGTGAACTGTGAACTGTGAACTGTGAACTGTGAAGTGTGAACTGTGAACTGTGAACTGCTAGCTGTGAACTGCGAGCTGTGAACTTTGAAGTGTGCAGTGCAAATTGTGAACTGTGAACTGTGAACTGTGAACTGTGAACTGTGAACTGTGAACTGTGAACTGTGAACTGTGAACTGTGAACTGTGAACTGTGAACTGTGAACTGTGAACTGTGAACTGTGAACTGTGAACTGTGAACTGTGAACTGTGAACTGTGAACTGTGAACTGTGAACTGTGAACTGTGAACTGTGAACTGTGAGCTGTGAACTGTGAACTGTGAACTGTGAACTGTGAACTGTGAACTGTGAACTGTGAACTGTGAACTGTGAACTGTGAACTGTGAACTGTGAACTGTGAACTGTGAACTGTGAACTGTGAACTGTGAACTGTGAACTGTGAACTGTGAACTGTGAACTGTGAACTGTGAACTGTGATCTGTGAACTGTGAACTGTGAACTTTGAAGTGTGCACTGCAAATTGTGAACTGTGAACTGTGAACTGTGAACTGTGAATTGTGAACTGTGAGCTGTGAACTGTGAACTGTGAACTGCGATTTGTGAACAGTGAACTGTGAACTGTGAACTGTGAACTGTGAACTGTGAACTGTGAACTGTGAACTGTGAACTGTGAACTGTGAACTGTGAACTGTGAACTGTGAACTGTGAACTGTGAACTGTGAACTGTGAACTGTGAACTGTGAACTGTGAACTGCGAGCTGTGAACTTTGAAGTGTGCACTGCAAATTGTGAACTGTGAACGGCGGATTGTGAACTGTGAACTGTTAACTGTGAACTGTGAACTGGGAACTGTGAGCTGTGAACTAAGAAGGGTGCACTGTGAACTGTGAACTGTGAAGTGTGAACTGTGAACTGTGAACTGTGAACTGTGAACTGTGAACTGTGAACTGTGAACTGTGAACTGTGAACTGTGAACTGTGAACTGTGAACTGTGAACTGTGAACTGTGAACTGTGAACTGTGAACTGTGAACTGTGAACTGTGAACTGTGAACTGTGAACTGTGAACTGTGAACTGTGAACTGTGAACTGTGAACTGTGAACTGTGAACTGTGAACTGTGAACTGTGAACTGTGAACTGTGAACTGTGAACTGTGAACTGTGAACTGTGAACTGTGAACTGTGAACTGTGAACTGTGAACTGTGAACTGTGAACTGTGAACTGTGAACTGTGAACTGTGAACTGTGAACTGTGAACTGTGAACTGTGAACTGTGAACTGTGAACTGTGAACTGTGAACTGTGAACTGTGAACTGTGAACTGTGAACTGTGAACTGTGAACTGTGAACTGTGAACTGTGAACTGTGAACTGTGAACTGTGAACTGTGAACTGTGAACTGTGAACTGTGAACTGTGATCTGTGAACTGTGAACTGTGAACTGTGAACTGTGAACTGTGAACTGTGAACTGTGAACTGTGAACTGTGAACTGTGAACTGTGAACTGTGAACTGTGAACTGTGAACTGTGAACTGTGAACTGTGAACTGTGATCTGTGAACTGGGAACTGTGAACTGTGATCTGTGAACTGTGAACTGTGAAGTGTGAACTGTGAAGTGTGAACTGTGAACTGTGAACTGCGATTTGTGAACAGTGAACTGTGAACTGTGAACTGTGAACTGTGAAGTGTGAACTGTGAACTGTGAACTGCGAGCTGTGAACTGCGAGCTGTGAACTTTGAAGTGTGCACTGCAAATTGTGAACTGCGAACTGTGAACTGTGAACTGTGAACTGTGAACTGTGAACTGTGAACTGTGAACTGTGAACTGTGAACTGTGAACTGTGAACTGTGAACTGTGAACTGTGAACTGTGAACTGTGAACTGTGAACTGTGAACTGTGAACTGTGAACTGTGAACTGTGAACTGTGAACTGTGAACTGTGAACTGTGAACTGTGAACTGTGAACTGTGAACTGTGAACTGTGAACTGTGAACTGTGAACTGTGAACTGTGAACTGTGAACTGTGAACTGTGAACTGTGAACTGTGAACTGTGAACTGTGAACTGTGAACTGTGAACTGTGAACTGTGAACTGTGAACTGTGAACTGTGAACTGTGAACTGTGAATTGTGAACTGTGAACTGTGAACTGTGAACTGTGAACTGTGAACTGTGAACTGTGTACTGTGAACTGTGAACTGTGAACTGTGAACTGTGAACTGTGAACTGCGAGCTGTGAACTTTGAAGTGTGCACTGCAAATTGTGAACTGTGAACGGCGGATTGTGAACTGTGAACTGTTAACTGTGAACTGGGAACTGTGAGCTGTGAACTAAGAAGGGTGCACTGTGAACTGTGAACTGTGGACTGTGAAGTGTGAACTGTGAACTGTGAACTGTGAACTGTGAACTGTGAACTGTGAACTGTGAACTGTGAACTGTGAACTGTGAACTGTGAACTGTGAACTGTGAACTGTGAACTGTGAACTGTGAACTGTGAACTGTGAACTGTGAACTGTGAACTGTGAACTGTGAACTGTGAACTGTGAACTGTGAACTGTGAACTGTGAGCTGTGAACTGTGAACTGTGATCTGTGAACTGTGAACTGTGAACTGTGAACTGTGAACTGTGAACTGTGAACTGTGAAGTGTGAACTGTGAAGTGTGAACTGTGAACTGTGAACTGCGATTTGTGAACAGTGAACTGTGAACTGTGAACTGTGAAGTGTGAACTGTGAACTGTGAACTGCGAGCTGTGAACTTTGAAGTGTGCACTGCAAATTGTGAACTGTGAACGGCGGATTGTGAACTGTGAACTGTGAACTGTGAAGTGTGAACTGTGAACTGTGAACTGTGATCTGTGAACTGTGAACTGTGACCTGTGAGCTGTGAACTGTGAACTATGAACTGTGAACTGTGAACTGTGAACTGTGAACTGTGAACTGTGAACTGTGAACTGTGAACTGTGAACTGTGAACTGTGAACTGTGAACTGTGAACTGTGAACTGTGAACTGTGAACTGTGAACTGTGAACTGTGAACTGTGAACTGTGAACTGTGAACTGTGAACTGTGAACTGTGAACTGTGAACTGTGAACTGTGAACTGTGAACTGTGAACTGTGAACTGTGAACTGTGAACTGTGAACTGTGAACTGTGAACTGTGAACTGTGAACTGTGAACTGTGAAATGTGAACTGTGAACTGTGAACTGTGAACTGTGTACTGTGTACTGTGAACTGTGAACTGTGAACTGTGAACTGTGAACTGTGAACTGTGAACTGTGAACTGTGAACTGTGAACTGTGAACTGTGAACTGTGAACTGTGAACTGTGAACTGTGAACTGTGAACTGTGAACTGTGAACTGTGAACTGTGAACTGTGAACTGTGAACTGTGAACTGTGAACTGTGAACTGTGAACTGTGAACTGTGAACTGTGAACTGTGAACTGTGAACTGTGAACTGTGAACTGTGAACTGTGAACTGTGAACTGTGAACTGTGAACTGTGAACTGTGAACTGTGAACTGTGAACTGTGAACTGGGAACTGTGAGCTGTGAACTAAGAAGGGTGCACTGTGAACTGTGAACTGTGAAGTGTGAACTGTGAACTGTGAACTGTGAACTGTGAACTGTGAACTGTGAACTGTGAACTGTGAACTGTGAACTGTGAACTGTGAACTGTGAACTGTGAACTGTGAACTGTGAACTGTGAACTGTGAACTGTGAACTGTGAACTGTGAACTGTGAACTGTGAACTGTGAACTGTGAACTGTGAACTGTGAACTGTGAACTGTGAACTGTGAACTGTGAACTGTGAACTGTGAACTGTGAACTGTGAACTGTGAACTGTGAACTGTGAACTGTGAACTGTGAACTGTGAACTGTGAACTGTGAACTGTGAACTGTGAACTGTGAACTGTGAACTGTGAACTGTGAACTGTGAACTGTGAACTGTGAACTGTGAACTGTGAACTGTGAACTGTGAACTGTGAACTGTGAACTGTGAACTGTGAACTGTGAACTGTGAACTGTGAACTGTGAACTGTGAACTGTGAACTGTGAACTGTGAACTGTGAACTGTGAACTGTGAACTGTGAACTGTGAACTGTGAACTGTGAACTGTGAACTGTGAAGTGTGAACTGTGAAGTGTGAACTGTGAACTGTGAACTGCGATTTGTGAACAGTGAACTGTGAACTGTGAACTGTGAACTGTGAAGTGTGAACTGTGAACTGTGAACTGCGAGCTGTGAACTGCGAGCTGTGAACTTTGAAGTGTGCAGTGCAAATTGTGAACTGTGAACTGTGAACTGTGAACTGTGAACTGTGAACTGTGAACTGTGAACTGTGAACTGTGAACTGTGAACTGTGAACTGTGAACTGTGAACTGTGAACTGTGAACTGTGAACTGTGAACTGTGAACTGTGAACTGTGAACTGTGAACTGTGAACTGTGAACTGTGAACTGTGAACTGTGAGCTGTGAACTGTGAACTGTGAACTGTGAACTGTGAACTGTGAACTGTGAACTGTGAACTGTGAACTGTGAACTGTGAACTGTGAACTGTGAACTGTGAACTGTGAACTGTGAACTGTGAACTGTGAACTGTGAACTGTGAACTGTGAACTGTGAACTGTGAACTGTGAACTGTGAACTGTGATCTGTGAACTGTGAACTGTGAACTTTGAAGTGTGCACTGCAAATTGTGAACTGTGAACTGTGAACTGTGAACTGTGAATTGTGAACTGTGAGCTGTGAACTGTGAACTGTGAACTGCGATTTGTGAACAGTGAACTGTGAACTGTGAACTGTGAACTGTGAACTGTGAACTGTGAACTGTGAACTGTGAACTGTGAACTGTGAACTGTGAACTGTGAACTGTGAACTGTGAACTGTGAACTGTGAACTGTGAACTGTGAACTGCGAGCTGTGAACTTTGAAGTGTGCACTGCAAATTGTGAACTGTGAACGGCGGATTGTGAACTGTGAACTGTTAACTGTGAACTGTGAACTGGGAACTGTGAGCTGTGAACTAAGAAGGGTGCACTGTGAACTGTGAACTGTGAAGTGTGAACTGTGAACTGTGAACTGTGAACTGTGAACTGTGAACTGTGAACTGTGAACTGTGAACTGTGAACTGTGAACTGTGAACTGTGAACTGTGAACTGTGAACTGTGAACTGTGAACTGTGAACTGTGAACTGTGAACTGTGAACTGTGAACTGTGAACTGTGAACTGTGAACTGTGAACTGTGAACTGTGAACTGTGAACTGTGAACTGTGAACTGTGAACTGTGAACTGTGAACTGTGAACTGTGAACTGTGAACTGTGAACTGTGAACTGTGAACTGTGAACTGTGAACTGTGAACTGTGAACTGTGAACTGTGAACTGTGAACTGTGAACTGTGAACTGTGAACTGTGAACTGTGAACTGTGAACTGTGAACTGTGAACTGTGAACTGTGAACTGTGAACTGTGAACTGTGAACTGTGAACTGTGAACTGTGAACTGTGAACTGTGAACTGTGAACTGTGAACTGTGAACTGTGAACTGTGAACTGTGAACTGTGAACTGTGAACTGTGAACTGTGAACTGTGAACTGTGAACTGTGATCTGTGAACTGTGAACTGTGAACTGTGAACTGTGAACTGTGAACTGTGAACTGTGAACTGTGAACTGTGAACTGTGAACTGTGAACTGTGAACTGTGAACTGTGAACTGTGAACTGTGAACTGTGATCTGTGAACTGTGAACTGTGAACTGTGAACTGTGATCTGTGAACTGTGAACTGTGAAGTGTGAACTGTGAAGTGTGAACTGTGAACTGTGAACTGCGATTTGTGAACAGTGAACTGTGAACTGTGAACTGTGAACTGTGAAGTGTGAACTGTGAACTGTGAACTGCGAGCTGTGAACTGCGAGCTGTGAACTTTGAAGTGTGCACTGCAAATTGTGAACTGTGAACTGTGAACTGTGAACTGTGAACTGTGAACTGTGAACTGTGAACTGTGAACTGTGAACTGTGAACTGTGAACTGTGAACTGTGAACTGTGAACTGTGAACTGTGAACTGTGAAGTGTGAACTGTGAAGTGTGAACTGTGAACTGTGAACTGCGATTTGTGAACAGTGAACTGTGAACTGTGAATTGTGAACTGTGAACTGTGAACTGTGAACTGTGAACTGTGAACTGTGAACTGTGAACTGTGAACTGTGAACTGTGAACTGTGAACTGTGAACTGTGAACTGTGAACTGTGAACTGTGAACTGTGAACTGTGAACTGTGAACTGTGAACTGTGATCTGTGAACTGTGAACTGTGAACTGTGAACTGTGAACTGTGAACTGTGAACTGTGAACTGTGAACTGTGAACTGTGAACTGTGAACTGTGAACTGTGATCTGTGAACTGTGAACTGTGAACTGTGATCTGTGAACTGTGAACTGTGAAGTGTGAACTGTGAAGTGTGAACTGTGAACTGTGAACTGCGATTTGTGAACAGTGAACTGTGAACTGTGAACTGTGAACTGTGAAGTGTGAACTGTGAACTGTGAACTGCGAGCTGTGAACTGCGAGCTGTGAACTTTGAAGTGTGCACTGCAAATTGTGAACTGTGAACTGTGAACTGTGAACTGTGAACTGTGAACTGTGAACTGTGAACTGTGAACTGTGAACTGTGAACTGTGAACTGTGAACTGTGAACTGTGAACTGTGAACTGTGAACTGTGAACTGTGAACTGTGAACTGTGAACTGTGAACTGTGAACTGTGAAGTGTGAACTGTGAAGTGTGAACTGTGAACTGTGAACTGCGATTTGTGAACAGTGAACTGTGAACTGTGAATTGTGAACTGTGAACTGTGAACTGTGAACTGTGAACTGTGAACTGTGAACTGTGAACTGTGAACTGTGAACTGTGAACTGTGAACTGTGAACTGTGAACTGTGAACTGTGAACTGTGAACTGTGAACTGTGAACTGTGAACTGTGAACTGTGAACTGTGAACTGTGAACTGTGAACTGCGAGCTGTGAACTTTGAAGTGTGCACTGCAAATTGTGAACTGTGAACGGCGGATTGTGAACTGTGAACTGTTAACTGTGAACTGTGAACTGGGAACTGTGAGCTGTGAACTAAGAAGGGTGCACTGTGAACTGTGAACTGTGAAGTGTGAACTGTGAAGTGTGAACTGTGAACTGTGAACTGTGAACTGTGAACTGTGAACTGTGAACTGTGAACTGTGAACTGTGAACTGTGAACTGTGAACTGTGAACTGTGAACTGTGAACTGTGAACTGTGAACTGTGAACTGTGAACTGTGAACTGTGAACTGTGAACTGTGAACTGTGAACTGTGAACTGTGAACTGTGAACTGTGAACTGTGAACTGTGAACTGTGAACTGTGAACTGTGAACTGTGAACTGTGAACTGTGAACTGTGAACTGTGAACTGTGAACTGTGAACTGTGAACTGTGAACTGTGAACTGTGAACTGTGAACTGTGAACTGTGAACTGTGAACTGTGAACTGTGAACTGTGAACTGTGAACTGTGAACTGTGAACTGTGAACTGTGAACTGTGAACTGTGAACTGTGAACTGTGAACTGTGAACTGTGAACTGTGAACTGTGAACTGTGAACTGTGAACTGTGAACTGTGAACTGTGAACTGTGAACTGTGAACTGTGAACTGTGAACTGTGAACTGTGAACTGTGAACTGTGAACTGTGAACTGTGAACTGTGAACTGTGAACTGTGAACTGTGAACTGTGAACTGTGAACTGTGAACTGTGAACTGTGAACTGTGAACTGTGAACTGTGAACTGTGAACTGTGAACTGTGAACTGTGAACTGTGAACTGTGAACTGTGAACTGTGAACTGTGAACTGTGAACTGTGAACTGTGAACTGTGAACTGTGAACTGTGAACTGTGAACTGTGAACTGTGAACTGTGAACTGTGAACTGTGAACTGTGAACTGTGAACTGTGAACTGTGAACTGTGAACTGTGAACTGTGAACTGTGAACTGTGAACTGTGAACTGTGAACTGTGAACTGTGAACTGTGAACTGTGAACTGTGAACTGTGAACTGTGAACTGTGAACTGTGAACTGTGAACTGTGAACTGTGAACTGTGAACTGTGAACTGTGAACTGTGAACTGTGAACTGTGAACTGTGAACTGTGAACTGTGAACTGTGAACTGTGAACTGTGAACTGTGAACTGTGAACTGTGAACTGTGAACTGTGAACTGTGAACTGTGAACTGTGAACTGTGAACTGTGAACTGTGAACTGTGAACTGTGAACTGTGAACTGTGAACTGTGAACTGTGAACTGTGAACTGTGAACTGTGAACTGTGAACTGTGAACTGTGAACTGTGAACTGTGAACTGTGAACTGTGAACTGTGAACTGTGAACTGTGAACTGTGAACTGTGAACTGTGAACTGTGAACTGTGAACTGTGAACTGTGAACTGTGAACTGTGAACTGTGAACTGTGAACTGTGAACTGTGAGCTGTGAACTGCGATTTGTGAACAGTGAACTGTGAACTGTGAACTGTGAACTGTGAACTGTGAACTGTGAACTGTGAACTGTGAACTGTGAACTGTGAACTGTGAACTGTGAACTGTGAACTGTGAACTGTGAACTGTGAACTGTGAACTGTGAACTGTGAACTGTGAACTGTGAACTGTGAACTGTGAACTGTGAAGTGTGAACTGTGAAGTGTGAACTGTGAAGTGTGAACTGTGAAGTGTGAACTGTGAAGTGTGAACTGTGAAGTGTGAACTGTGAACTGTGAACTGCGATTTGTGAACAGTGAACTGTGAACTGTGAATTGTGAACTGTGAACAGTGAACTGTGAACTGTGAACTGTGAACTGTGAACTGCGAGCTGTGAACTTTGAAGTGTGCACTGCAAATTGTGAACTGTGAACGGCGGATTGTGAACTGTGAACTGTTAACTGTGAACTGGGATCTGTGAGCTGTGAACTAAGAAGGGTGCACTGTGAACTGTGAACTGTGAAGTGTGAACTGTGAACTGTGAACTGTGAACTGTGAACTGTGAACTGTGAACTGTGAAGTGTGAAGTGTGAAGTGTGAAGTGTGAAGTGTGAAGTGTGAAGTGTGAAGTGTGAAGTGTGAAGTGTGAAGTGTGAAGTGTGAAGTGTGAAGTGTGAAGTGTGAAGTGTGAAGTGTGAAGTGTGAAGTGTGAAGTGTGAAGTGTGAAGTGTGAAGTGTGAAGTGTGAAGTGTGAAGTGTGAACTGTGAACTGTGAACTGTGAACTGTGAACTGTGAACTGTGAACTGTGAACTGTGAACTGCGATTTGTGAACAGTGAACTGTGAACTGTAAACTGTGAACTGTGAACTGTGAACTGTGAACTGTGAACTGTGAACTGTGAACTGTGAACTGTGAACTGTGAACTGTGAACTGTGAACTGTGAACTGTGAACTGTGAACTGTGAACTGTGAACTGTGAACTGTGAACTGTGAACTGTGAACTGTGAACTGTGAACTGTGAACTGTGAACTGTGAACTGTGAACTGTGAACTGTGAACTGTGAACTGTGAACTGTGAACTGTGAACTGTGAACTGTGAACTGTGAGCTGTGAACTGTGAACTGTGAACTGTGAACTGTGAACTGTGAACTGTGAACTGTGAAGTGTGAACTGTGAAGTGTGAACTGTGAACTGTGAACTGCGATTTGTGAACAGTGAACTGTGAACTGTGAACTGTGAAGTGTGAACTGTGAACTGTGAACTGCGAGCTGTGAACTTTGAAGTGTGCACTGCAAATTGTGAACTGTGAACGGCGGATTGTGAACTGTGAACTGTGAACTGTGAAGTGTGAACTGTGAACTGTGATCTGTGAACTGTGAACTGTGAACTGTGACCTGTGAGCTGTGAACTGTGAACTGTGAACTGTGAACTGTGAACTGTGAACTGTGAACTATGAACTGTGAACTGTGAACTGTGAACTGTGAACTGTGAACTGTGAACTGTGAACTGTGAACTGTGTACTGTGAACTGTGAAATGTGAACTGTGAACTGTGAACTGTGAACTGTGAACTGTGAACTGTGAACTGTGAACTGTGAACTGTGAACTGTGAACTGTGAACTGTGAACTGTGAACTGTGAACTGTGAACTGTGAACTGTGAACTGTGAACTGTGAACTGTGAACTGTGAACTGTGAACTGTGAACTGTGAACTGTGAACTGTGAACTGTGAACTGTGAACTGTGAACTGTGAACTGTGAACTGTGAACTGTGAACTGTGAACTGTGAACTGTGAACTGTGAACTGTGAACTGTGAACTGTGAACTGTGAAGTGTGAACTGTGAAGTGTGAACTGTGAAGTGTGAACTGTGAAGTGTGAACTGTGAACTGTGAACTGCGATTTGTGAACAGTGAACTGTGAACTGTGAACTGTGAACTGTGAAGTGTGAACTGTGAACTGTGAACTGCGAGCTGTGAACTGCGAGCTGTGAACTTTGAAGTGTGCAGTGCAAATTGTGAACTGTGAACTGTGAACTGTGAACTGTGAACTGTGAACTGTGAACTGTGAACTGTGAACTGTGAACTGTGAACTGTGAACTGTGAACTGTGAACTGTGAACTGTGAACTGTGAACTGTGAGCTGTGAACTGTGAACTGTGAACTGTGAACTGTGAACTGTGAACTGTGAACTGTGAACTGTGAACTGTGAACTGTGAACTGTGAACTGTGAACTGTGAACTGTGAACTGTGAACTGTGAACTGTGAACTGTGAACTGTGAACTGTGAACTGTGAACTGTGAACTGTGAACTGTGAACTGTGAACTGTGAACTGTGAACTGTGAACTGTGAACTGTGAACTGTGAACTGTGAACTGTGATCTGTGAACTGTGAACTGTGAACTTTGAAGTGTGCACTGCAAATTGTGAACTGTGAACTGTGAACTGTGAACTGTGAATTGTGAACTGTGAGCTGTGAACTGTGAACTGTGAACTGCGAGCTGTGAACTTTGAAGTGTGCACTGCAAATTGTGAACTGTGAACGGCGGATTGTGAACTGTGAACTGTTAACTGTGAACTGGGAACTGTGAGCTGTGAACTAAGAAGGGTGCACTGTGAAGTGTGAACTGTGAACTGTGAACTGTGAACTGTGAACTGTGAACTGTGAACTGTGAACTGTGAACTGTGAACTGTGAACTGTGAACTGTGAACTGTGAACTGTGAACTGTGAACTGTGAACTGTGAACTGTGAACTGTGAACTGTGAACTGTGAACTGTGAACTGTGAACTGTGAACTGTGAACTGTGTACTGTGAAATGTGAACTGTGAACTGTGAACTGTGAACTGTGAACTGTGAACTGTGAACTGTGAGCTGTGAACTGTGAACTGTGAACTGTGAACTGTGAACTGTGAACTGTGAACTGTGAAGTGTGAACTGTGAACTGTGAACTGCGAGCTGTGAACTTTGAAGTGTGCACTGCAAATTGTGAACTGTGAACGGCGGATTGTGAACTGTGAACTGTGAACTGTGAAGTGTGAACTGTGAACTGTGATCTGTGAACTGTGAACTGTGAACTGTGAACTGTGACCTGTGAGCTGTGAACTGTGAACTGTGAACTGTGAACTGTGAACTGTGAACTGTGAACTATGAACTGTGAACTGTGAACTGTGAACTGTGAACTGTGAACTGTGAACTGTGAACTGTGTACTGTGAACTGTGAAATGTGAACTGTGAACTGTGAACTGTGAACTGTGAACTGTGAACTGTGAACTGTGAACTGTGAACTGTGAACTGTGAACTGTGAACTGTGAACTGTGAACTGTGAACTGTGAACTGTGAACTGTGAACTGTGAACTGTGAACTGTGAACTGTGAACTGTGAACTGTGAACTGTGAACTGTGAACTGTGAACTGTGAACTGTGAACTGTGAACTGTGAACTGTGAACTGTGAACTGTGAACTGTGAACTGTGAACTGTGAACTGTGAACTGTGAAGTGTGAACTGTGAAGTGTGAACTGTGAAGTGTGAACTGTGAACTGTGAACTGCGATTTGTGAACAGTGAACTGTGAACTGTGAACTGTGAACTGTGAAGTGTGAACTGTGAACTGTGAACTGCGAGCTGTGAACTGCGAGCTGTGAACTTTGAAGTGTGCAGTGCAAATTGTGAACTGTGAACTGTGAACTGTGAACTGTGAACTGTGAACTGTGAACTGTGAACTGTGAACTGTGAACTGTGAACTGTGAACTGTGAACTGTGAACTGTGAACTGTGAACTGTGAACTGTGAACTGTGAACTGTGAGCTGTGAACTGTGAACTGTGAACTGTGAACTGTGAACTGTGAACTGTGAACTGTGAACTGTGAACTGTGAACTGTGAACTGTGAACTGTGAACTGTGAACTGTGAACTGTGAACTGTGAACTGTGAACTGTGAACTGTGAACTGTGAACTGTGAACTGTGAACTGTGAACTGTGAACTGTGAACTGTGAACTGTGAACTGTGATCTGTGAACTGTGAACTGTGAACTTTGAAGTGTGCACTGCAAATTGTGAACTGTGAACTGTGAACTGTGAACTGTGAATTGTGAACTGTGAGCTGTGAACTGTGAACTGTGAACTGCGATTTGTGAACAGTGAACTGTGAACTGTGAACTGTGAACTGTGAACTGTGAACTGTGAACTGTGAACTGTGAACTGTGAACTGTGAACTGTGAACTGTGAACTGTGAACTGTGAACTGTGAACTGTGAACTGTGAACTGTGAACTGTGAACTGTGAACTGTGAACTGTGAACTGTGAACTGTGAACTGTGAACTGTGAACTGTGAACTGTGAACTGTGAACTGTGAACTGTGAACTGTGAACTGTGAACTGTGAACTGTGAACTGTGAACTGTGAACTGTGAACTGCGAGCTGTGAACTTTGAAGTGTGCACTGCAAATTGTGAACTGTGAACGGCGGATTGTGAACTGTGAACTGTTAACTGTGAACTGGGAACTGTGAGCTGTGAACTAAGAAGGGTGCACTGTGAAGTGTGAACTGTGAACTGTGAACTGTGAACTGTGAACTGTGAACTGTGAACTGTGAACTGTGAACTGTGAACTGTGAACTGTGAACTGTGAACTGTGAACTGTGAACTGTGAACTGTGAACTGTGAACTGTGAACTGTGAACTGTGAACTGTGAACTGTGAACTGTGAACTGTGAACTGTGAACTGTGAACTGTGAACTGTGAACTGTGAACTGTGAACTGTGAACTGTGAACTGTGAACTGTGAACTGTGAACTGTGAACTGTGAACTGTGAACTGTGAACTGTGAACTGTGAACTGTGAACTGTGAACTGTGAACTGTGAACTGTGAACTGTGAACTGTGAACTGTGAACTGTGAACTGTGATCTGTGAACTGTGAACTGTGAACTGTGAACTGTGAACTGTGAACTGTGAACTGTGAACTGTGAACTGTGAACTGTGAACTGTGAACTGTGAACTGTGAACTGTGAACTGTGAACTGTGAACTGTGAACTGTGAACTGTGAACTGTGAACTGTGAACTGTGATCTGTGAACTGTGAACTGTGAACTGTGATCTGTGAACTGTGAACTGTGAAGTGTGAACTGTGAAGTGTGAACTGTGAACTGTGAACTGCGATTTGTGAACAGTGAACTGTGAACTGTGAACTGTGAACTGTGAAGTGTGAACTGTGAACTGTGAACTGCGAGCTGTGAACTGCGAGCTGTGAACTTTGAAGTGTGCACTGCAAATTGTGAACTGTGAACTGTGAACTGTGAACTGTGAACTGTGAACTGTGAACTGTGAACTGTGAACTGTGAACTGTGAACTGTGAACTGTGAACTGTGAACTGTGAACTGTGAACTGTGAACTGTGAACTGTGAAGTGTGAACTGTGAAGTGTGAACTGTGAACTGTGAACTGCGATTTGTGAACAGTGAACTGTGAACTGTGAATTGTGAACTGTGAACTGTGAACTGTGAACTGTGAACTGTGAACTGTGAACTGTGAACTGTGAACTGTGAACTGTGAACTGTGAACTGTGAACTGTGAACTGTGAACTGTGAACTGTGAACTGTGAACTGTGAACTGTGAACTGTGAACTGTGAACTGTGAACTGTGAACTGTGAACTGTGAACTGCGAGCTGTGAACTTTGAAGTGTGCACTGCAAATTGTGAACTGTGAACGGCGGATTGTGAACTGTGAACTGTTAACTGTGAACTGTGAACTGGGAACTGTGAGCTGTGAACTAAGAAGGGTGCACTGTGAACTGTGAACTGTGAAGTGTGAACTGTGAACTGTGAACTGTGAACTGTGAACTGTGAACTGTGAACTGTGAACTGTGAACTGTGAACTGTGGACTGTGAAGTGTGAACTGTGAACTGTGAACTGTGAACTGTGAACTGTGAACTGTGAACTGTGAACTGTGAACTGTGAACTGTGAACTGTGAACTATGGACTGTGAAGTGTGAACTGTGAACTGTGAACTGTGAACTGTGAACTGTGAACTGTGAACTGTGAACTGTGAACTGTGAACTGTGAACTGTGAACTGTGAACTGTGAACTGTGAACTGTGAACTGTGAACTGTGAACTGTGAACTGTGAACTGTGAACTGTGAACTGTGAACTGTGAACTGTGAACTGTGAACTGTGAACTGTGAACTGTGAACTGTGAACTGTGAACTGTGAACTGTGAACTGTGAACTGTGAACTGTGAACTGTGAACTGTGAACTGTGAACTGTGAACTGTGAACTGTGAACTGTGAACTGTGAACTGTGAACTGTGAACTGTGAACTGTGAACTGTGAACTGTGAACTGTGAACTGTGAACTGTGAACTGTGAACTGTGAACTGTGAACTGTGAACTGTGAACTGTGAACTGTGAACTGTGAACTGTGAACTGTGAACTGTGAACTGTGAACTGTGAACTGTGAACTGTGAACTGTGAACTGTGAACTGTGAACTGTGAACTGTGAACTGTGAACTGTGAACTGTGAACTGTGAACTGTGAACTGTGAACTGTGAACTGTGAACTGTGAACTGTGAACTGTGAACTGTGAACTGTGAACTGTGAACTGTGAACTGTGAACTGTGAACTGTGAACTGTGAACTGTGAACTGTGAAGTGTGAACTGTGAAGTGTGAACTGTGAACTGTGAACTGCGATTTGTGAACAGTGAACTGTGAACTGTGAACTGTGAAGTGTGAACTGTGAACTGTGAACTGCGAGCTGTGAACTTTGAAGTGTGCACTGCAAATTGTGAACTGTGAACGGCGGATTGTGAACTGTGAACTGTGAACTGTGAAGTGTGAACTGTGAACTGTGATCTGTGAACTGTGAACTGTGAACTGTGACCTGTGAGCTGTGAACTGTGAACTGTGAACTGTGAACTGTGAACTGTGAACTGTGAACTATGAACTGTGAACTGTGAACTGTGAACTGTGAACTGTGAACTGTGAACTGTGAACTGTGAACTGTGTACTGTGAACTGTGAAATGTGAACTGTGAACTGTGAACTGTGAACTGTGAACTGTGAACTGTGAACTGTGAACTGTGAACTGTGAACTGTGAACTGTGAACTGTGAACTGTGAACTGTGAACTGTGAACTGTGAACTGTGAACTGTGAACTGTGAACTGTGAACTGTGAACTGTGAACTGTGAACTGTGAACTGTGAACTGTGAACTGTGAACTGTGAACTGTGAACTGTGAACTGTGAACTGTGAACTGTGAACTGTGAACTGTGAACTGTGAACTGTGAACTGTGAACTGTGAACTGTGAACTGTGAAGTGTGAACTGTGAAGTGTGAACTGTGAAGTGTGAACTGTGAAGTGTGAACTGTGAACTGTGAACTGCGATTTGTGAACAGTGAACTGTGAACTGTGAACTGTGAACTGTGAAGTGTGAACTGTGAACTGTGAACTGCGAGCTGTGAACTGCGAGCTGTGAACTTTGAAGTGTGCAGTGCAAATTGTGAACTGTGAACTGTGAACTGTGAACTGTGAACTGTGAACTGTGAACTGTGAACTGTGAACTGTGAACTGTGAACTGTGAACTGTGAACTGTGAACTGTGAACTGTGAACTGTGAACTGTGAACTGTGAACTGTGAACTGTGAACTGTGAACTGTGAACTGTGAACTGTGAACTGTGAACTGTGAACTGTGAACTGTGAACTGTGAACTGTGAACTGTGAACTGTGAACTGTGAACTGTGAACTGTGAACTGTGAACTGTGAACTGTGAACTGTGAACTGTGAACTGTGAACTGTGAACTGTGAACTGTGAACTGTGAACTGTGAACTGTGAACTGTGAACTGTGAACTGTGAACTGTGAACTGTGAACTGTGAACTGTGAACTGTGAACTGTGAACTGTGAACTGTGAACTGTGAACTGTGAACTGTGAACTGTGAACTGTGAACTGTGAACTGTGAACTGTGAACTGTGAACTGTGAACTGTGAACTGTGATCTGTGAACTGTGAACTGTGAACTGTGAACTGTGAACTGTGAACTGTGAACTGTGAACTGTGAACTGTGAACTGTGAACTGTGAACTGTGAACTGTGAACTGTGAACTGTGAACTGTGAACTGTGAACTGTGAACTGTGAACTGTGAACTGTGAACTGTGAACTGTGGACTGTGAAGTGTGAACTGTGAACTGTGAACTGTGAACTGTGATCTGTGAACTGTGAACTGTGAACTGTGAACTGTGAACTGTGATCTGTGAACTGTGATCTGTGAACTGTGAACTGTGAACTGCGAGCTGTGAACTTTGAAGTGTGCACTGCAAATTGTGAACTGTGAACGGCGGATTGTGAACTGTGAACTGTTAACTGTGAACTGGGAACTGTGAGCTGTGAACTAAGGAGGGTGCACTGTGAACTGTGAACTGTGGACTGTGAAGTGTGAACTGTGAACTGTGAACTGTGAACTGTGAACTGTGAACTGTGAACTGTGAACTGTGAACTGTGAACTGTGAACTGTGAACTATGGACTGTGAAGTGTGAACTGTGAACTGTGAACTGTGAACTGTGAACTGTGAACTGTGAACTGTGAACTGTGAACTGTGAACTGTGAACTGTGAACTGTGAACTGTGAACTGTGATCTGTGAACTGTGAACTGTGAACTGTGAACTGTGAACTGTGAATTGTGAAGTGTGAACTGTGAAGTGTGAACTGTGAACTGTGAACTGCGATTTGTGAACAGTGAACTGTGAACTGTGAACTGTGAAGTGTGAACTGTGAACTGTGAACTGCGAGCTGTGAACTTTGAAGTGTGCACTGTGAACTGTGAACTGTGAACTGTGAACTGTGAACTGTGAACTGTGAACTGTGAACTGTGAACTGTGAACTGTGAACTGTGAACTGTGAACTGTGTACTGTGAACTGTGAACTGTGAACTGTGAACTGTGAACTGTGAACTGTGATCTGTGAACTGTGAACTGTGAACTGTGAACTGTGAACTGTGAACTGTGAACTGTGAACTGTGAACTGTGAACTGTGAACTGTGAACTGTGAACTGTGAACTGTGAACTGTGAACTGTGAACTGTGAACTGTGAACTGTGAACTGTGAACTGTGAACTGTGAACTGTGAACTGTGAACTGTGAACTGTGAACTGTGAACTGTGAACTGTGAACTGTGAACTGTGAACTGTGAACTGTGAACTGTGAACTGTGAACTGTGAACTGTGTACTGTGAACTGTGAACTGTGAACTGTGAACTGTGAACTGTGAACTGTGATCTGTGAACTGTGAACTGTGAACTGTGAACTGTGAACTGTAAACTGTGAACTGTGAACTGTGAACTGTGAACTGTGAACTGGGAACTGTGAGCTGTGAACTAAGAACGGTGCACTGTGAACTGTGAACTGTGAACTTTGAAGTGTGCACTGCAAATTGTGAACTGTGAACGGCGGATTGTGAACTGCGAGCTGTGAACTTTGAAGTGTGCACTGCAAATTATGAACTGTGAACGGCGGATTGTGAACTGTGAACTGTTAACTGTGAACTGGGAACTGTGAGCTGTGAACTAAGAAGGGTGCACTGTGAACTGTGAACTGTGGACTGTGAAGTGTGAACTGTGAACTGTGAACTGTGAACTGTGAACTGTGAACTGTGAACTGTGAACTGTGGACTGTGAAGTGTGAACTGTGAACTGTGAACTGTGAACTGTGAACTGTGAACTGTGAACTGTGAACTGTGAACTGTGAACTGTGAACTGTGAACTGTGAACTGTGAACTGTGAACTGTGAACTGTGAACTGTGAACTGTGAACTGTGAACTGTGAACTGTGATCTGTGAACTGTGAACTGTGAACTGTGATCTGTGAACTGTGATCTGTGAACTGTGAACTGTGAATTGTGAAGTGTGAACTGTGAAGTGTGAACTGTGAACTGTGAACTGCGATTTGTGAACAGTGAACTGTGAACTGTGAACTGTGAAGTGTGAACTGTGAACTGTGAACTGCGAGCTGTGAACTTTGAAGTGTGCACTGTGAACTGTGAACTGTGAACTGTGAACTGTGAACTGTGAACTGTGAACTGTGAACTGTGAACTGTGAACTGTGAACTGTGAACTGTGTACTGTGAACTGTGAACTGTGAACTGTGAACTGTGAACTGTGAACTGTGAACTGTGATCTGTGAACTGTGAACTGTGAACTGTGAACTGTGAACTGTGAACTGTGAACTGTGAACTGTGAACTGTGAACTGTGAACTGTGAACTGTGAACTGTGAACTGTGAACTGTGAACTGTGAACTGTGAACTGTGAACTGTGAACTGTGAACTGTGAACTGTGAACTGTGAACTGTGAACTGTGAACTGTGAACTGTGAACTGTGAACTGTGAACTGTGAACTGTGAACTGTGAACTGTGAACTGTGAACTGTGAACTGTGAACTGTGAACTGTGTACTGTGAACTGTGAACTGTGAACTGTGAACTGTGAACTGTGAACTGTGATCTGTGAACTGTGAACTGTGAACTGTGAACTGTGAACTGTAAACTGTGAACTGTGAACTGTGAACTGTGAACTGTGAACTGGGAACTGTGAGCTGTGAACTAAGAACGGTGCACTGTGAACTGTGAACTGTGAACTTTGAAGTGTGCACTTTGAAGTGTGCACTGCAAATTGTGAACTGTGAACGGCGGATTGTGAACTGTGAACTGTTAACTGTGAACTGGGAACTGTGAGCTGTGAACTAAGAAGGGTGCACTGTGAACTGTGAACTGTGGACTGTGAAGTGTGAACTGTGAACTGTGAACTGTGAACTGTGAACTGTGAACTGTGAACTGTGGACTGTGAAGTGTGAACTGTGAACTGTGAACTGTGAACTGTGAACTGTGAACTGTGAACTGTGAACTGTGAACTGTGAACTGTGAACTGTGAACTGTGAACTGTGAACTGTGAACTGTGAACTGTGAACTGTGAACTGTGAACTGTGAACTGTGAACTGTGATCTGTGAACTGTGAACTGTGAACTGTGAACTGTGAACTGTGATCTGTGAACTGTGATCTGTGAACTGTGAACTGTGAACTGCGAGCTGTGAACTTTGAAGTGTGCACTGCAAATTGTGAACTGTGAACGGCGGATTGTGAACTGTGAACTGTTAACTGTGAACTGGGAACTGTGAGCTGTGAACTAAGAAGGGTGCACTGTGAACTGTGAAGTGTGAACTGTGAACTGTGAACTGTGAACTGTGATCTGTGATCTGTGAACTGTGAACTGTGAACTGTGAACTGTGAACTATGGACTGTGAAGTGTGAACTGTGAACTGTGAACTGTGAACTGTGAACTGTGAACTGTGAACTGTGAACTGTGAACTGTGAACTGTGAACTGTGAACTGTGAACTGTGAACTGTGAACTGTGAACTGTGAACTGTGAACTGTGAACTGTGATCTGTGAACTGTGAACTGTGAACTGTGAACTGTGAACTGTGAACTGTGAACTGTGAACTGTGAACTGTGAACTGTGAACTGTGAACTGTGAACTGTGAACTGTGAACTGTGAACTGTGAACTGTGAACTGTGAACTGTGAACTGTGAACTGTGAACTGTGAACTGTGAACTGTGAACTGTGAACTGTGAACTGTGAACTGTGAACTGTGAACTGTGAACTGTGAACTGTGACCTGTGAACTGTGAACTGTGAACTGTGAACTGTGAACTGGGAACTGTGAGCTGTGAACTAAGAAGGGTGCACTGTGAACTGTGAACTGCGAGCTGTGAACTTTGAAGTGTGCACTGCAAATTGTGAACTGTGAACGG
Organism: Lasioglossum villosulum; assembly: GCA_963971365.1. Lineage (NCBI taxonomy): Eukaryota > Metazoa > Arthropoda > Insecta > Hymenoptera > Halictidae > Lasioglossum > Lasioglossum villosulum. Next base: position 469,937 of record CAXARU010000110.1, read on the forward strand.
CGGATTGTGAACTGTGAACTGTGAACTGTGAAGTGTGAACTGTGAACTGTGAACTGTGATCTGTGAACTGTGAACTGTGAACTGTGAACTGTGAACTGTGAACTGTGAACTGTGAACTGTGAACTGTGAACTGTGAACTGTGAACTGTGAACTGTGAACTGTGAACTGTGAACTGTGAACTGTGAACTGTGAACTGTGAACTGTGAACTGTGAACTGTGAACTGTGAACTGTGAACTGTGAACTGTGAACTGTGAACTGTGAACTGTGAACTGTGAACTGTGAACTGTGAACTGTGAACTGTGAACTGTGAACTGTGAACTGTGAACTGTGAACTGTGAAGTGTGAACTGTGAACTGTGAACTGCGATTTGTGAACAGTGAACTGTGAACTGTGAACTGTGAACTGTGAAGTGTGAACTGTGAACTGTGAACTGCGAGCTGTGAACTTTGAAGTGTGCACTGCAAATTGTGAACTGTGAACTGTGAACTGTGAACTGTGAACTGTGAACTGTGAACTGTGAACTGTGAACTGTGAACTGTGAACTGTGAACTGTGAACTGTGAACTGTGAACTGTGAACTGTGAACTGTGAACTGTGAACTGTGAACTGTGAACTGTGAACTGTGAACTGTGAACTGTGAACTGTGAACTGTGAACTGTGAACTGTGAACTGTGAACTGTGAACTGTGAACTGGGAACTGTGAGCTGTGAACTAAGAACGGTGCACTGTGAACTGTGAACTGTGAACTTTGAAGTGTGCACTGCAAATTGTGAACTGTGAACGGCGGATTGTGAACTGCGAGCTGTGAACTTTGTAGTGTGCACTGCAAATTATGAACTGTGAACGGCGGATTGTGAACTGTGAACTGTTAACTGTGAACTGGGAACTGTGAGCTGTGAACTAAGAAGGGTGCACTGTGAACTGTGAACTGTGGACTGTGAAGTGTGAACTGTGAACTGTGAACTGTGAACTGTGAACTGTGTACTGTGAACTGTGAACTGTGGACTGTGAAGTGTGAACTGTGAACTGTGAACTGTGAACTGTGAACTGTGAACTGTGAACTGTGAACTGTGAACTGTGAACTGTGAACTGTGAACTGTGAACTGTGAACTGTGAACTGTGAACTGTGAACTGTGAACTGTGAACTGTGATCTGTGAACTGTGAACTGTGAACTGTGAACTGTGAACTGTGAACTGTGAAGTGTGAACTGTGAAGTGTGAACTGTGAACTGTGAACTGCGATTTGTGAACAGTGAACTGTGAACTGTGAACTGTGAAGTGTGAACTGTGAACTGTGAACTGCGAGCTGTGAACTTTGAAGTGTGCACTGCAAATTGTGAACTGTGAACGGCGGATTGTGAACTGTGAACTGTGAACTGTGAAGTGTGAACTGTGAACTGTGAACTGTGATCTGTGAACTGTGAACTGTGAACTGTGAACTGTGAACTGTGAACTGTGAACTGTGACCTGTGAACTGTGAACTGTGAACTGTGAACTGTGAACTGTGAACTGTGAACTGTGAACTGTGAACTGTGAACTGTGAACTGTGAACTGTGAACTGTGAACTGTGAACTGTGAACTGTGAACTGTGAACTGTGAACTGTGAACTGTGAACTGTGAACTGTGAACTGTGAACGGCGGATTGTGAACTGTGAACTGTTAACTGTGAACTGGGAACTGTGAGCTGTGAACTAAGAAGGGTGCACTGTGAACTGTGAACTGTGGACTGTGAAGTGTGAACTGTGAACTGTGAACTGTGAACTGTGAACTGTGAACTGTGAACTGTGAACTGTGATCTGTGAACTGTGAACTGTGAACTGTGAACTGTGAACTGTGAACTGTGAACTGTGAACTGTGAACTGTGAACTGTGAACTGTGAACTGTGAACTGTGAACTGTGAACTGTGAACTGTGAACTGTGAACTGTGAACTGTGAACTGTGAACTGTGAACTGTGAACTGTGAACTGTGAACTGTGAACTGTGAACTGTGAACTGTGAACTGTGAACTGTGAACTGTGAACTGTGAACTGTGAACTGTGAACTGTGAACTGTGAACTGTGAACTGTGAACTGTGAACTGTGAACTGTGAACTGTGAACTGTGAACTGTGAACTGTGAACTGTGAACTGTGAACTGTGAACTGTGAACTGGGAACTGTGAGCTGTGAACTAAGAACGGTGCACTGTGAACTGTGAACTGTGAACTTTGAAGTGTGCACTGCAAATTGTGAACTGTGAACGGCGGATTGTGAACTGCGAGCTGTGAACTTTGAAGTGTGCACTGCAAATTATGAACTGTGAACGGCGGATTGTGAACTGTGAACTGTTAACTGTGAACTGGGAACTGTGAGCTGTGAACTAAGAAGGGTGCACTGTGAACTGTGAACTGTGGACTGTGAAGTGTGAACTGTGAACTGTGAACTGTGAACTGTGAACTGTGAACTGTGAACTGTGAACTGTGGACTGTGAAGTGTGAACTGTGAACTGTGAACTGTGAACTGTGAACTGTGAACTGTGAACTGTGAACTGTGAACTGTGAACTGTGAACTGTGAACTGTGAACTGTGAACTGTGAACTGTGAACTGTGAACTGTGATCTGTGAACTGTGAACTGTGAACTGTGAATTGTGAACTGTGAACTGTGAAGTGTGAACTGTGAAGTGTGAACTGTGAACTGTGAACTGCGATTTGTGAACAGTGAACTGTGAACTGTGAACTGTGAAGTGTGAACTGTGAACTGTGAACTGCGAGCTGTGAACTTTGAAGTGTGCACTGCAAATTGTGAACTGTGAACGGCGGATTGTGAACTGTGAACTGTGAACTGTGAAGTGTGAACTGTGAACTGTGAACTGTGATCTGTGATCTGTGAACTGTGAACTGTGAACTGTGAACTGTGAAGTGTGAACTGTGATCTGCGAGCTGTGAACTGTGAACTGTGAACTGTGAACTGTGAACTGTGAACTGTGAACTGTGAACTGTGAACTGTGAACTGTGAACTGTGAACTGTGAACTGTGAACTGTGAACTGTGAACTGTGAACTGTGAACTGTGAACTGTGAACTGTGAACTGTGAACTGTGAACTGTGAACTGTGAACTGTGAACTGTGAACTGTGAACTGTGAACTGTGAACTGTGAACTGTGAACTGTGAACTGTGAACTGTGAACTGTGAACTGTGAACTGTGAACTGTGAACTGTGAACTGTGAACTGTGAACTGTGAACTGTGAACTTTGAACTGTGAACTGTGAACTGGGAACTGTGAACTGTGAACTGTGAACTGTGAACTGTGAACTGTGAACTGTGAACTGTGAACTATGAACTGTGAACTGGGAACTGTGAGCTGTGAACTAAGAACGGTGCACTGTGAACTGTGAACTGTGAACTTTGAAGTGTGCACTGCAAATTGTGAACTGTGAACGGCGGATTGTGAACTGTGAACTGTTAACTGTGAACTGGGAACTGTGAGCTGTGAACTAAGAAGGGTGCACTGTGAACTGTGAACTGTGAACTGTGAACTGTGGACTGTGAAGTGTGAACTGTGAACTGTGAACTGTGAACTGTGAACTGTGAACTGTGAACTGTGAACTGTGAACTGTGAACTGCGAGCTGTGAACTTTGAAGTGTGCACTGCAAATTGTGAACTGTGAACGGCGGATTGTGAACTGTGAACTGTTAACTGTGAACTGGGAACTGTGAGCTGTGAACTAAGAAGGGTGCACTGTGAACTGTGAACTGTGGACTGTGAAGTGTGAACTGTGAACTGTGAACTGTGAACTGTGAACTGTGAACTGTGAACTGTGAACTGTGGACTGTGAAGTGTGAACTGTGAACTGTGAACTGTGAACTGTGAACTGTGAACTGTGAACTGTGAACTGTGAACTGTGAACTGTGAGCTGTGAACTGTGAACTGTGAACTGTGAACTGTGAACTGTGAACTGTGAACTGTGATCTGTGAACTGTGAACTGTGAACTGTGAACTGTGAACTGTGAACTGTGAACTGTGAAGTGTGAACTGTGAAGTGTGAACTGTGAACTGTGAACTGCGATTTGTGAACAGTGAACTGTGAACTGTGAACTGTGAAGTGTGAACTGTGAACTGTGAACTGCGAGCTGTGAACTTTGAAGTGTGCACTGCAAATTGTGAACTGTGAACGGCGGATTGTGAACTGTGAACTCTGAACTGTGAAGTGTGAACTGTGAACTGTGAACTGTGATCTGTGAACTGTGAACTGTGAACTGTGAACTGTGAACTGTGAACTGTGAACTGTGAACTGTGAACTGTGAACTGTGAACTGTGAACTGTGAACTGTGAACTGTGAACTGTGAACTGTGAACTGTGAACTGTGAACTGTGAACTGTGAACTGTGAACTGTGAACTGTGAACTGTGAACTGTGAACTGTGAACTGTGAACTGTGAACTGTGAACTGTGAACTGTGAACTGTGAACTGTGAACTGTGAACTGTGAACTGTGAACTGTGAACTGTGAACTGTGAACTGTGAACTGTGAACTGTGAACTGTGAACTGTGAACTGTGAACTGTGAACTGTGAACTGTGAACTGTGAACTGTGAACTGTGAACTGTGAACTGTGAACTGTGAACTGTGAACTGTGTACTGTGAACTGTGAACTGTGAACTGTGAACTGTGAACTGTGAACTGTGAACTGTGAACTGTGAACTGTGAACTGTGAACTGTGAACTGTGAACTGTGAACTGTGAACTGGGAACTGTGAGCTGTGAACTAAGAACGGTGCACTGTGAACTGTGAACTGTGAACTTTAAAGTGTGCACTGCAAATTGTGAACTGTGAACGGCGGATTGTGAACTGTGAACTGTTAACTGTGAACTGGGAACTGTGAGCTGTGAACTAAGAAGGGTGCACTGTGAACTGTGAACTGTGGACTGTGAAGTGTGAACTGTGAACTGTGAACTGTGAACTGTGAACTGTGAACTGTGAACTGTGAACTGTGAACTGTGAACTGTGAACTGTGAACTGTGAACTGTGAACTGTGAACTGTGAACTGTGAACTGTGAACTGTGAACTGTGAACTGTGAACTGTGAACTGTGAACTGTGAACTGTGAACTGTGAACTGTGAACTGTGAACTGTGAACTGTGAACTGTGAACTGTGAACTGTGAACTGTGAACTGTGAACTGTGAACTGTGAACTGTGAACTGTGAACTGTGAACTGTGAACTGTGAACTGTGAACTGTGAACTGTGAACTGTGAACTGTGAACTGTGAACTGTGAACTGTGAACTGTGAACTGTGAACTGTGTACTGTGAACTGTGAACTGTGAACTGTGAACTGTGAACTGTGAACTGTGATCTGTGAACTGTGAACTGTGAACTGTGAACTGTGAACTGTAAACTGTGAACTGTGAACTGTGAACTGTGAACTGTGAACTGGGAACTGTGAGCTGTGAACTAAGAACGGTGCACTGTGAACTGTGAACTGTGAACTTTGAAGTGTGCACTGCAAATTGTGAACTGTGAACGGCGGATTGTGAACTGCGAGCTGTGAACTTTGAAGTGTGCACTGCAAATTATGAACTGTGAACGGCGGATTGTGAACTGTGAACTGTTAACTGTGAACTGGGAACTGTGAGCTGTGAACTAAGAAGGGTGCACTGTGAACTGTGAACTGTGAACTGGGAACCCTGAGCTGTGAACTAAGAAGGGTGCACTGTGAACTGTGAACTGTGGACTGTGAACTGTGAACTGTGAACTGTGAACTGTGAACTGTGAACTGTGAACTGTGAACTGTGAACTGTGAACTGTGAACTGTGAACTGTGAACTGTGAACTGTGAACTGTGAACTGTGAACTGTGAACTGTGAACTGTGAACTGTGAACTGTGAACTGTGAACTGTGAACTGTGAACTGTGAACTGTGAACTGTGAACTGTGAACTGTGAACTGTGAACTGTGAACTGTGAACTGTGAACTGTGAACTGTGAACTGTGAACTGTGAACTGTGAACTGTGAACTGTGAACTGTGAACTGTGAACTGTGAACTGTGAACTGTGAACTGTGAACTGTGAACTGTGAACTGTGAACTGTGAACTGTGAACTGTGAACTGTGAACTGTGAACTGTGAACTGTGAACTGTGAACTGTGAACTGTGAACTGTGAACTGTGAACTGTGAACTGTGAACTGTGAACTGTGAACTGTGAACTGTGAACTGTGAACTGTGAACTGTGAACTGTGAACTGTGAACTGTGAACTGTGAACTGTGAACTGTGAACTGTGAACTGTGAACTGTGAACTGTGAACTGTGAACTGTGAACTGTGAACTGTGAACTGTGAACTGTGAACTGTGAACTGTGAACTGTGAACTGTGAACTGTGAACTGTGAACTGTGAACTGTGAACTGTGAACTGTGAACTGTGAACTGTGAACTGTGAACTGTGAACTGTGAACTGTGAACTGTGAACTGTGAACTGTGAACTGTGAACTGTGAACTGTGAACTGTGAACTGTGAACTGTGAACTGTGAACTGTGAACTGTGAACTGTGAACTGTGAACTGTGAACTGTGAACTGTGAACTGTGAACTGTGAACTGTGAACTGTGAACTGTGAACTGTGAACTGTGAACTGTGAACTGTGAACTGTGAACTGTGAACTGTGAACTGTGAACTGTGAACTGTGAACTGTGAACTGTGAACTGTGAACTGTGAACTGTGAACTGTGAACTGTGAACTGTGAACTGTGAACTGTGAACTGTGAACTGTGAACTGTGAACTGTGAACTGTGAACTGTGAACTGTGAACTGTGAACTGTGAACTGTGAACTGTGAACTGTGAACTGTGAACTGTGAACTGTGAACTGTGAACTGTGAACTGTGAACTGTGAACTGTGAACTGTGAACTGTGAACTGTGAACTGTGAACTGTGAACTGTGAACTGTGAACTGTGAACTGTGAACTGTGAACTGTGAACTGTGAACTGTGAACTGTGAACTGTGAACTGTGAACTGTGAACTGTGAACTGTGAACTGTGAACTGTGAACTGTGAACTGTGAACTGTGAACTGTGAACTGTGAACTGTGAACTGTGAACTGTGAACTGTGAACTGTGAACTGTGAACTGTGAACTGTGAACTGTGAACTGTGAACTGTGAACTGTGAACTGTGAACTGTGAACTGTGAACTGTGAACTGTTATCTGTGAACTGTGAACTGTGAACTGTGAACTGTGAACTGTGAACTGTGAACTGTGAACTGTGAACTGTGAACTGTGAACTGTGAACTGTGAACTGTGAACTGTGAACTGTGAACTGTGAACTGTGAACTGTGAACTGTGAACTGTGAACTGTGAACTGTGAACTGTGAACTGTGAACTGTGAACTGTGAACTGTGAACTGTGAACTGTGAACTGTGAACTGTGAACTGTGAACTGTGAACTGGGATCTGTGAACTGTGAACTGTGAACTGTGAACTGTGAACTGTGAACTGTGAACTGTGAACTGCGAGCTGTGAACTTTGAAGTGTGCACTGCAAATTGTGAACTGTGAACGGCGGATTGTGAACTGTGAACTGTGAACTGTGAACTGTGAACTGTGAACTGTGAACTGTGAACTGTGAACTGTGAACTGTGAACTGTGATCTGTGAACTGTGAACTGTGAACTGTGAACTGTGAACTGTGAACTGTGAACTGTGAAGTGTGAACTGTGAACTGTGAACTGTGAACTGTGAACTGCGATTTGTGAACAGTGAGCTGTGAACTGTGAACTGTGAAGTGTGAACTGTGAACTGTGAACTGCGAGCTGTGAACTTTGAAGTGTGCACTGCAAATTGTGAACTGTGAACGGCGGATTGTGAACTGTGAACTGTGAACTGTGAAGTGTGAACTGTGAACTGTGAACTGTGATCTGTGAACTGTGAACTGTGAACTGTGAACTGTGAACTGTGAACTGTGAACTGTGAACTGTGAACTGTGAACTGTGAACTGTGAACTGTGAACTGTGAACTGCGAGCTGTGAACTTTGAAGTGTGCACTGCAAATTGTGAACTGTGAACGGCGGATTGTGAACTGTGAACTGTGAACTGTGAAGTGTGAACTGTGAACTGTGAACTGTGATCTGGGAACTGTGAACTGTGAACTGTGAACTGTGAACTGTGAACTGTGAACTGTGAACTGTGAACTGTGAACTGTGAACTGTGAACTGTGAACTGTGAACTGTGAACTGTGAACTGCGATTTGTGAACAGTGAGCTGTGAACTGTGAACTGTGAAGTGTGAACTGTGAACTGTGAACTGCGAGCTGTGAACTTTGAAGTGTGCACTGCAAATTGTGAACTGTGAACGGCGGATTTTGAACTGTGAACTGTGAACTGTGAAGTGTGAACTGTGAACTGTGAACTGTGATCTGTGAACTGTGAACTGTGAACTGTGAACTGTGAACTGTGAACTGTGAAGTGTGAACTGTGAAGTGTGAACTGTGAAGTGTGAACTGTGAACTGTGAACTGTGAACTGCGAGCTGTGAACTTTGAAGTGTGCACTGCAAATTGTGAACTGTGAACGGCGGATTGTGAACTGTGAACTGTGAACTGTGAAGTGTGAACTGTGAACTGTGAACTGTGATCTGGGAACTGTGAACTGTGAACTGTGAACTGTGAACTGTGAACTGTGAACTGTGAACTGTGAACTGTGAACTGTGAACTGTGAACTGTGAACTGCGAGCTGTGAACTTTGAAGTGTGCACTGCAAATTGTGAACTGTGAACGGCGGATTGTGAACTGTGAACTGTTAACTGTGAACTGGGAACTGTGAGCTGTGAACTAAGAAGGGTGCACTGTGAACTGTGAACTGTGGACTGTGAAGTGTGAACTGTGAACTGTGAACTGTGAACTGTGAACTGTGAACTGTGGACTGTGAAGTGTGAACTGTGAACTGTGAACTGTGAACTGTGAACTGTGAACTGTGAACTGTGAACTGTGAACTGTGAACTGTGAACTGTGAACTGTGAACTGTGAACTGTGAACTGTGAACTGCGAACTGTGAACTGTGAACTGTGAACTGTGAACTGTGAACTGTGAACTGTGAACTGTGAACTGTGATCTGTGAACTGTGAACTGTGAACTGTGAACTGTGAACTGTGAACTGTGAACTGTGAACTGTGAACTGTGAAGTGTGAACTGTGAAGTGTGAACTGTGAACTGTGAACTGCGATTTGTGAACAGTGAACTGTGAACTGTGAACTGTGAAGTGTGAACTGTGAACTGTGAACTGCGAGCTGTGAACTTTGAAGTGTGCACTGCAAATTGTGAACTGTGAACGGCGGATTGTGAACTGTGAACTGTGAACTGTGAACTGTGAACTGTGAACTGTGAACTGTGAACTGTGAACTGTGAACTGTGAACTGTGAACTGTGAACTGTGAACTGTGAACTGTGAACTGTGAACTGTGAACTGTGAACTGTGAACTGTGAACTGTGAACTGTGAACTGTGAACTGTGAACTGTGAACTGTGATCTGTGAACTGTGAACTGTGAACTGTGAACTGTGAACTGTGAACTGTGAACTGTGAACTGTGAACTGTGAACTGTGAACTGTGAACTGTGAACTGTGAACTGCGAGCTGTGAACTTTGAAGTGTGCACTGCAAATTGTGAACTGTGAACGGCGGATTGTGAACTGTGAACTGTGAACTGTGAACTGTGAACTGTGAACTGTGAACTGTGAACTGTGAACTGTGAACTGTGAACTGTGAACTGTGATCTGTGAACTGTGAACTGTGAACTGTGAACTGTGAACTGTGAACTGTGAAGTGTGAACTGTGAACTGTGAACTGTGAACTGTGAACTGCGATTTGTGAACAGTGAGCTGTGAACTGTGAACTGTGAAGTGTGAACTGTGAACTGTGAACTGCGAGCTGTGAACTTTGAAGTGTGCACTGCAAATTGTGAACTGTGAACGGCGGATTGTGAACTGTGAACTGTGAACTGTGAAGTGTGAACTGTGAACTGTGAACTGTGATCTGTGAACTGTGAACTGTGAACTGTGAACTGTGAACTGTGAACTGTGAACTGTGAACTGTGAACTGTGAACTGTGAAGTGTGAACTGTGAACTGTGAACTGTGAACTGCGAGCTGTGAACTTTGAAGTGTGCACTGCAAATTGTGAACTGTGAACGGCGGATTGTGAACTGTGAACTGTGAACTGTGAAGTGTGAACTGTGAACTGTGAACTGTGATCTGGGAACTGTGAACTGTGAACTGTGAACTGTGAACTGTGAACTGTGAACTGTGAACTGTGAACTGTGAACTGTGAACTGTGAACTGTGAACTGTGAACTGTGAACTGCGATTTGTGAACAGTGAGCTGTGAACTGTGAACTGTGAAGTGTGAACTGTGAACTGTGAACTGCGAGCTGTGAACTTTGAAGTGTGCACTGCAAATTGTGAACTGTGAACGGCGGATTGTGAACTGTGAACTGTGAACTGTGAAGTGTGAACTGTGAACTGTGAACTGTGATCTGTGAACTGTGAACTGTGAACTGTGAACTGTGAACTGTGAACTGTGAAGTGTGAACTGTGAAGTGTGAACTGTGAAGTGTGAACTGTGAACTGTGAACTGTGAACTGCGAGCTGTGAACTTTGAAGTGTGCACTGCAAATTGTGAACTGTGAACGGCGGATTGTGAACTGTGAACTGTGAACTGTGAAGTGTGAACTGTGAACTGTGAACTGTGATCTGGGAACTGTGAACTGTGAACTGTGAACTGTGAACTGTGAACTGTGAACTGTGAACTGTGAACTGTGAACTGTGAACTGTGAACTGTGAACTGCGAGCTGTGAACTTTGAAGTGTGCACTGCAAATTGTGAACTGTGAACGGCGGATTGTGAACTGTGAACTGTTAACTGTGAACTGGGAACTGTGAGCTGTGAACTAAAAAGGGTGCACTGTGAACTGTGAACTGTGGACTGTGAAGTGTGAACTGTGAACTGTGAACTGTGAACTGTGAACTGTGAACTGTGGACTGTGAAGTGTGAACTGTGAACTGTGAACTGTGAACTGTGAACTGCGATTTGTGAACAGTGAACTGTGAACTGTGAACTGTGAAGTGTGAACTGTGAACTGTGAACTGCGAGCTGTGAACTTTGAAGTGTGCACTGCAAATTGTGAACTGTGAACGGCGGATTGTGAACTGTGAACTGTGAACTGTGAAGTGTGAACTGTGATCTGTGAACTGTGAACTGTGAACTGTGAACTGTGAACTGTGAACTGTGAACTGTGAACTGTGAACTGTGAACTGTGAACTGTGAACTGTGAACTGTGAACTGTGAACTGTGAACTGTGAACTGTGAACTGTGAACTGTGAACTGTGAACTGTGAACTGTGAACTGTGAACTGTGAACTGTGAACTGTGAACTGTGAACTGTGAACTGTGAACTGTGAACTGTGAACTGTGAACTGTGAACTGTGAACTGTGAACTGTGATCTGTGAACTGTGAACTGTGAACTGTGAACTGTGAACTGTGAACTGTGAACTGTGAACTGTGAACTGTGAAGTGTGAACTGTGAAGTGTGAACTGTGAACTGTGAACTGCGATTTGTGAACAGTGAACTGTGAACTGTGAACTGTGAAGTGTGAACTGTGAACTGTGAACTGCGAGCTGTGAACTTTGAAGTGTGCACTGCAAATTGTGAACTGTGAACGGCGGATTGTGAACTGTGAACTGTGAACTGTGAAGTGTGAACTGTGATCTGTGAACTGTGAACTGTGAACTGTGAACTGTGAACTGTGAACTGTGAACTGTGAACTGTGAACTGTGAACTGTGAACTGTGAACTGTGAACTGTGAACTGTGAACTGTGAACTGTGAACTGTGAACTGTGAACTGTGAACTGTGAACTGTGAACTGTGAACTGTGAACTGTGAACTGTGAACTGTGAACTGTGAACTGTGAACTGTGAACTGTGAACTGTAAACTGTGAACTGTGAACTGTGAACTGTGAACTGTGAACTGTGAACTGTGAACTGTGAACTGTGAACTGTGAACTGTGAACTGTGAACTGTGAACTGTGAACTGTGAACTGTGAACTGTGAACTGTGAACTGTGAACTGTGAACTGTGAACTGTGAAATGTGAACTGTGAACTGTGAACTGTGAACTGTGAACTGTGTACTGTGAACTGTGAACTGTGAACTGTGAACTGTGAACTGTGAAGTGTGAACTGTGAAGTGTGAAGTGTGAACTGTGAACTGTGAACTGCGATTTGTGAACAGTGAACTGTGAACTGTGAATTGTGAACTGTGAACTGTGAACTGTGAACTGTGAACTGTGAACTGTGAACTGTGAACTGTGAAGTGTGAACTGTGAGCTGTGAACTGTGAACTGTGAAGTGTGAACTGTGAACTGTGAACTGCGAGCTGTGAACTTTGAAGTGTGCACTGCAAATTGTGAACTGTGAACGGCGGATTGTGAACTGTGAACTGTGAACTGTGAAGTGTGAACTGTGAACTGTGAACTGTGATCTGTGAACTGTGAACTGTGAACTGTGAACTGTGAACTGTGAAGTGTGAACTGTGAAGTGTGAACTGTGAAGTGTGAACTGTGAACTGTGAACTGTGAACTGCGAGCTGTGAACTTTGAAGTGTGCACTGCAAATTGTGAACTGTGAACGGCGGATTGTGAACTGTGAACTGTGAACTGTGAAGTGTGAACTGTGAACTGTGAACTGTGATCTGGGAACTGTGAACTGTGAACTGTGAACTGTGAACTGTGAACTGTGAACTGTGAACTGTGAACTGTGAACTGTGAACTGTGAACTGTGAACTGTGAACTGTGAACTGTGAACTGTGAACTGTGAACTGTGAACTGTGAACTGTGAACTGTGAACTGTGAACTGTGAACTGTGAACTGTGAACTGTGAACTGTGAACTGTGAACTGTGAACTGTGAACTGTGAACTGTGAACTGTGAACTGTGAACTGTGAACTGTGAACTGTGAACTGTGAACTGTGAACTGTGAACTGTGAACTGTGAACTGTGAACTGTGAACTGTGAACTGTGAACTGTGAACTGTGAACTGTGAACTGTGAACTGTGAACTGTGAACTGTGAACTGTGAACTGTGAACTGTGAACTGTGAACTGTGAACTGTGAACTGTGAACTGTGAACTGTGAACTGTGAACTGTGAACTGTGAACTGTGAACTGTGAACTGTGAACTGTGAACTGTGAACTGTGAACTGTGAACTGTGAACTGTGAACTGTGAACTGTGAACTGTGAACTGTGAACTGTGAACTGTGAACTGTGAACTGTGAACTGTGAACTGTGAACTGTGAACTGTGAACTGTGAACTGTGAACTGTGAACTGTGAACTGTGAACTGTGAACTGTGAACTGTGAACTGTGAACTGTGAACTGTGAACTGTGAACTGTGAACTGTGAACTGTGAACTGTGAACTGTGAACTGTGAACTGTGAACTGTGAACTGTGAACTGTGAACTGTGAACTGTGAACTGTGAACTGTGAACTGTGAACTGTGAACTGTGAACTGTGAACTGTGAACTGTGAACTGTGAACTGTGAACTGTGAACTGTGAACTGTGAACTGTGAACTGTGAACTGTGAACTGTGAACTGTGAACTGTGAACTGTGAACTGTGAACTGTGAACTGTGAACTGTGAACTGTGAACTGTGAACTGTGAACTGTGAACTGTGAACTGTGAACTGTGAACTGTGAACTGTGAACTGTGAACTGTGAACTGTGAACTGTGAACTGTGAACTGTGAACTGTGAACTGTGAACTGTGAACTGTGAACTGTGAACTGTGAACTGTGAACTGTGAACTGTGAACTGTGAACTGTGAACTGTGAACTGTGAACTGTGAACTGTGAACTGTGAACTGTGAACTGTGAACTGTGAACTGTGAACTGTGAACTGTGAACTGTGAACTGTGAACTGTGAACTGTGAACTGTGAACTGTGAACTGTGAACTGTGAACTGTGAACTGTGAACTGTGAACTGTGAACTGTGAACTGTGAACTGTGAACTGTGAACTGTGAACTGTGAACTGTGAACTGTGAACTGTGAACTGTGAACTGTGAACTGTGAACTGTGAACTGTGAACTGTGAACTGTGAACTGTGAACTGTGAACTGTGAACTGTGAACTGTGAACTGTGAACTGTGAACTGTGAACTGTGAACTGTGAACTGTGAACTGTGAACTGTGAACTGTGAACTGTGAACTGTGAACTGTGAACTGTGAACTGTGAACTGTGAACTGTGAACTGTGAACTGTGAACTGTGAACTGTGAACTGTGAACTGTGAACTGTGAACTGTGAACTGTGAACTGTGAACTGTGAACTGTGAACTGTGAACTGTGAACTGTGAACTGTGAACTGTGAACTGTGAACTGTGAACTGTGAACTGTGAACTGTGAACTGTGAACTGCGAGCTGTGAACTTTGAAGTGTGCACTGCAAATTGTGAACTGTGAACGGCGGATTGTGAACTGTGAACTGTGAACTGTGAACTGTGAACTGTGAACTGTGAACTGTGAACTGTGAACTGTGAACTGTGAACTGTGAACTGTGAACTGTGAACTGTGAACTGTGAACTGTGAAGTGTGAACTGTGAACTGTGAACTGTGAACTGTGAACTGCGATTTGTGAACAGTGAGCTGTGAACTGTGAACTGTGAAGTGTGAACTGTGAACTGTGAACTGCGAGCTGTGAACTTTGAAGTGTGCACTGCAAATTGTGAACTGTGAACGGCGGATTGTGAACTGTGAACTGTGAACTGTGAAGTGTGAACTGTGAACTGTGAACTGTGATCTGTGAACTGTGAACTGTGAACTGTGAACTGTGAACTGTGAACTGTGAACTGTGAACTGTGAACTGTGAACTGTGAACTGTGAAGTGTGAACTGTGAACTGTGAACTGTGAACTGCGAGCTGTGAACTTTGAAGTGTGCACTGCAAATTGTGAACTGTGAACGGCGGATTGTGAACTGTGAACTGTGAACTGTGAAGTGTGAACTGTGAACTGTGAACTGTGATCTGGGAACTGTGAACTGTGAACTGTGAACTGTGAACTGTGAACTGTGAACTGTGAACTGTGAACTGTGAACTGTGAACTGTGAACTGTGAACTGTGAACTGTGAACTGTGAACTGTGAACTGCGATTTGTGAACAGTGAGCTGTGAACTGTGAACTGTGAAGTGTGAACTGTGAACTGTGAACTGCGAGCTGTGAACTTTGAAGTGTGCACTGCAAATTGTGAACTGTGAACGGCGGATTGTGAACTGTGAACTGTGAACTGTGAAGTGTGAACTGTGAACTGTGAACTGTGATCTGTGAACTGTGAACTGTGAACTGTGAACTGTGAACTGTGAACTGTGAAGTGTGAACTGTGAAGTGTGAACTGTGAAGTGTGAACTGTGAACTGTGAACTGTGAACTGCGAGCTGTGAACTTTGAAGTGTGCACTGCAAATTGTGAACTGTGAACGGCGGATTGTGAACTGTGAACTGTGAACTGTGAAGTGTGAACTGTGAACTGTGAACTGTGATCTGGGAACTGTGAACTGTGAACTGTGAACTGTGAACTGTGAACTGTGAACTGTGAACTGTGAACTGTGAACTGTGAACTGTGAACTGTGAACTGTGAACTGCGAGCTGTGAACTTTGAAGTGTGCACTGCAAATTGTGAACTGTGAACGGCGGATTGTGAACTGTGAACTGTTAACTGTGAACTGGGAACTGTGAGCTGTGAACTAAGAAGGGTGCACTGTGAACTGTGAACTGTGGACTGTGAAGTGTGAACTGTGAACTGTGAACTGTGAACTGTGAACTGTGAACTGTGGACTGTGAAGTGTGAACTGTGAACTGTGAACTGTGAACTGTGAACTGTGAACTGTGAACTGTGAACTGTGAACTGTGAACTGTGAACTGTGAACTGTGAACTGTGAACTGTGAACTGTGAACTGTGAACTGTGAACTGTGAACTGTGAACTGTGAACTGTGAACTGTGAACTGTGAACTGTGATCTGTGAACTGTGAACTGTGAACTGTGAACTGTGAACTGTGAACTGTGAACTGTGAACTGTGAACTGTGAAGTGTGAACTGTGAAGTGTGAACTGTGAACTGTGAACTGCGATTTGTGAACAGTGAACTGTGAACTGTGAACTGTGAAGTGTGAACTGTGAACTGTGAACTGCGAGCTGTGAACTTTGAAGTGTGCACTGCAAATTGTGAACTGTGAACGGCGGATTGTGAACTGTGAACTGTGAACTGTGAACTGTGAACTGTGAACTGTGAACTGTGAACTGTGAACTGTGAACTGTGAACTGTGAACTGTGAACTGTGAACTGTGAACTGTGAACTGTGAACTGTGAACTGTGAACTGTGAACTGTGAACTGTGAACTGTGAACTGTGAACTGTGAACTGTGAACTGTGAACTGTGAACTGTGAACTGTGAACTGTGAACTGTGAACTGTGAACTGTGAACTGTGAACTGTGAACTGTGAACTGTGAACTGTGAACTGTGAACTGTGAACTGTGAACTGTGAACTGTGAACTGTGAACTGTGAACTGTGAACTGTGAACTGTGAACTGTGAACTGTGAACTGTGAACTGTGAACTGTGAACTGTGAACTGTGAACTGTGAACTGTGAACTGTGAACTGTGAACTGTGAACTGTGAACTGTGAACTGTGAACTGTGAACTGTGAACTGTGAACTGTGAACTGTGAACTGTGAACTGTGAACTGTGAACTGTGAACTGTGAACTGTGAACTGTGAACTGTGAACTGTGAACTGTGAACTGTGAACTGTGAACTGTGAACTGTGAACTGTGAACTGTGAACTGTGAACTGTGAACTGTGAACTGTGAACTGTGAACTGTGAACTGTGAACTGTGAACTGTGAACTGTGAACTGTGAACTGTGAACTGTGAACTGTGAACTGTGAACTGTGAACTGTGAACTGTGAACTGTGAACTGTGAACTGTGAACTGTGAACTGTGAACTGTGAACTGTGAACTGTGAACTGTGAACTGTGAACTGTGAACTGTGAACTGTGAACTGTGAACTGTGAACTGTGAACTGTGAACTGTGAACTGTGAACTGTGAACTGTGAACTGTGAACTGTGAACTGTGAACTGTGAACTGTGAACTGTGAACTGTGAACTGTGAACTGTGAACTGTGAACTGTGAACTGTGAACTGTGAACTGTGAACTGTGAACTGTGAACTGTGAACTGTGAACTGTGAACTGTGAACTGTGAACTGTGAACTGTGAACTGTGAACTGTGAACTGTGAACTGCGAGCTGTGAACTTTGAAGTGTGCACTGCAAATTGTGAACTGTGAACGGCGGATTGTGAACTGTGAACTGTTAACTGTGAACTGGGAACTGTGAGCTGTGAACTAAGAAGGGTGCACTGTGAACTGTGAACTGTGGACTGTGAAGTGTGAACTGTGAACTGTGAACTGTGAACTGTGAACTGTGAACTGTGGACTGTGAAGTGTGAACTGTGAACTGTGAACTGTGAACTGTGAACTGTGAACTGTGAACTGTGAACTGTGAACTGTGAACTGTGAACTGTGAACTGTGAACTGTGAACTGTGAACTGTGAACTGTGAACTGTGAACTGTGAACTGTGAACTGTGAACTGTGAACTGTGAACTGTGATCTGTGAACTGTGAACTGTGAACTGTGAACTGTGAACTGTGAACTGTGAACTGTGAACTGTGAACTGTGAAGTGTGAACTGTGAAGTGTGAACTGTGAACTGTGAACTGCGATTTGTGAACAGTGAACTGTGAACTGTGAACTGTGAAGTGTGAACTGTGAACTGTGAACTGCGAGCTGTGAACTTTGAAGTGTGCACTGCAAATTGTGAACTGTGAACGGCGGATTGTGAACTGTGAACTGTGAACTGTGAACTGTGAACTGTGAACTGTGAACTGTGAACTGTGAACTGTGAACTGTGAACTGTGAACTGTGAACTGTGAACTGTGAACTGTGAACTGTGAACTGTGAACTGTGAACTGTGAACTGTGAACTGTGAACTGTGAACTGTGAACTGTGAACTGTGAACTGTGAACTGTGAACTGTGAACTGTGAACTGTGAACTGTGAACTGTGAACTGTGAACTGTGAACTGTGAACTGTGAACTGTGAACTGTGAACTGTGAACTGTGAACTGTGAACTGTGAACTGTGAACTGTGAACTGTGAACTGTGAACTGTGAACTGTGAACTGTGAACTGTGAACTGTGAACTGTGAACTGTGAACTGTGAACTGTGAACTGTGAACTGTGAACTGTGAACTGTGAACTGTGAACTGTGAACTGTGAACTGTGAACTGTGAACTGTGAACTGTGAACTGTGAACTGTGAACTGTGAACTGTGAACTGTGAACTGTGAACTGTGAACTGTGAACTGTGAACTGTGAACTGTGAACTGTGAACTGTGAACTGTGAACTGTGAACTGTGAACTGTGAACTGTGAACTGTGAACTGTGAACTGTGAACTGTGAACTGTGAACTGTGAACTGTGAACTGTGAACTGTGAACTGTGAACTGTGAACTGTGAACTGTGAACTGTGAACTGTGAACTGTGAACTGTGAACTGTGAACTGTGAACTGTGAACTGTGAACTGTGAACTGTGAACTGTGAACTGTGAACTGTGAACTGTGAACTGTGAACTGTGAACTGTGAACTGTGAACTGTGAACTGTGAACTGTGAACTGTGATCTGTGAACTGTGAACTGTGAACTGTGAACTGTGAACTGTGAACTGTGAACTGTGAACTGTGAACTGTGAACTGTGAACTGTGAACTGTGAACTGTGAACTGTGAACTGTGAACTGTGAACTGTGAACTGTGAACTGTGAACTGTGAACTGTGAACTGTGAACTGTGAACTGCGAGCTGTGAACTTTGAAGTGTGCACTGCAAATTGTGAACTGTGAACGGCGGATTGTGAACTGTGAACTGTGAACTGTGAACTGTGAACTGTGAACTGTGAACTGTGAACTGTGAACTGTGAACTGTGAACTGTGATCTGTGAACTGTGAACTGTGAACTGTGAACTGTGAACTGTGAACTGTGAAGTGTGAACTGTGAACTGTGAACTGTGAACTGTGAACTGCGATTTGTGAACAGTGAGCTGTGAACTGTGAACTGTGAAGTGTGAACTGTGAACTGTGAACTGCGAGCTGTGAACTTTGAAGTGTGCACTGCAAATTGTGAACTGTGAACGGCGGATTGTGAACTGTGAACTGTGAACTGTGAAGTGTGAACTGTGAACTGTGAACTGTGATCTGTGAACTGTGAACTGTGAACTGTGAACTGTGAACTGTGAACTGTGAACTGTGAACTGTGAACTGTGAACTGTGAAGTGTGAACTGTGAACTGTGAACTGTGAACTGCGAGCTGTGAACTTTGAAGTGTGCACTGCAAATTGTGAACTGTGAACGGCGGATTGTGAACTGTGAAGTGTGAACTGTGAACTGTGAAGTGTGAACTGTGAACTGTGAACTGTGATCTGGGAACTGTGAACTGTGAACTGTGAACTGTGAACTGTGAACTGTGAACTGTGAACTGTGAACTGTGAACTGTGAACTGTGAACTGTGAACTGTGAACTGTGAACTGTGAACTGCGATTTGTGAACAGTGAGCTGTGAACTGTGAACTGTGAAGTGTGAACTGTGAACTGTGAACTGCGAGCTGTGAACTTTGAAGTGTGCACTGCAAATTGTGAACTGTGAACGGCGGATTGTGAACTGTGAACTGTGAACTGTGAAGTGTGAACTGTGAACTGTGAACTGTGATCTGTGAACTGTGAACTGTGAACTGTGAACTGTGAACTGTGAACTGTGAACTGTGAAGTGTGAACTGTGAAGTGTGAACTGTGAAGTGTGAACTGTGAACTGTGAACTGTGAACTGCGAGCTGTGAACTTTGAAGTGTGCACTGCAAATTGTGAACTGTGAACGGCGGATTGTGAACTGTGAACTGTGAACTGTGAAGTGTGAACTGTGAACTGTGAACTGTGATCTGGGAACTGTGAACTGTGAACTGTGAACTGTGAACTGTGAACTGTGAACTGTGAACTGTGAACTGTGAACTGTGAACTGTGAACTGTGAACTGCGAGCTGTGAACTTTGAAGTGTGCACTGCAAATTGTGAACTGTGAACGGCGGATTGTGAACTGTGAACTGTTAACTGTGAACTGGGAACTGTGAGCTGTGAACTAAGAAGGGTGCACTGTGAACTGTGAACTGTGGACTGTGAAGTGTGAACTGTGAACTGTGAACTGTGAACTGTGAACTGTGAACTGTGGACTGTGAAGTGTGAACTGTGAACTGTGAACTGTGAACTGTGAACTGTGAACTGTGAACTGTGAACTGTGAACTGTGAACTGTGAACTGTGAACTGTGAACTGTGAACTGTGAACTGTGAACTGTGAACTGTGAACTGTGAACTGTGAACTGTGAACTGTGAACTGTGAACTGTGAACTGTGAACTGTGAACTGTGATCTGTGAACTGTGAACTGTGAACTGTGAACTGTGAACTGTGAACTGTGAACTGTGAACTGTGAACTGTGAAGTGTGAACTGTGAAGTGTGAACTGTGAACTGTGAACTGCGATTTGTGAACAGTGAACTGTGAACTGTGAACTGTGAAGTGTGAACTGTGAACTGTGAACTGCGAGCTGTGAACTTTGAAGTGTGCACTGCAAATTGTGAACTGTGAACGGCGGATTGTGAACTGTGAACTGTGAACTGTGAAGTGTGAACTGTGATCTGTGAACTGTGAACTGTGAACTGTGAACTGTGAACTGTGAACTGTGAACTGTGAACTGTGAACTGTGAACTGTGAACTGTGAACTGTGAACTGTGAACTGTGAACTGTGAACTGTGAACTGTGAACTGTGAACTGTGAACTGTAAACTGTGAACTGTGAACTGTGAACTGTGAACTGTGAACTGTGAACTGTGAACTGTGAACTGTG
The DNA here is from genome assembly GCA_963971365.1 of Lasioglossum villosulum. Classification (NCBI taxonomy): domain Eukaryota; kingdom Metazoa; phylum Arthropoda; class Insecta; order Hymenoptera; family Halictidae; genus Lasioglossum; species Lasioglossum villosulum. The sequence goes on from CAXARU010000110.1 coordinate 490,890, forward strand.
AACTGTGAACTGTGAACTGTGAACTGTGAACTGTGAACTGTGAACTGTGAACTGTGAACTGTGAACTGTGAACTGTGAACTGTGAACTGTGAACTGTGAACTGTGAACTGTGAACTGTGAACTGTGAAATGTGAACTGTGAACTGTGAACTGTGAACTGTGAACTGTGTACTGTGAACTGTGAACTGTGAACTGTGAACTGTGAACTGTGAAGTGTGAACTGTGAAGTGTGAAGTGTGAACTGTGAACTGTGAACTGCGATTTGTGAACAGTGAACTGTGAACTGTGAATTGTGAACTGTGAACTGTGAACTGTGAACTGTGAACTGTGAACTGTGAACTGTGAACTGTGAAGTGTGAACTGTGAAGTGTGAACTGTGAACTGTGATCTGTGAACTGTGAACTGTGAACTGTGAACTGTGAACTGTGAACTGTGAACTGTGAACTGTGAACTGTGAACTGTGAACTGTGAACTGTGAACTGTGAACTGTGAACTGTGATCTGTGAACTGTGAACTGTGAACTGTGAACTGTGAACTGTGAACTGTGAAGTGTGAACTGTGAAGTGTGAACTGTGAAGTGTGAACTGTGAACTGTGAACTGTGAACTGTGAACTGCGATTTGTGAACAGTGAACTGTGAACTGTGAACTGTGAACTGTGAAGTGTGAACTGTGAACTGTGAACTGCGAGCTGTGAACTTTGAAGTGTGCACTGCCAATTGTGAACTGTGAACTGTGAACTGTGAACTGTGAACTGTGAACTGTGAACTGTGAACTGTGAACTGTGAACTGTGAACTGTGAACTGTGAACTGTGAACTGTGAACTGTGAACTGTGAACTGTGAACTGTGAACTGTGAACTGTGAACTGTGAACTGTGAACTGTGAACTGTGAACTGTGAACTGTGAACTGTGAACTGTGAACTGTGAACTGTGAACTGTGAACTGTGAACTGTGAACTGTGAACTGTGAACTGTGAACTGTGAACTGTGAACTGTGAACTGTGAACTGTGAACTGTGAACTGTGAACTGTGAACTGTGAACTGTGAACTGTGAACTGTGAACTGTGAACTGTGAACTGTGAACTGTGAACTGTGAACTGTGAACTGTGAACTGTGAACTGTGAACTGTGAACTGTGAACTGTGAACTGTGAACTGTGAACTGTGAACTGTGAACTGTGAACTGTGAACTGTGAACTGTGAACTGTGAACTGTGAACTGTGAACTGTGAACTGTGAACTGTGAACTGTGAACTGTGAACTGTGAACTGTGAACTGTGAACTGTGAACTGTGAACTGTGAACTGTGAACTGTGAACTGTGAACTGTGAACTGTGAACTGTGAACTGTGAACTGTGAACTGTGAACTGTGAACTGTGAACTGTGAACTGTGAACTGTGAACTGTGAACTGTGAACTGTGAACTGTGAACTGTGAACTGTGAACTGTGAACTGTGAACTGTGAACTGTGAACTGTGAACTGTTATCTGTGAACTGTGAACTGTGAACTGTGAACTGTGAACTGTGAACTGTGAACTGTGAACTGTGAACTGTGAACTGTGAACTGTGAACTGTGAACTGTGAACTGTGAACTGTGAACTGTGAACTGTGAACTGTGAACTGTGAACTGTGAACTGTGAACTGTGAACTGTGAACTGTGAACTGTGATCTGTGAACTGTGAACTGTGAACTGTGAACTGTGAACTGTGAACTGTGAACTGTGAACTGTGAACTGTGAACTGTGAACTGTGAACTGTGAACTGTGAACTGGGAACTGTGAGCTGTGAACTAAGAACGGTGCACTGTGAACTGTGAACTGTGAACTTTGAAGTGTGCACTGCAAATTGTGAACTGTGAACGGCGGATTGTGAACTGTGAACTGTTAACTGTGAACTGGGAACTGTGAGCTGTGAACTAAGAAGGGTGCACTGTGAACTGTAAACTGTGAACTGTGAACTGTGGACTGTGAAGTGTGAACTGTGAACTGTGAACTGTGAACTGTGAACTGTGAACTGTGATCTGTGAACTGTGAACTGTGAACTGTGAACTGTGAACTGCGAGCTGTGAACTTTGAAGTGTGCACTGCAAATTGTGAACTGTGAACGGCGGATTGTGAACTGTGAACTGTGAACTGTGAACTGTGAACTGTGAACTGTGAACTGTGAACTGTGAACTGTGAACTGTGAACTGTGATCTGTGAACTGTGAACTGTGAACTGTGAACTGTGAACTGTGAACTGTGAAGTGTGAACTGTGAACTGTGAACTGTGAACTGTGAACTGCGATTTGTGAACAGTGAGCTGTGAACTGTGAACTGTGAAGTGTGAACTGTGAACTGTGAACTGCGAGCTGTGAACTTTGAAGTGTGCACTGCAAATTGTGAACTGTGAACGGCGGATTGTGAACTGTGAACTGTGAACTGTGAAGTGTGAACTGTGAACTGTGAACTGTGATCTGTGAACTGTGAACTGTGAACTGTGAACTGTGAACTGTGAACTGTGAACTGTGAACTGTGAACTGTGAACTGTGAACTGCGATTTGTGAACAGTGAACTGTGAACTGTGAATTGTGAACTGTGAACTGTGAACTGTGAACTGTGAACTGTGAACTGTGAAGTGTGAACTGTGAAGTGTGAACTGTGAACTGTGATCTGTGAACTGTGAACTGTGAACTGTGAACTGTGAACTGTGAACTGTGAACTGTGAACTGTGATCTGTGAACTGTGTACTGTGAACTGTGAACTGTGAACTGTGAATTGTGAACTGTGAACTGTGAAGTGTGAACTGTGAAGTGTGAACTGTGAAGTGTGAACTGTGAAGTGTGAACTGTGAACTGTGAACTGTGAACTGCGATTTGTGAACAGTGAACTGTGAACTGTGAATTGTGAACTGTGAACTGTGAACTGTGAACTGTGAACTGTGAACTGTGAACTGTGAACTGTGAACTGTGAACTGTGAACTGTGAACTGTGAACTGTGAACTGTGAACTGTGAACTGTGAACTGTGAACTGTGAACTGTGAACTGTGAACTGTGAACTGTGAACTGTGAACTGTGAACTGTGAACTGTGAACTGTGAACTGTGAACTGTGTACTGTGAACTGTGAACTGTGAACTGTGAACTGTGAACTGTGAACTGTGAACTGTGAACTGTGAACTGTGAACTGCGAGCTGTGAACTTTGAAGTGTGCACTGCAAATTGTGAACTGTGAACGGCGGATTGTGAACTGTGAACTGTTAACTGTGAACTGGGAACTGTGAGCTGTGAACTAAGAAGGGTGCACTGTGAACTGTGAACTGTGGACTGTGAAGTGTGAACTGTGAACTGTGAACTGTGAACTGTGAACTGTGAACTGTGGACTGTGAAGTGTGAACTGTGAACTGTGAACTGTGAACTGTGAACTGTGAACTGTGAACTGTGAACTGTGAACTGTGAACTGTGAACTGTGAACTGTGAACTGTGAACTGTGAACTGTGAACTGTGAACTGTGAACTGTGAACTGTGAACTGTGAACTGTGAACTGTGAACTGTGATCTGTGAACTGTGAACTGTGAACTGTGAACTGTGAACTGTGAACTGTGAACTGTGAACTGTGAACTGTGAAGTGTGAACTGTGAAGTGTGAACTGTGAACTGTGAACTGCGATTTGTGAACAGTGAACTGTGAACTGTGAACTGTGAAGTGTGAACTGTGAACTGTGAACTGCGAGCTGTGAACTTTGAAGTGTGCACTGCAAATTGTGAACTGTGAACGGCGGATTGTGAACTGTGAACTGTGAACTGTGAAGTGTGAACTGTGATCTGTGAACTGTGAACTGTGAACTGTGAACTGTGAACTGTGAACTGTGAACTGTGAACTGTGAACTGTGAACTGTGAACTGTGAACTGTGAACTGTGAACTGTGAACTGTGAACTGTGAACTGTGAACTGTGAACTGTGAACTGTGAACTGTGAACTGTGAACTGTGAACTGTGAACTGTGAACTGTGAACTGTGAACTGTGAACTGTGAACTGTGAACTGTGAACTGTGAACTGTGAACTGTGAACTGTGAACTGTGAACTGTGAACTGTGAACTGTGAACTGTGAACTGTGAACTGTGAACTGTGAACTGTGAACTGTGAACTGTGAACTGTGAACTGTGAACTGTGAACTGTGAACTGTGAACTGTGAACTGTGAACTGTGAACTGTGAACTGTGAACTGTGAACTGTGATCTGTGAACTGTGAACTGTGAACTGTGAACTGTGAACTGTGAACTGTGAAGTGTGAACTGTGAAGTGTGAACTGTGAACTGTGAACTGTGAACTGCGATTTGTGAACAGTGAACTGTGAACTGTGAACTGTGAACTGTGAAGTGTGAACTGTGAAGTGTGAACTGTGAACTGTGAACTGTGAACTGTGAACTGTGAACTGTGAACTGTGAACTGTGAACTGTGAACTGTGAACTGTGAACTGTGAACTGTGAACTGTGAACTGTGAACTGTGAACTGTGAACTGTGAACTGTGAACTGTGAACTGTGAACTGTGAACTGTGAACTGTGAACTGTGAACTGTGAACTGTGAACTGTGAACTGTGAACTGTGAACTGTGAACTGTGAACTGTGAACTGTGAACTGTGAACTGTGAACTGTGAACTGTGAACTGTGAACTGTGAACTGTGAACTGTGAACTGTGAACTGTGAACTGTGAACTGTGAACTGTGAACTGTGAACTGTGAACTGTGAACTGTGAACTGTGAACTGTGAACTGTGAACTGTGAACTGTGAACTGTGAACTGTGAACTGTGAACTGTGAACTGTGAACTGTGAACTGTGAACTGTGAACTGTGAACTGTGAACTGTGAACTGTGAACTGTGAACTGTGAACTGTGAACTGTGAACTGTGAACTGTGAACTGTGAACTGTGAACTGTGAACTGTGAACTGTGAACTGTGAACTGTGAACTGTGAACTGTGAACTGTGAACTGTGAACTGTGAACTGTGAACTGTGAACTGTGAACTGTGAACTGTGAACTGTGAACTGTGAACTGTGAACTGTGAACTGTGAACTGTGAACTGTGAACTGTGAACTGTGAACTGTGAACTGTGAACTGTGAACTGTGAACTGTGAACTGTGAACTGTGAACTGTGAACTGTGAACTGTGAACTGTGAACTGTGAACTGTGAACTGTGAACTGTGAACTGTGAACTGTGAACTGTGAACTGTGAACTGTGAACTGTGAACTGTGAACTGTGAACTGTGAACTGTGAACTGTGAACTGTGAACTGTGAACTGTGAACTGTGAACTGTGAACTGTGAACTGTGAACTGTGAACTGTGAACTGTGAACTGTGAACTGTGAACTGTTATCTGTGAACTGTTATCTGTGAACTGTGAACTGTGAACTGTGAACTGTGAACTGTGAACTGTGAACTGTGAACTGTGAACTGTGAACTGTGAACTGTGAACTGTGAACTGTGAACTGTGAACTGTGAACTGTGAACTGTGAACTGTGAACTGTGAACTGTGAACTGTGAACTGTGAACTGTGAACTGTGAACTGTGATCTGTGAACTGTGAACTGTGAACTGTGAACTGTGAACTGTGAACTGTGAACTGTGAACTGTGAACTGTGAACTGTGAACTGTGAACTGTGAACTGCGAGCTGTGAACTTTGAAGTGTGCACTGCAAATTGTGAACTGTGAACGGCGGATTGTGAACTGTGAACTGTGAACTGTGAACTGTGAACTGTGAACTGTGAACTGTGAACTGTGAACTGTGATCTGTGAACTGTGAACTGTGAACTGTGAACTGTGAACTGTGAACTGTGAAGTGTGAACTGTGAACTGTGAACTGTGAACTGTGAACTGCGATTTGTGAACAGTGAGCTGTGAACTGTGAACTGTGAAGTGTGAACTGTGAACTGTGAACTGCGAGCTGTGAACTTTGAAGTGTGCACTGCAAATTGTGAACTGTGAACGGCGGATTGTGAACTGTGAACTGTGAACTGTGAAGTGTGAACTGTGAACTGTGAACTGTGATCTGTGAACTGTGAACTGTGAACTGTGAACTGTGAACTGTGAACTGTGAACTGTGAACTGTGAACTGTGAACTGTGAACTGTGAACTGTGAACTGTGAAGTGTGAACTGTGAACTGTGAACTGTGAACTGCGAGCTGTGAACTTTGAAGTGTGCACTGCAAATTGTGAACTGTGAACGGCGGATTGTGAACTGTGAACTGTGAACTGTGAAGTGTGAACTGTGAACTGTGAACTGTGATCTGGGAACTGTGAACTGTGAACTGTGAACTGTGAACTGTGAACTGTGAACTGTGAACTGTGAACTGTGAACTGTGAACTGTGAACTGTGAACTGTGAACTGTGAACTGTGAACTGTGAACTGCGATTTGTGAACAGTGAGCTGTGAACTGTGAACTGTGAAGTGTGAACTGTGAACTGTGAACTGCGAGCTGTGAACTTTGAAGTGTGCACTGCAAATTGTGAACTGTGAACTGCGGATTGTGAACTGTGAACTGTGAACTGTGAAGTGTGAACTGTGAACTGTGAACTGTGATCTGTGAACTGTGAACTGTGAACTGTGAACTGTGAACTGTGAACTGTGAAGTGTGAACTGTGAAGTGTGAACTGTGAAGTGTGAACTGTGAACTGTGAACTGTGAACTGCGAGCTGTGAACTTTGAAGTGTGCACTGCAAATTGTGAACTGTGAACGGCGGATTGTGAACTGTGAACTGTGAACTGTGAAGTGTGAACTGTGAACTGTGAACTGTGATCTGGGAACTGTGAACTGTGAACTGTGAACTGTGAACTGTGAACTGTGAACTGTGAACTGTGAACTGTGAACTGTGAACTGTGAACTGTGAACTGTGAACTGCGAGCTGTGAACTTTGAAGTGTGCACTGCAAATTGTGAACTGTGAACGGCGGATTGTGAACTGTGAACTGTTAACTGTGAACTGGGAACTGTGAGCTGTGAACTAAGAAGGGTGCACTGTGAACTGTGAACTGTGGACTGTGAAGTGTGAACTGTGAACTGTGAACTGTGAACTGTGAACTGTGAACTGTGGACTGTGAAGTGTGAACTGTGAACTGTGAACTGTGAACTGTGAACTGTGAACTGTGAACTGT
>CAXARU010000112.1:0-25000 GCA_963971365.1 Lasioglossum villosulum
AGTTCACAGTTCACAGTTCACAGTTCACAGTTCACAGTTCACAGTTCACAGTTCACAGTTCACAGTTCACAGTTCACAGTTCACAGATCACAGTTCACAGATCACAGTTCACAGTTCACAGTTCACAGTTCACAGTTCACAGTTCACAGTTCACAGTTCACAGTTCACAGTTCACAGTTCACAGTTCACAGTTCACAGTTCACAGTTCACAGTTCACAGTTCACAGTTCACAGTTCACAGTTCACAGTTCACAGTTCACAGATCACAGTTCACAGTTCACAGTTCACAGTTCACAGTTCACAGTTCACAGATCACAGTTCACAGATCACAGTTCACAGTTCACAGTTCACAGTTCACAGTTCACAGTTCACAGTTCACAGTTCACAGTTCACAGTTCACAGATCACAGTTCACAGATCACAGTTCACAGTTCACAGTTCACAGTTCACAGTTCACAGTTCACCGTCCTTAGTTCACAGCTCACAGTTCCCAGTTCACAGTTAACAGTTCACAGTTCACAATCCGCCGTTCACAGTTCACAATTTGCACTGCACACTTCAAAGTTCACAGCTCGCAGTTCACAGTTCACAGTTCACAGTTCACTGTTCACAGTTCACAGTTCACAGTTCACAGTTCACAGTTCACAGTTCACAGTTCACAGTTCACAGTTCACAGTTCACAGTTCACAGTTCACAGTTCACAGTTCACAGTTCACAGTTCACAGTTCACAGTTCACAGTTCACAGTTCACAGTTCACAGTTCACAGTTCACAGTTCACAGTTCACAGTTCACAGTTCACAGTTCACAGTTCACAGTTCACAGTTCACAGTTCACAGTTCACAGTTCACAGTTCACAGTTCACAGTTCACAGTTCACAGTTCACAGTTCACAGTTCACAGTTCACAGTTCACAGTTCACAGTTCACAGTTCACAGTTCACAGTTCACAGTTCACAGTTCACAGTTCACAGTTCACAGTTCACAGTTCACAGTTCACAGTTCACAGTTCACAGTTCACAGTTCACAGTTCACAGTTCACAGTTCACAGTTCACAGTTCACAGTTCACAGTTCACAGTTCACAGTTCACAGTTCACAATCCGCCGTTCACAGTTCACAATTTGCAGTGCACACTTCAAAGTTCACAGTTCGCAGTTTACAGTTCACAGTTCACAGTTCACAGTTCACAGTTCACAGTTCACAGTTCACAGTTCACAGTTCACAGTTCACAGTTCACAGTTCACAGTTCACAGTTCACAGTTCACAGTTCACAGTTCACAGTTCACAGTTCACAGTTCACAGTTCACAGTTCACAGTTCACAGTTCACAGTTCACAGTTCACAGTTCACAGTTCACAGTTCACAGTTCACAGTTCACAGTTCACAGTTCACAGTTCACAGTTCACAGTTCACAGTTCACAGTTCACAGTTCACAGTTCACAGTTCACAGTTCACAGTTCGCAGTTCGCAGTTCGCAGTTCACAGTTCGCAGTTCACAGTTCGCAGTTCGCAGTTCACAGTTCACAGTTCACAGTTCACAGTTCACAGTTCACAGTTCACAGTTCACAGTTCACAGTTCACAGTTCACAGTCACAGTTCACAGTTCACAGTTCACAGTTCACAGTTCACAGTTCACAGTTCACAGTTCACAGTTCACAGTTCACAGTTCACAGTTCACAGTTCACAGTTCACAGTTCACAGTTCACAGTTCACAGTTCACAGTTCACAGTTCACAGTTCACAGTTCACAGTTCACAGTTCACAGTTCACAGTTCACAGTTCACAGTTCACAATCCGCCGTTCACAGTTCACAATTTGCAGTGCACACTTCAAAGTTCACAGCTCGCAGTTCACAGTTCACAGTTCACAGTTCACAGTTCACAGTTCACAGTTCACAGTTCACAGTTCACAGTTCACAGTTCACAGTTCACAGTTCACACTTCGCAGTCCACAGTTCGCAGTTCACAGTGCACCCTTCTCAGTTCACAGCTCACAGTTTCCAGTTCACAGTTCACAGTTCACAGTTCACAGTTCACAGTTCACAGTTCACAGTTCACAGTTCACAGTTCACAGTTCACAGTTCACAGTTCACAGTTCACAGTTCACAGTTCACAGTTCACAGTTCACAGTTCACAGTTCACAGTTCACAGTTCACAGTTCACAGTTCACAGTTCACAGTTCACAGTTCACAGTTCACAGTACACAGTTCACAGTTCACAGTTCACTGTTCACAAATCGCAGTTCACAGTTCACAGATCACAGTTCACAGTTCACAGTTCACAGTTCACAGTTCACAGTTCACAGTTCACAGTTCACAGTTCACAGTTCACAGTTCACAGTTCACAGTTCACACTTCACAGTCCACAGTTAGCAGTTCACAGTGCACCCTTCTCAGTTCACAGCTCACAGTTTCCAGTTCACAGTTCACAGTTCACAGTTCACAGTTCACAGTTCACAGTTCACAGTTCACAGTTCACAGTTCACAGTTCACAGTTCACAGTTCACAGTTCACAGTTAACAGTTCACAGTTCACAATCCGCCGTTCACAGTTCACAATTTGCAGTGCACACTTCAAAGTTCACAGCTCGCAGTTCACAGTTCACAGTTCACAGTTCACAGTTCACAGTTCACAGTTCACAGTCCACAGTTCACAGTTCACAGTGCACCCTTCTTAGTTCACAGCTCACAGTTCCCAGTTCACAGTTCACAGTTCACAGTTCCCAGTTCACAGTTCACAGTTCACAGTTCACAGTTCACAGTTCACAGATCACAGTTCACAGTTCACAGTTCACAGTTCACAGTTCACAGTTCACAGTTCACAGTTCACAGTTCACAGTTCACAGTTCACAGTTCACAGTTCACAGTTCACAGTTCACAGTTCACAGTTCACAGTTCACAGTTCACAGTTCACAGTTCACAGTTCACAGTTCACAGTTCACAGTTCACAGTTCACAGTTCACAGTTCACAGTTCACAGTTCACAGTTCACAGTTCACAGTTCACAGTTCACAGTTCACAGTTCACAGTTCACAGTTCACAGTTCACAGTTCACAGTTCACAGTTCACAGTTCACAGTTCACAGTTCACAGTTCACAGTTCACAGTTCACAGTTCACAGTTCACAGTTCACAGTTCACAGTTCACAGTTCACAGTTCACAGTTCACAGTTCACAGTTCACAGTTCACAGTTCACAGTTCACAGTTCACAGTTCACAGTTCACAGTTCACAGTTCACAGTTCACAGTTCACAGTTCACAATCCGCCGTTCACAGTTCACAATTTGCAGTGCACACTTCAAAGTTCACAGTTCGCAGTTTACAGTTCACAGTTCACAGTTCACAGTTCACAGTTCACAGTTCACAGTTCACAGTTCACAGTTCACAGTTCACAGTTCACAGTTCACAGTTCACAGTTCACAGTTCACAGTTCACAGTTCACAGTTCACAGTTCACAGTTCACAGTTCACAGTTCACAGTTCACAGTTCACAGTTCACAGTTCACAGTTCACAGTTCACAGTTCACAGTTCACAGTTCACAGTTCACAGTTCACAGTTCACAGTTCACAGTTCACAGTTCACAGTTCACAGTTCACAGTTCACAGTTCACAGTTCACAGTTCACAGTTCACAGTTCACAGTTCACAGTTCACAGTTCACAGTTCACAGTTCACAGTTCACAGTTCACAGTTCACAGTTCACAATCCGCCGTTCACAGTTCACAATTTGCAGTGCACACTTCAAAGTTCACAGTTCGCAGTTTACAGTTCACAGTTCACAGTTCACAGTTCACAGTTCACAGTTCACAGTTCACAGTTCACAGTTCACAGTTCACAGTTCACAGTTCACAGTTCACAGTTCACAGTTCACAGTTCACAGTTCACAGTTCACAGTTCACAGTTCACAGTTCACAGTTCACAGTTCACAGTTCACAGTTCACAGTTCACAGTTCACAGTTCACAGTTCACAGTTCACAGTTCACAGTTCACAGTTCACAGTTCACAGTTCACAGTTCACAGTTCACAGTTCACAGTTCACAGTTCACAGTTCACAGTTCACAGTTCACAGTTCACAGTTCACAGTTCACAGTTCACAGTTCACAGTCACAGTTCACAGTTCACAGTTCACAGTTCACAGTTCACAGTTCACAGTTCACAGTTCACAGTTCACAGTTCACAGTTCACAGTTCACAGTTCACAGTTCACAGTTCACAGTTCACAGTTCACAGTTCACAGTTCACAGTTCACAGTTCACAGTTCACAGTTCACAGTTCACAATCCGCCGTTCACAGTTCACAATTTGCAGTGCACACTTCAAAGTTCACAGTTCGCAGTTTACAGTTCACAGTTCACAGTTCACAGTTCACAGTTCACAGTTCACAGTTCACAGTTCACAGTTCACAGTTCACAGTTCACAGTTCACAGTTCACAGTTCACAGTTCACAGTTCACAGTTCACAGTTCACAGTTCACAGTTCACAGTTCACAGTTCACAGTTCACAGTTCACAGTTCACAGTTCACAGTTCACAGTTCACAGTTCACAGTTCACAGTTCACAGTTCACAGTTCGCAGTTCACAGTTCGCAGTTCACAGTTCACAGTTCACTGTTCACAGTTCACAGTTCACAGTTCACAGTTCACAGTTCACAGTTCACAGTTCACAGTTCACAGTTCACAGTTCACAGTTCACAGTTCACAGTTCACAGTTCACAGTTCACAGTTCACAGTTCACAGTTCACAGTTCACAGTTCACAGTTCACAGTTCACAGTTCACAGTTCACAGTTCACAGTTCACAGTTCACAGTTCACAGTTCACAGTTCACAGTTCACAGTTCACAGTTCACAGTTCACAGTTCACAGTTCACAGTTCACAGTTCACAGTTCACAGTTCACAGTTCACAGTTCACAGTTCACAGTTCACAGTTCACAGTTCACAGTTCACAGTTCACAGTTCACAGTTCACAGTTCACAGTTCACAGTTCACAGTTCACAGTTCACAGTTCACAGTTCACAGTTCACAGTTCACAGTTCACAGTTCACAGTTCACAATCCGCCGTTCACAGTTCACAATTTGCAGTGCACACTTCAAAGTTCACAGCTCGCAGTTCACAGTTCACAGTTCACAGTTCACAGTTCACAGTTCACAGTTCACAGTTCACAGTTCACAGTCAGTTCACAGTTCTCACAGTCACAGTTCACAGTCAGTTCACAGTTCACAGTTCACACTTCGCAGTCCACAGTTCGCAGTTCACAGTGCACCCTTCTCAGTTCACAGCTCACAGTTTCCAGTTCACAGTTCACAGTTCACAGTTCACAGTTCACAGTTCACAGTTCACAGTTCACAGTTCACAGTTCACAGTTCACAGTTCACAGTTCACAGTTCACAGTTCACAGTTCACAGTTCACAGTTAACAGTTCACAGTTCACAGTTCACAGTTCACAGTTCACAGTTCACAGTACACAGTTCACAGTTCACAGTTCACTGTTCACAAATCGCAGTTCACAGTTCACAGATCACAGTTCACAGTTCACAGTTCACAGTTCACAGTTCACAGTTCACAGTTCACAGTTCACAGTTCACAGTTCACAGTTCACACTTCACAGTCCACAGTTAGCAGTTCACAGTGCACCCTTCTCAGTTCACAGCTCACAGTTTCCAGTTCACAGTTCACAGTTCACAGTTCACAGTTCACAGTTCACAGTTCACAGTTCACAGTTCACAGTTCACAGTTCACAGTTCACAGTTCACAGTTCACAGTTCACAGTTCACAGTTCACAGTTAACAGTTCACAGTTCACAATCCGCCGTTCACAGTTCACAATTTGCAGTGCACACTTCAAAGTTCACAGCTCGCAGTTCACAGTTCACAGTTCACAGTTCACAGTTCACAGTTCACAGTTCACAGTCCACAGTTCACAGTTCACAGTGCACCCTTCTTAGTTCACAGCTCACAGTTCCCAGTTCACAGTTCACAGTTCACAGTTCCCAGTTCACAGTTCACAGTTCACAGTTCACAGTTCACAGTTCACAGTTCACAGATCACAGTTCACAGTTCACAGTTCACAGTTCACAGTTCACAGTTCACAGTTCACAGTTCACAGTTCACAGTTCACAGTTCACAGTTCACAGTTCACAGTTCACAGTTCACAGTTCAGAGTTCACAGTTCACAGTTCACAGTTCACAGTTCACAGTTCACAGTTCACAGTTCACAGTTCACAGTTCACAGTTCACAGTTCACAGTTCACAGTTCACAGTTCAGAGTTCACAGTTCACAGTTCACAGTTCACAGTTCACAGTTCACAGTTCACAGTTCACAGTTCACAGTTCACAGTTCACAGTTCACAGTTCACAGTTCACAGTTCACAGTTCACAGTTCACAGTTCACAGTTCACAGTTCACAGTTCACAGTTCACAGTTCACAGTTCACAGTTCACAGTTCACAGTTCACAGTTCACAGTTCACAGTTCACAGTTCACAGTTCACAGTTCACAGTTCACAGTTCACAGTTCACAGTTCACAGTTCACAGTTCACAGTTCACAGTTCACAGTTCACAGTTCACAGTTCACAGTTCACAGTTCACAGTTCACAGTTCACAGTTCACAGTTCACAGTTCACAGTTCACAGTTCACAGTTCACAGTTCACAGTTCACAGTTCACAGTTCACAGTTCACAGTTCACAGTTCACAGTTCACATTTCACAGTTCACAGTTCACAGTTCACAGTTCACAGTTCACAGTTCACAGTTCACAGTTCACAGTTCACAGTTCACAGTTCACAGTTCACAGTTCACAGTTCACAGTTCACAGTTCACAGTTCACAGTTCACAGTTCACAGTTCACAGTTCACAGTTCACAGTTCACAGTTCACAGTTCACAGTTCACAGTTCACAGTTCACAGTTCACAGTTCACAGTTCACAGTTCACAGTTCACAGTTCACAGTTCACAGTTCACAGTTCACAGTTCACAGTTCACAGTTCACAGTTCACAGTTCACAGTTCACAGTTCACAGTTCACAGTTCACAGTTCACAGTTCACAATCCGCCGTTCACAGTTCACAATTTGCAGTGCACACTTCAAAGTTCACAGTTCGCAGTTTACAGTTCACAGTTCACAGTTCACAGTTCACAGTTCACAGTTCACAGTTCACAGTTCACAGTTCACAGTTCACAGTTCACAGTTCACAGTTCACAGTTCACAGTTCACAGTTCACAGTTCACAGTTCACAGTTCACAGTTCACAGTTCACAGTTCACAGTTCACAGTTCACAGTTCACAGTTCACAGTTCACAGTTCACAGTTCACAGTTCACAGTTCACAGTTCACAGTTCACAGTTCACAGTTCACAGTTCACAGTTCACAGTTCACAGTTCACAGTTCACAGTTCACAGTTCACAGTTCACAGTTCACAGTTCACAGTTCACAGTTCACAGTTCACAGTTCACAGTTCACAGTTCACAGTTCACAATCCGCCGTTCACAGTTCACAATTTGCAGTGCACACTTCAAAGTTCACAGTACAGTTCACAGTTCACAGTTCACAGTTCACAGTTCACAGTTCACAGTTCACAGTTCACAGTTCACAGTTCACAGTTCACAGTTCACAGTTCACAGTTCACAGTTCACAGTTCACAGTTCACAGTTCACAGTTCACAGTCACAGTTCACAGTTCACAGTTCACAGTTCACAGTTCACAGTTCACAGTTCACAGTTCACAGTTCACAGTTCACAGTTCACAGTTCACAGTTCACAGTTCACAGTTCACAGTTCACAGTTCACAGTTCACAGTTCACAGTTCACAGTTCACAGTTCACAGTTCACAGTTCACAGTTCACAGTTCACAGTTCACAGTTCACAGTTCACAGTTCACAGTTCACAGTTCACAGTTCACAGTTCACAGTTCACAATCCGCCGTTCACAGTTCACAATTTGCAGTGCACACTTCAAAGTTCACAGCTCGCAGTTCACAGTTCACAGTTCACAGTTCACAGTTCACAGTTCACAGTTCACAGTTCACAGTTCACAGTTCACAGTTCACAGTTCACAGTTCACAGTTCACAGTTCACAGTTCACAGTTCACAGTTGACAGTTGACAGTTCACAGTTCACAGTTCACAGTTCACAGTTCACAGTTCACAGTTCACAGTTCACAGTTCACAGTTCACAGTTCACAGTTCACAGTTCACAGTTCACAGTTCACAGTTCACAGTTCACAGTTCACAGTTCACAGTTCACAGCTCACAGCTCACAGTTCACAGTTCACAGTTCACAGTTCACAGTTCACAGTTCACAGTTCACAGTTCACAGTTCACAGTTCACAGTTCACAGTTCACAGTTCACAGTTCACAGTTCACAGTTCACAGTTCACAGTTCACAGTTCACAGTTCACAGTTCACAGTTCACAGTTCACAGTTCACAGTTCACAGTTCACAGTTCACAGTTCACAGTTCACAGTTCACAGTTCACAGTTCACAGTTCACAGTTCACAGTTCACAGTTCACAGTTCACAGTTCACAGTTCACAGTTCACAGTTCACAGTTCACAGTTCACAGTTCACAGTTCACAGTTCACAGTTCACAGTTCACAGTTCACAGTCACAGTTCACAGTTCACAGTTCACAGTTCACAGTTCACAGTTCACAGTTCACAGTTCACAGTTCACAGTTCACAGTTCACAGTTCACAGTTCACAGTTCACAGTTCACAGTTCACAGTTCACAGTTCACAGTTCACAGTTCACAGTTCACAGTTCACAGTTCACAGTTCACAGTTCACAATCCGCCGTTCACAGTTCACAATTTGCAGTGCACACTTCAAAGTTCACAGCTCGCAGTTCACAGTTCACAGTTCACAGTTCACAGTTCACAGTTCACAGTTCACAGTTCACGCTTCGCAGTCCACAGTTCGCAGTTCACAGTGCACCCTTCTCAGTTCACAGCTCACAGTTTCCAGTTCACAGTTCACAGTTCACAGTTCACAGTTCACAGTTCACAGTTCACAGTTCACAGTTCACAGTTCACAGTTCACAGTTCACAGTTCACAGTTCACAGTTCACAGTTCACAGTTCACAGTTCACAGTTCACAGTTCACAGTTAACAGTTCACAGTTCACAGTTCACAGTTCACAGTTCACAGTTCACAGTTCACAGTACACAGTTCACAGTTCACAGTTCACTGTTCACAAATCGCAGTTCACAGTTCACAGATCACAGTTCACAGTTCACAGTTCACAGTTCACAGTTCACAGTTCACAGTTCACAGTTCACAGTTCACAGTTCACAGTTCACAGTTCACAGTTCACAGTTCACAGTTAACAGTTCACAGTTCACAATCCGCCGTTCACAGTTCACAATTTGCAGTGCACACTTCAAAGTTCACAGCTCGCAGTTCACAGTTCACAGTTCACAGTTCACAGTTCACAGTTCACAGTCCACAGTTCACAGTTCACAGTGCACCCTTCTTAGTTCACAGCTCACAGTTCCCAGTTCACAGTTCACAGTTCACAGTTCCCAGTTCACAGTTCACAGTTCACAGTTCACAGTTCACAGTTCACAGTTCACAGTTCACAGATCACAGTTCACAGTTCACAGTTCACAGTTCACAGTTCACAGTTCACAGTTCACAGTTCACAGTTCACAGTTCACAGTTCACAGTTCACAGTTCAGAGTTCACAGTTCACAGTTCACAGTTCACAGTTCACAGTTCACAGTTCACAGTTCACAGTTCACAGTTCACAGTTCACAGTTCACAGTTCACAGTTCACAGTTCACAGTTCACAGTTCACAGTTCACAGTTCACAGTTCACAGTTCACAGTTCACAGTTCACAGTTCACAGTTCACAGTTCACAGTTCACAGTTCACAGTTCACAGTTCACAGTTCACAGTTCACAGTTCACAGTTCACAGTTCACAGTTCACAGTTCACAGTTCACAGTTCACAGTTCACAGTTCACAGTTCACAGTTCACAGTTCACAGTTCACAGTTCACAGTTCACAGTTCACAGTTCACAGTTCACAGTTCACAGTTCACAGTTCACAGTTCACAGTTCACAGTTCACAGTTCACAGTTCACAGTTCACAGTTCACAGTTCACAGTTCACAGTTCACAGTTCACAGTTCACAGTTCACAGTTCACAGTTCACAGTTCACAGTTCACAGTTCACAGTTCACAGTTCACAGTTCACAGTTCACAGTTCACAGTTCACAATCCGCCGTTCACAGTTCACAATTTGCAGTGCACACTTCAAAGTTCACAGTTCGCAGTTTACAGTTCACAGTTCACAGTTCACAGTTCACAGTTCACAGTTCACAGTTCACAGTTCACAGTTCACAGTTCACAGTTCACAGTTCACAGTTCACAGTTCACAGTTCACAGTTCACAGTTCACAGTTCACAGTTCACAGTTCACAGTTCACAGTTCACAGTTCACAGTTCACAGTTCACAGTTCACAGTTCACAGTTCACAGTTCACAGTTCACAGTTCACAGTTCACAGTTCACAGTTCACAGTTCACAGTTCACAGTTCACAGTTCACAGTTCACAGTTCACAGTTCACAGTTCACAGTTCACAGTTCACAGTTCACAGTTCACAGTTCACAGTTCACAGTTCACAGTTCACAGTTCACAGTTCACAATCCGCCGTTCACAGTTCACAATTTGCAGTGCACACTTCAAAGTTCACAGTTCGCAGTTTACAGTTCACAGTTCACAGTTCACAGTTCACAGTTCACAGTTCACAGTTCACAGTTCACAGTTCACAGTTCACAGTTCACAGTTCACAGTTCACAGTTCACAGTTCACAGTTCACAGTTCACAGTCACAGTTCACAGTTCACAGTTCACAGTTCACAGTTCACAGTTCACAGTTCACAGTTCACAGTTCACAGTTCACAGTTCACAGTTCACAGTTCACAGTTCACAGTTCACAGTTCACAGTTCACAGTTCACAGTTCACAGTTCACAGTTCACAGTTCACAGTTCACAGTTCACAGTTCACAGTTCACAGTTCACAGTTCACAGTTCACAGTTCACAGTTCACAGTTCACAATCCGCCGTTCACAGTTCACAATTTGCAGTGCACACTTCAAAGTTCACAGCTCGCAGTTCACAGTTCACAGTTCACAGTTCACAGTTCACAGTTCACAGTTCACAGTTCACAGTTCACAGTTCACAGTTCACAGTTCACAGTTCACAGTTCACAGTTCACAGTTCACAGTTCACAGTTCACAGTTCACAGTTCACAGTTCACAGTTCACAGTTCACAGTTCACAGTTCACAGTTCACAGTTCACAGTTCACAGTTCACAGTTCACAGTTCACAGTTCACAGTTCACAGTTCACAGTTCACAGTTCACAGTTCACAGTTCACAGTTCACAGTTCACAGTTCACAGCTCACAGCTCACAGTTCACAGTTCACAGTTCACAGTTCACAGTTCACAGTTCACAGTTCACAGTTCACAGTTCACAGTTCACAGTTCACAGTTCACAGTTCACAGTTCACAGTTCACAGTTCACAGTTCACAGTTCACAGTTCACAGTTCACAGTTCACAGTTCACAGTTCACAGTTCACAGTTCACAGTTCACAGTTCACAGTTCACAGTTCACAGTTCACAGTTCACAGTTCACAGTTCACAGTTCACAGTTCACAGTTCACAGTTCACAGTTCACAGTTCACAGTTCACAGTTCACAGTTCACAGTTCACAGTTCACAGTTCACAGTTCACAGTCACAGTTCACAGTTCACAGTTCACAGTTCACAGTTCACAGTTCACAGTTCACAGTTCACAGTTCACAGTTCACAGTTCACAGTTCACAGTTCACAGTTCACAGTTCACAGTTCACAGTTCACAGTTCACAGTTCACAGTTCACAGTTCACAGTTCACAGTTCACAGTTCACAGTTCACAATCCGCCGTTCACAGTTCACAATTTGCAGTGCACACTTCAAAGTTCACAGCTCGCAGTTCACAGTTCACAGTTCACAGTTCACAGTTCACAGTTCACAGTTCACAGTTCACACTTCGCAGTCCACAGTTCGCAGTTCACAGTGCACCCTTCTCAGTTCACAGCTCACAGTTTCCAGTTCACAGTTCACAGTTCACAGTTCACAGTTCACAGTTCACAGTTCACAGTTCACAGTTCACAGTTCACAGTTCACAGTTCACAGTTCACAGTTCACAGTTCACAGTTCACAGTTCACAGTTCACAGTTCACAGTTCACAGTTAACAGTTCACAGTTCACAGTTCACAGTTCACAGTTCACAGTTCACAGTTCACAGTACACAGTTCACAGTTCACAGTTCACTGTTCACAAATCGCAGTTCACAGTTCACAGATCACAGTTCACAGTTCACAGTTCACAGTTCACAGTTCACAGTTCACAGTTCACAGTTCACAGTTCACAGTTCACAGTTCACAGTTCACAGTTCACAGTTCACAGTTCACAGTTCACAGTTCACAGTTCACAGTTCACAGTTCACAGTTCACAGTTCACAGTTCACAGTTCACAGTTCACAGTTCACAGTTCACAGTTCACAGTTCACAGTTCACAGTTCACAGTTCACAGTTCACAGTTCACAGTTCACAGTTCACAGTTCACAGTTCACAGTTCACAGTTCACAGTTCACAGTTCACAGTTCACAGTTCACAGTTCACAATCCGCCGTTCACAGTTCACAATTTGCAGTGCACACTTCAAAGTTCACAGTTCGCAGTTTACAGTTCACAGTTCACAGTTCACAGTTCACAGTTCACAGTTCACAGTTCACAGTTCACAGTTCACAGTTCACAGTTCACAGTTCACAGTTCACAGTTCACAGTTCACAGTTCACAGTTCACAGTTCACAGTTCACAGTTCACAGTTCACAGTTCACAGTTCACAGTTCACAGTTCACAGTTCACAGTTCACAGTTCACAGTTCACAGTTCGCAGTTCACAGTTCACAGTTCACAGTTCACAGTTCACAGTTCACAGTTCACAG
Source organism: Lasioglossum villosulum (assembly GCA_963971365.1). Classification (NCBI taxonomy): domain Eukaryota; kingdom Metazoa; phylum Arthropoda; class Insecta; order Hymenoptera; family Halictidae; genus Lasioglossum; species Lasioglossum villosulum. The sequence continues at coordinate 12,954 of CAXARU010000112.1, forward strand.
TTCACAGTTCACAGTTCACAGTTCACAGTTCACAGTTCACAGTTCACAGTTCACAGTTCACAGTTCACAGTTCACAGTTCACAGTTCACAGTTCACAGTTCACAGTTCACAGTTCACAGTTCACAGTTCACAGTTCACAGTTCACAGTTCACAGTTCACAGTTCACAGTCACAGTTCACAGTTCACAGTTCACAGTTCACAGTTCACAGTTCACAGTTCACAGTTCACAGTTCACAGTTCACAGTTCACAGTTCACAGTTCACAGTTCACAGTTCACAGTTCACAGTTCACAGTTCACAGTTCACAGTTCACAGTTCACAGTTCACAGTTCACAGTTCACAGTTCACAGTTCACAGTTCACAGTTCACAGTTCACAATCCGCCGTTCACAGTTCACAATTTGCAGTGCACACTTCAAAGTTCACAGCTCGCAGTTCACAGTTCACAGTTCACAGTTCACAGTTCACAGTTCACAGTTCACAGTTCACAGTTCACAGTTCACAGTTCACAGTTCACACTTCGCAGTCCACAGTTCGCAGTTCACAGTGCACCCTTCTCAGTTCACAGCTCACAGTTTCCAGTTCACAGTTCACAGTTCACAGTTCACAGTTCACAGTTCACAGTTCACAGTTCACAGTTCACAGTTCACAGTTCACAGTTCACAGTTCACAGTTCACAGTTCACAGTTCACAGTTAACAGTTCACAGTTCACAGTTCACAGTTCACAGTTCACAGTTCACAGTACACAGTTCACAGTTCACAGTTCACTGTTCACAAATCGCAGTTCACAGTTCACAGATCACAGTTCACAGTTCACAGTTCACAGTTCACAGTTCACAGTTCACAGTTCACAGTTCACAGTTCACAGTTCACAGTTCACAGTTCACAGTCCACAGTTAGCAGTTCACAGTGCACCCTTCTCAGTTCACAGCTCACAGTTTCCAGTTCACAGTTCACAGTTCACAGTTCACAGTTCACAGTTCACAGTTCACAGTTCACAGTTCACAGTTCACAGTTCACAGTTCACAGTTCACAGTTCACAGTTCACAGTTAACAGTTCACAGTTCACAATCCGCCGTTCACAGTTCACAATTTGCAGTGCACACTTCAAAGTTCACAGCTCGCAGTTCACAGTTCACAGTTCACAGTTCACAGTTCACAGTTCACAGTCCACAGTTCACAGTTCACAGTGCACCCTTCTTAGTTCACAGCTCACAGTTCCCAGTTCACAGTTCACAGTTCACAGTTCCCAGTTCACAGTTCACAGTTCACAGTTCACAGTTCACAGTTCACAGTTCACAGTTCACAGTTCACAGTTCACAGTTCACAGTTCACAGTTCACAGTTCACAGTTCACAGTTCACAGTTCACAGTTCACAGTTCACAGTTCACAGTTCACAGTTCACAGTTCACAGTTCACAGTTCACAGTTCACAGTTCACAGTTCACAGTTCACAGTTCACAGTTCACAGTTCACAGTTCACAGTTCACAGTTCACAGTTCACAGTTCACAGTTCACAGTTCACAGTTCACAGTTCACAGTTCAGAGTTCACAGTTCACAGTTCACAGTTCACAGTTCACAGTTCACAGTTCACAGTTCACAGTTCACAGTTCACAGTTCACAGTTCACAGTTCACAGTTCACAGTTCACAGTTCACAGTTCACAGTTCACAGTTCACAGTTCACAGTTCACAGTTCACAGTTCACAGTTCACAGTTCACATTTCACAGTTCACAGTTCACAGTTCACAGTTCACAGTTCACAGTTCACAGTTCACAGTTCACAGTTCACAGTTCACAGTTCACAGTTCACAGTTCACAGTTCACAGTTCACAGTTCACAGTTCACAGTTCACAGTTCACAGTTCACAGTTCACAGTTCACAGTTCACAGTTCACAGTTCACAGTTCACAGTTCACAGTTCACAGTTCACAGTTCACAGTTCACAGTTCACAGTTCACAGTTCACAGTTCACAGTTCACAGTTCACAGTTCACAGTTCACAGTTCACAGTTCACAGTTCACAGTTAACAGTTCACAGTTCACAGTTCACAGTTCACAGTTCACAGTACACAGTTCACAGTTCACAGTTCACTGTTCACAAATCGCAGTTCACAGTTCACAGATCACAGTTCACAGTTCACAGTTCACAGTTCACAGTTCACAGTTCACAGTTCACAGTTCACAGTTCACAGTTCACAGTTCACAGTCCACAGTTAGCAGTTCACAGTGCACCCTTCTCAGTTCACAGCTCACAGTTTCCAGTTCACAGTTCACAGTTCACAGTTCACAGTTCACAGTTCACAGTTCACAGTTCACAGTTCACAGTTCACAGTTCACAGTTCACAGTTCACAGTTAACAGTTCACAGTTCACAATCCGCCGTTCACAGTTCACAATTTGCAGTGCACACTTCAAAGTTCACAGCTCGCAGTTCACAGTTCACAGTTCACAGTTCACAGTTCACAGTTCACAGTCCACAGTTCACAGTTCACAGTGCACCCTTCTTAGTTCACAGCTCACAGTTCCCAGTTCACAGTTCACAGTTCACAGTTCCCAGTTCACAGTTCACAGTTCACAGTTCACAGTTCACAGTTCACAGTTCACAGTTCACAGTTCACAGTTCACAGTTCACAGTTCACAGTTCACAGTTCACAGTTCACAGTTCACAGTTCACAGTTCACAGTTCACAGTTCACAGTTCACAGTTCACAGTTCACAGTTCACAGTTCACAGTTCACAGTTCACAGTTCACAGTTCACAGTTCACAGTTCACAGTTCACAGTTCACAGTTCACAGTTCACAGTTCACAGTTCACAGTTCACAGTTCACAGTTCACAGTTCAGAGTTCACAGTTCACAGTTCACAGTTCACAGTTCACAGTTCACAGTTCACAGTTCACAGTTCACAGTTCACAGTTCACAGTTCACAGTTCACAGTTCACAGTTCACAGTTCACAGTTCACAGTTCACAGTTCACAGTTCACAGTTCACAGTTCACAGTTCACAGTTCACAGTTCACAGTTCACATTTCACAGTTCACAGTTCACAGTTCACAGTTCACAGTTCACAGTTCACAGTTCACAGTTCACAGTTCACAGTTCACAGTTCACAGTTCACAGTTCACAGTTCACAGTTCACAGTTCACAGTTCACAGTTCACAGTTCACAGTTCACAGTTCACAGTTCACAGTTCACAGTTCACAGTTCACAGTTCACAGTTCACAGTTCACAGTTCACAGTTCACAGTTCACAGTTCACAGTTCACAGTTCACAGTTCACAGTTCACAGTTCACAGTTCACAGTTCACAGTTCACAGTTCACAGTTCACAGTTCACAGTTCACAGTTCACAGTTCACAGTTCACAGTTCACAGTTCACAGTTCACAGTTCACAGTTCACAGTTCACAGTTCACAGTTCACAGTTCACAGTTCACAGTTCACAGTTCACAGTTCACAGTTCACAGTTCACAGTTCACAGTTCACAGTTCACAGTTCACAGTTCACAGTTCACAGTTCACAGTTCACAGTTCACAGTTCACAGTTCACAGTTCACAGTTCACAGTTCACAGTTCACAGTTCACAGTTCACAGTTCACAGTTCACAGTTCACAGTTCACAGTTCACAGTTCACAGTTCACAGTTCACAGTTCACAGTTCACAGTTCACAGTTCACAGTTCACAGTTCACAGTTCACAGTTCACAGTTCACAGTTCACAGTTCACAATCCGCCGTTCACAGTTCACAATTTGCAGTGCACACTTCAAAGTTCACAGTTCGCAGTTTACAGTTCACAGTTCACAGTTCACAGTTCACAGTTCACAGTTCACAGTTCACAGTTCACAGTTCACAGTTCACAGTTCACAGTTCACAGTTCACAGTTCACAGTTCACAGTTCACAGTTCACAGTTCACAGTTCACAGTTCACAGTTCACAGTTCACAGTTCACAGTTCACAGTTCACAGTTCACAGTTCACAGTTCACAGTTCACAGCTCACAGTTTCCAGTTCACAGTTCACAGTTCACAGTTCACAGTTCACAGTTCACAGTTCACAGTTCACAGTTAACAGTTCACAGTTCACAATCCGCCGTTCACAGTTCACAATTTGCAGTGCACACTTCAAAGTTCACAGCTCGCAGTTCACAGTTCACAGTTCACAGTTCACAGTTCACAGTTCACAGTCCACAGTTCACAGTTCACAGTGCACCCTTCTTAGTTCACAGCTCACAGTTCCCAGTTCACAGTTCACAGTTCACAGTTCACAGCTCACAGTTCCCAGTTCACAGTTAACAGTTCACAGTTCACAGTTCACAGTTCAGAGTTCACAGTTCACAGTTCACAGTTCACAGTTCACAGTTCACAGTTCACAGTTCACAGTTCACAGTTCACAGTTCACAGTTCACAGTTCACAGTTCACAGTTCACAGTTCACAGTTAACAGTTCACAGTTCACAAATCGCAGTTCACAGTTCACAGTTCACAGCTCACAGTTTCCAGTTCACAGTTCACAGTTCACAGTTCACAGTTCACAGTTCACAGTTCACAGTTCACAGTTCACAGTTCACAGTTCACAGTTAACAGTTCACAGTTCACAATCCGCCGTTCACAGTTCACAATTTGCAGTGCACACTTCAAAGTTCACAGCTCGCAGTTCACAGTTCACAGTTCACAGTTCACAGTTCACAGTTCACAGTCCACAGTTCACAGTTCACAGTGCACCCTTCTTAGTTCACAGCTCACAGTTCCCAGTTCACAGTTCACAGTTCACAGCTCACAGTTCCCAGTTCACAGTTAACAGTTCACAGTTCACAGTTCACAGTTCAGAGTTCACAGTTCACAGTTCACAGTTCACAGTTCACAGTTCACAGTTCACAGTTCACAGTTCACAGTTCACAGTTCACAGTTCACAGTTCACAGTTCACAGTTAACAGTTCACAGTTCACAAATCGCAGTTCACAGTTCACAGTTCACAGTTAACAGTTCACACTTCACAGTTCACAGTTCACAGTTCACAGTTCACAGTTCACAGTTCACAGTTCACAGTTCACAGTTCACAGTTCACAGTTCACAGTTCACAGTTCACAGTTCACAGTTCACAGTTCACAGTTCACAGTTCACAGTTCACAGTTCACAGTTCACAGTTCACAGTTCACAGTTCACAGTTCACAGTTCACAGTTCACAGTTCACAGTTCACAGTTCACAGTTCACAGTTCACAGTTCACAGTTCACAGTTCACAGTTCACAGTTCACAGTTCACAGTTCACAGTTCACAGTTCACAGTTCACAGTTCACAGTTCACAGTTCACAGTTCACAGTTCACAGTTCACAGTTCACAGTTCACAGTTCACAGTTCACAGTTCACAGTTCACAGTTCACAGTTCACAGTTCACAGTTCACAGTTCACAGTTCACAGTTCACAGTTCACAGTTCACAGTTCACAGTTCACAGTTCACAGTTCACAGTTCACAGTTCACAGTTCACAGTTCACAGTTCACAGTTCACAGTTCACAGTTCACAGTTCACAGTTCACAGTTCACAGTTCACAGTTCACAGTTCACAGTTCACAGTTCACAGTTCACAGTTCACAGTTCACAGTTCACAGTTCACAGTTCACAGTTCACAGTTCACAGTTCACAGTTCACAGTTCACAGTTCACAGTTCACAGTTCACAGTTCACAGTTCACAGTTCACAGTTCACAGTTCACAGTTCACAGTTCACAGTTCACAGTTCACAGTTCACAGTTCACAGTTCACAGTTCACAGTTCACAGTTCACAGTTCACAGTTCACAGTTCACAGTTCACAGTTCACAGTTCACAGTTCACAGTTCACAGTTCACAGTTCACAGTTCACAGTTCACAGTTCACAGTTCACAGTTCACAGTTCACAGTTCACAGTTCACAGTTCACAGTTCACAGTTCACAGTTCACAGTTCACAGTTCACAGTTCACAGTTCACAGTCACAGTTCACAGTTCACAGTTCACAGTTCACAGTTCACAGTTCACAGTTCACAGTTCACAGTTCACAGTTCACAGTTCACAGTTCACAGTTCACAGTTCACAATCCGCCGTTCACAGTTCACAATTTGCAGTGCACACTTCAAAGTTCACAGCTCGCAGTTCACAGTTCACAGTTCACAGTTCACAGTTCACAGTTCACAGTTCACAGTTCACAGTTCACAGTTCACAGTTCACAGTTCACAGTTCACAGTTCACAGTTCACACTTCGCAGTCCACAGTTCGCAGTTCACAGTGCACCCTTCTCAGTTCACAGCTCACAGTTTCCAGTTCACAGTTCACAGTTCACAGTTCACAGTTCACAGTTCACAGTTCACAGTTCACAGTTCACAGTTCACAGTTCACAGTTCACAGTTCACAGTTCACAGTTCACAGTTCACAGTTCACAGTTCACAGTTCACAGTTCACAGTTCACAGTTAACAGTTCACAGTTCACAGTTCACAGTTCACAGTTCACAGTTCACAGTTCACAGTACACAGTTCACAGTTCACAGTTCACTGTTCACAAATCGCAGTTCACAGTTCACAGATCACAGTTCACAGTTCACAGTTCACAGTTCACAGTTCACAGTTCACAGTTCACAGTTCACAGTTCACAGTTCACAGTTCACAGTTCACACTTCACAGTCCACAGTTAGCAGTTCACAGTGCACCCTTCTCAGTTCACAGCTCACAGTTTCCAGTTCACAGTTCACAGTTCACAGTTCACAGTTCACAGTTCACAGTTCACAGTTCACAGTTCACAGTTCACAGTTCACAGTTCACAGTTCACAGTTCACAGTCACAGTTCACAGTTCACAGTTCACAGTTCACAGTTCACAGTTCACAGTTCACAGTTCACAGTTCACAGTTCACAGTTCACAGTTCACAGTTCACAGTTCACAGTTCACAGTTCACAGTTCACAGTTCACAGTTCACAGTTCACAGTTCACAGTTCACAGTTCACAGTTCACAGTTCACAGTTCACAGTTCACAATCCGCCGTTCACAGTTCACAATTTGCAGTGCACACTTCAAAGTTCACAGCTCGCAGTTCACAGTTCACAGTTCACAGTTCACAGTTCACAGTTCACAGTTCACAGTTCACAGTTCACAGTTCACAGTTCACAGTTCACAGTTCACAGTTCACAGTTCACAGTTCACAGTTCACAGTTCACAGTTCACAGTTCACAGTTCACAGTTCACAGTTCACAGTTCACAGTTCACAGTTCACAGTTCACAGTTCACAGTTCACAGTTCACAGTTCACAGTTCACAGTTCACAGTTCACAGTTCACAGTTCACAGTTCACAGTTCACAGTTCACAGTTCACAGTTCACAGTTCACAGTTCACAGTTCACAGTTCACAGTTCACAGTTCACAGTTCACAGTTCACAGTTCACAATCCGCCGTTCACAGTTCACAATTTGCAGTGCACACTTCAAAGTTCACAGTTCGCAGTTTACAGTTCACAGTTCACAGTTCACAGTTCACAGTTCACAGTTCACAGTTCACAGTTCACAGTTCACAGTTCACAGTTCACAGTTCACAGTTCACAGTTCACAGTTCACAGTTCACAGTTCACAGTTCACAGTTCACAGTTCACAGTTCACAGTTCACAGTTCACAGTTCACAGTTCACAGTTCACAGTTCACAGTTCGCAGTTCACAGTTCACAGTTCACAGTTCACAGTTCACAGTTCACAGTTCACAGTTCACAGTTCACAGTTCACAGTTCACAGTTCACAGTTCACAGTTCACAGTTCACAGTTCACAGTTCACAGTTCACAGTTCACAATCCGCCGTTCACAGTTCACAATTTGCAGTGCACACTTCAAAGTTCACAGCTCGCAGTTCACAGTTCACAGTTCACAGTTCACAGTTCACAGTTCACAGTTCACAGTTCACAGTTCACAGTTCACAGTTCACAGTTCACAGTTCACAGTTCACAGTTCACAGTTCACAGTTCACAGTTCACAGTTCACAGTTCACAGTTCACAGTTCACAGTTCACAGTTCACAGTTCACAGTTCACAGTTCACAGTTCACAGTTCACAGTTCACAGTTCACAGTTCACAGTTCACAGTTCACAGTTCACAGTTCACAGTTCACAGTTCACAGTTCACAGTTCACAGTTCACAGTTCACAGTTCACAGTTCACAGTTCACAGTTCACAGTTCACAGTTCACAGTTCACAGTTCACAGTTCACAGTTCACAATCCGCCGTTCACAGTTCACAATTTGCAGTGCACACTTCAAAGTTCACAGTTCGCAGTTTACAGTTCACAGTTCACAGTTCACAGTTCACAGTTCACAGTTCACAGTTCACAGTTCACAGTTCACAGTTCACAGTTCACAGTTCACAGTTCACAGTTCACAGTTCGCAGTTCACAGTTCACAGTTCACAGTTCACAGTTCACAGTTCACAGTTCACAGTTCACAGTTCACAGTTCACAGTTCACAGTTCACAGTTCACAGTTCACAGTTCACAGTTCACAGTTCACAGTTCACAGTTCACAGTTCACAGTTCACAGTTCACAGTTCACAGTTCACAGTTCACAGTCACAGTTCACAGTTCACAGTTCACAGTTCACAGTTCACAGTTCACAGTTCACAGTTCACAGTTCACAGTTCACAGTTCACAGTTCACAGTTCACAGTTCACAGTTCACAGTTCACAGTTCACAGTTCACAGTTCACAGTTCACAGTTCACAGTTCACAGTTCACAGTTCACAATCCGCCGTTCACAGTTCACAATTTGCAGTGCACACTTCAAAGTTCACAGCTCGCAGTTCACAGTTCACAGTTCACAGTTCACAGTTCACAGTTCACAGTTCACAGTTCACAGTTCACAGTTCACAGTTCACAGTTCACACTTCGCAGTCCACAGTTCGCAGTTCACAGTGCACCCTTCTCAGTTCACAGCTCACAGTTTCCAGTTCACAGTTCACAGTTCACAGTTCACAGTTCACAGTTCACAGTTCACAGTTCACAGTTCACAGTTCACAGTTCACAGTTCACAGTTAACAGTTCACAGTTAACAGTTCACAGTTCACAGTTCACAGTTCACAGTTCACAGTTCACAGTACACAGTTCACAGTTCACAGTTCACTGTTCACAAATCGCAGTTCACAGTTCACAGATCACAGTTCACAGTTCACAGTTCACAGTTCACAGTTCACAGTTCACAGTTCACAGTTCACAGTTCACAGTTCACAGTTCACACTTCACAGTCCACAGTTAGCAGTTCACAGTGCACCCTTCTCAGTTCACAGCTCACAGTTTCCAGTTCACAGTTCACAGTTCACAGTTCACAGTTCACAGTTCACAGTTCACAGTTCACAGTTCACAGTTCACAGTTCACAGTTCACAGTTCACAGTTCACAGTTCACAGTTAACAGTTCACAGTTCACAATCCGCCGTTCACAGTTCACAATTTGCAGTGCACACTTCAAAGTTCACAGCTCGCAGTTCACAGTTCACAGTTCACAGTTCACAGTTCACAGTTCACAGTCCACAGTTCACAGTTCACAGTGCACCCTTCTTACTTCACAGCTCACAGTTCCCAGTTCACAGTTCACAGTTCACAGTTCCCAGTTCACAGTTCACAGTTCACAGTTCACAGTTCACAGTTCACAGATCACAGTTCACAGTTCACAGTTCACAGTTCACAGTTCACAGTTCACAGTTCACAGTTCACAGTTCACAGTTCACAGTTCACAGTTCACAGTTCACAGTTCACAGTTCACAGTTCACAGTTCAGAGTTCACAGTTCACAGTTCACAGTTCACAGTTCACAGTTCACAGTTCACAGTTCACAGTTCACAGTTCACAGTTCACAGTTCACAGTTCACAGTTCACAGTTCACAGTTCACAGTTCACAGTTCACAGTTCACAGTTCACAGTTCACAGTTCACAGTTCACAGTTCACAGTTCACAGTTCACAGTTCACAGTTCACAGTTCACAGTTCACAGTTCACAGTTCACAGTTCACAGTTCACAGTTCACAGTTCACAGTTCACAGTTCACAGTTCACAGTTCACAGTTCACAGTTCACAGTTCACAGTTCACAGTTCACAGTTCACAGTTCACAGTTCACAGTTCACAGTTCACAGTTCACAGTTCACAGTTCACAGTTCACAGTTCACAGTTCACAGTTCACAGTTCACAGTTCACAGTTCACAGTTCACAGTTCACAGTTCACAGTTCACAGTTCACAGTTCACAGTTCACAGTTCACAGTTCACAGTTCACAGTTCACAGTTCACAGTTCACAGTTCACAGTTCACAGTTCACAGTTCACAGTTCACAGTTCACAGTTCACAGTTCACAGTTCACAGTTCACAGTTCACAGTTCACAGTTCACAGTTCACAGTTCACAGTTCACAGTTCACAGTTCACAGTTCACAGTTCACAGTTCACAGTTCACAGTTCACAGTTCACAGTTCACAGTTCACAGTTCACAGTTCACAGTTCACAGTTCACAGTTCACAGTTCACAGTTCACAGTTCACAGTTCACAGTTCACAGTTCACAGTTCACAGTTCACAGTTCACAGTTCACAGTTCACAGTTCACAGTTCACAGTTCACAGTTCACAGTTCACAGTTCACAGTTCACAGTTCACAGTTCACAGTTCACAGTTCACAGTCACAGTTCACAGTTCACAGTTCACAGTTCACAGTTCACAGTTCACAGTTCACAGTTCACAGTTCACAGTTCACAGTTCACAGTTCACAGTTCACAGTTCACAGTTCACAGTTCACAGTTCACAGTTCACAGTTCACAGTTCACAGTTCACAGTTCACAGTTCACAGTTCACAGTTCACAGTTCACAGTTCACAGTTCACAGTTCACAATCCGCCGTTCACAGTTCACAATTTGCAGTGCACACTTCAAAGTTCACAGTTCGCAGTTTACAGTTCACAGTTCACAGTTCACAGTTCACAGTTCACAGTTCACAGTTCACAGTTCACAGTTCACAGTTCACAGTTCACAGTTCACAGTTCACAGTTCACAGTTCACAGTTCACAGTTCACAGTTCACAGTTCACAGTTCACAGTTCACAGTTCACAGTTCACAGTTCACAGTTCACAGTTCACAGTTCACAGTTCACAGTTCACAGTTCACAGCTCACAGTTTCCAGTTCACAGTTCACAGTTCACAGTTCACAGTTCACAGTTCACAGTTCACAGTTCACAGTTAACAGTTCACAGTTCACAATCCGCCGTTCACAGTTCACAATTTGCAGTGCACACTTCAAAGTTCACAGCTCGCAGTTCACAGTTCACAGTTCACAGTTCACAGTTCACAGTTCACAGTACACAGTTCACAGTTCACAGTGCACCCTTCTTAGTTCACAGCTCACAGTTCCCAGTTCACAGTTCACAGTTCACAGTTCACAGCTCACAGTTCCCAGTTCACAGTTAACAGTTCACAGTTCACAGTTCACAGTTCAGAGTTCACAGTTCACAGTTCACAGTTCACAGTTCACAGTTCACAGTTCACAGTTCACAGTTCACAGTTCACAGTTCACAGTTCACAGTTCACAGTTCACAGTTCACAGTTCACAGTTAACAGTTCACAGTTCACAAATCGCAGTTCACAGTTCACAGTTCACAGCTCACAGTTTCCAGTTCACAGTTCACAGTTCACAGTTCACAGTTCACAGTTCACAGTTCACAGTTCACAGTTCACAGTTCACAGTTAACAGTTCACAGTTCACAATCCGCCGTTCACAGTTCACAATTTGCAGTGCACACTTCAAAGTTCACAGCTCGCAGTTCACAGTTCACAGTTCACAGTTCACAGTTCACAGTTCACAGTTCACAGTTCACAGTTCACAGTTCACAGTTCACAGTTCACAGTTCACAGTTCACAGTTCACAGTTCACAGTTCACAGTTCACAGTTCACAGTTCACAGTTCACAGTTCACAGTTCACAGTTCACAGTTCACAGTTCACAGTTCACAGTTCACAGTTCACAGTTCACAGTTCACAGTTCACAGTTCACAGTTCACAGTTCACAGTTCACAGTTCACAGTTCACAGTTCACAGTTCACAGTTCAC
>CAXARU010000113.1:0-15000 GCA_963971365.1 Lasioglossum villosulum
AATGTGAATGTGAATGTGAATGTGAATGTGAATGTGAATGTGAATGTGAATGTGAATGTGAATTGTGAATGTGAATGTGAATGTGAATGTGAATGTGAATGTGAATGTGAATGTGAATGTGAATGTGAATGTGAATGTGAATGTGAATGTGAATGTGAATGTGAATGTGAATGTGAATGTGAATGTGAATGTGAATGTGAATGTGAATGTGAATGTGAATGTGAATGTGAATGTGAATGTGAATGTGAATGTGAATGTGAATGTGAATGTGAATGTGAATGTGAATGTGAATGTGAATGTGAATGTGAATGTGAATGTGAATGTGAATGTGAATGTGAATGTGAATGTGAATGTGAATGTGAATGTGAATGTGAATGTGAATGTGAATGTGAATGTGAATGTGAATGTGAATGTGAATGTGAATGTGAATGTGAATGTGAATGTGAATGTGAATGTGAATGTGAATGTGAATGTGAATGTGAATGTGAATGTGAATGTGAATGTGAATGTGAATGTGAATGTGAATGTGAATGTGAATGTGAATGTGAATGTGAATGTGAATGTGAATGTGAATGTGAATGTGAATGTGAATGTGAATGTGAATGTGAATGTGAATGTGAATGTGAATGTGAATGTGAATGTGAATGTGAATGTGAATGTGAATGTGAATGTGAATGTGAATGTGAATGTGAATGTGAATGTGAATGTGAATGTGAATGTGAATGTGAATGTGAATGTGAATGTGAATGTGAATGTGAATGTGAATGTGATGTGAATGTGAATGTGAATGTGAATGTGAATGTGAATGTGAATGTGAATGTGAATGTCACTGTCACTGTCACTGTCACTGTCACTGTCACTGTCACTGTCACTGTCACTGTCACTGTCACTGTCACTGTCACTGTCACTGTCACTGTCACTGTCACTGTCACTGTCACTGTCACGTCACTGTCACTGTCACTGTCACTGTCACTGTCACTGTCACTGTCACTGTCACTGTCACTGTCACTGTCACTGTCACTGTCACTGTCACTGTCACTGTCACTGTCACTGTCACTGTCACTGTCACTGTCACTGTCACTGTCACTGTCACTGTCACTGTCACTGTCACTGTCACTGTCACTGTCACTGTCACTGTCACTGTCACTGTCACTGTCAATGTCAATGTCAATGTCACTGTCAATGTCAATGTCAATGTCAATGTCATGTCAATGTCAATGTCAATGTCAATGTCAATGTCAATGTCAATGTCAATGTCAATGTCAATGTCAATGTCAATGTCAATGTCCAATGTCAATGTCAATGTCAATGTCAATGTCAATGTCAATGTCAATGTCAATGTCAATGTCAATGTCAATGTCAATGTCAATGTCAATGTCAATGTCAATGTCAATGTCAATGTCAATGTCAATGTCAATGTCAATGTCAATGTCAATGTCAATGTCAATGTCAATGTCAATGTCAATGTCAATGTCAATGTCAATGTCAATGTCAATGTCAATGTCAATGTCAATGTCAATGTCAATGTCAATGTCAATGTCAATGTCAATGTCAATGTCAATGTCAATGTCAATGTCAATGTCAATGTCAATGTCAATGTCAATGTCAATGTCAATGTCAATGTCAATGTCAATGTCAATGTCAAATGTCAATGTCAATGTCAATGTCAATGTCAATGTCAATGTCAATGTCAATGTCAATGTCAATGTCAATGTCAATGTCAATGTCAATGTCAATGTCAATGTCAATGTCAATGTCAATGTCAATGTCAATGTCAATGTCAATGTCAATGTCAATGTCAATGTCAATGTCAATGTCAATGTCAATGTCAATGTCAATGTCAATGTCAATGTCAATGTCAATGTCAATGTCAATGTCAATGTCAATGTCAATGTCAATGTCAATGTCAATGTCAATGTCAATGTCAATGTCAATGTCAATGTCAATGTCAATGTCAATGTCAATGTCAATGTCAATGTCAATGTCAATGTCAATGTCAATGTCAATGTCAATGTCAATGTCAATGTCAATGTCAATGTCAATGTCAATGTCAATGTCAATGTCAATGTCAATGTCAATGTCAATGTCAATGTCAATGTCAATGTCAATGTCAATGTCAATGTCAATGTCAATGTCAATGTCAATGTCAATGTCAATGTCAATGTCAATGTCAATGTCAATGTCAATGTCAATGTCAATGTCAATGTCAATGTCAATGTCAATGTCAATGTCAATGTCAATGTCAATGTCAATGTCAATGTCAATGTCAATGTCAATGTCAATGTCAATGTCAATGTCAATGTCAATGTCAATGTCAATGTCAATGTCAATGTCAATGTCAATGTCAATGTCAATGTCAATGTCAATGTCAATGTCAATGTCAATGTCAATGTCAATGTCAATGTCAATGTCAATGTCAATGTCAATGTCAATGTCAATGTCAATGTCAATGTCAATGTCAATGTCAATGTCAATGTCAATGTCAATGTCAATGTCAATGTCAATGTCAATGTCAATGTCAATGTCATGTCAATGTCAATGTCAATGTCAATGTCAATGTCAATGTCAATGTCAATGTCAATGTCAATGTCAATGTCAATGTCAATGTCATGTCAATGTCAATGTCAATGTCAATGTCAATGTCAATGTCAATGTCAATGTCAATGTCAATGTCATGTCAATGTCAATGTCAATGTCAATGTCAATGTCAATGTCAATGTCAATGTCAATGTCAATGTCAATGTCAATGTCAATGTCAATGTCAATGTCAATGTCAATGTCAATGTCAATGTCATTGTCATTGTCATTGTCATTGTCATTGTCATTGTCATTGTCATTGTCATTGTCATTGTCATTGTCATTGTCATTGTCATTGTCATTGTCATTGTCATTGTCATTGTCATTGTCATTGTCATTGTCATTGTCATTGTCATTGTCATTGTCAATGTGAATGTGAATGTGAATGTGAATGTGAATGTGAATGTGAATGTGAATGTGAATGTGAATGTGAATGTGAATGTGAATGTGAATGTGAATGTGAATGTGAATGTGAATGTGAATGTGAATGTGAATGTGAATGTGAATGTGAATGTGAATGTGAATGTGAATGTGAATGTGAATGTGAATGTGAATGTGAATGTGAATGTGAATGTGAATGTGAATGTGAATGTGAATGTGAATGTGAATGTGAATGTGAATGTGAATGTGAATGTGAATGTGAATGTGAATGTGAATGTGAATGTGAATGTGAATGTGAATGTGAATGTGAATGTGAATGTGAATGTGAATGTGAATGTGAATGTGAATGTGAATGTGAATGTGAATGTGAATG
Organism: Lasioglossum villosulum; assembly: GCA_963971365.1. NCBI lineage: Eukaryota > Metazoa > Arthropoda > Insecta > Hymenoptera > Halictidae > Lasioglossum > Lasioglossum villosulum. The sequence goes on from CAXARU010000113.1 coordinate 3,332, forward strand.
TGAATGTGAATGTGAATGTGAATGTGAATGTGAATGTGAATGTGAATGTGAATGTGAATGTGAATGTGAATGTGAATGTGAATGTGAATGTGAATGTGAATGTGAATGTGAATGTGAATGTGAATGTGAATGTGAATGTGAATGTGAATGTGAATGTGAATGTGAATGTGAATGTGAATGTGAATGTGAATGTGAATGTGAATGTGAATGTGAATGTGAATGTGAATGTGAATGTGAATGTGAATGTGAATGTGAATGTGAATGTGAATGTGAATGTGAATGTGAATGTGAATGTGAATGTGAATGTGAATGTGAATGTGAATGTGAATGTGAATGTGAATGTGAATGTGAATGTGAATGTGAATGTGAATGTGAATGTGAATGTGAATGTGAATGTGAATGTGAATGTGAATGTGAATGTGAATGTGAATGTGAATGTGAATGTGAATGTGAATGTGAATGTGAATGTGAATGTGAATGTGAATGTGAATGTGAATGTGAATGTGAATGTGAATGTGAATGTGAATGTGAATGTGAATGTGAATGTCACTGTCACTGTCACTGTCACTGTCACTGTCACTGTCACTGTCACTGTCACTGTCACTGTCACTGTCACTGTCACTGTCACTGTCACTGTCACTGTCACTGTCACTGTCACTGTCACTGTCACTGTCACTGTCACTGTCACTGTCACTGTCACTGTCACTGTCACTGTCACTGTCACTGTCACTGTCACTGTCACTGTCACTGTCACTGTCATGTCAATGTCAATGTCAATGTCAATGTCAATGTCAATGTCAATGTCAATGTCCAATGTCAATGTCAATGTCAATGTCAATGTCAATGTCAATGTCAATGTCAATGTCAATGTCAATGTCAATGTCAATGTCAATGTCAATGTCAATGTCAATGTCAATGTCAATGTCAATGTCAATGTCAATGTCAATGTCAATGTCAATGTCAATGTCAATGTCAATGTCAATGTCAATGTCAATGTCAATGTCAATGTCAATGTCAATGTCAATGTCAATGTCAATGTCAATGTCAATGTCAATGTCAATGTCAATGTCAATGTCAATGTCAATGTCAATGTCAATGTCAATGTCAATGTCAATGTCAATGTCAATGTCAATGTCAATGTCAATGTCAATGTCAATGTCAATGTCAATGTCAATGTCAATGTCAATGTCAATGTCAATGTCAATGTCAATGTCAATGTCAATGTCAATGTCAATGTCAATGTCAATGTCAATGTCAATGTCAATGTCAATGTCAATGTCAATGTCAATGTCAATGTCAATGTCAATGTCAATGTCAATGTCAATGTCAATGTCAATGTCAATGTCAATGTCAATGTCAATGTCAATGTCAATGTCAATGTCAATGTCAATGTCAATGTCAATGTCAATGTCAATGTCAATGTCAATGTCAATGTCAATGTCAATGTCAATGTCAATGTCAATGTCAATGTCAATGTCAATGTCAATGTCAATGTCAATGTCAATGTCAATGTCAATGTCAATGTCAATGTCAATGTCAATGTCAATGTCAATGTCAATGTCAATGTCAATGTCAATGTCAATGTCAATGTCAATGTCAATGTCAATGTCAATGTCAATGTCAATGTCAATGTCAATGTCATGTCAATGTCAATGTCAATGTCAATGTCAATGTCAATGTCAATGTCAATGTCAATGTCAATGTCAATGTCAATGTCAATGTCAATGTCAATGTCAATGTCAATGTCAATGTCAATGTCAATGTCATGTCAATGTCAATGTCAATGTCAATGTCAATGTCAATGTCAATGTCAATGTCAATGTCAATGTCAATGTCAATGTCAATGTCAATGTCAATGTCAATGTCAATGTCAATGTCAATGTCAATGTCAATGTCAATGTCAATGTCAATGTCAATGTCAATGTCAATGTCAATGTCAATGTCAATGTCAATGTCAATGTCAATGTCAATGTCAATGTCAATGTCAATGTCAATGTCAATGTCAATGTCAATGTCAATGTCAATGTCAATGTCAATGTCAATGTCAATGTCAATGTCAATGTCAATGTCAATGTCAATGTCAATGTCAATGTCAATGTCAATGTCAATGTCAATGTCAATGTCAATGTCAATGTCAATGTCAATGTCAATGTCAATGTCAATGTCAATGTCAATGTCAATGTCAATGTCAATGTCAATGTCAATGTCAATGTCAATGTCAATGTCAATGTCAATGTCAATGTCAATGTCAATGTCAATGTCAATGTCAATGTCAATGTCAATGTCAATGTCAATGTCAATGTCAATGTCAATGTCAATGTCAATGTCAATGTCAATGTCAATGTCAATGTCAATGTCAATGTCAATGTCAATGTCAATGTCAATGTCAATGTCAATGTCAATGTCAATGTCAATGTCAATGTCAATGTCAATGTCAATGTCAATGTCAATGTCATTGTCATTGTCATTGTCATTGTCATTGTCATTGTCATTGTCATTGTCATTGTCATTGTCATTGTCATTGTCAATGTCAATGTGAATGTGAATGTGAATGTCAATGTGAATGTCAATGTGAATGTCAATGTGAGAATGTGAATGTGAATGTGAATGTCAATGTGAATGTCAATGTCAATGTCAATGTCAATGTCAATGTCAATGTCATGTCAATGTCAATGTCAATGTCAATGTCAATGTCAATGTCAATGTCAATGTCAATGTCAATGTCAATGTCAAATGTCAATGTCAATGTCAATGTCAATGTCAATGTCAATGTCAATGTCAATGTCAATGTCAATGTCAATGTCAATGTCAATGTCAATGTCAATGTCAATGTCAATGTCAATGTCAATGTCAATGTCAATGTCAATGTCAATGTCAATGTCAATGTCAATGTCAATGTCAATGTCAATGTCAATGTCAATGTCAATGTCAATGTCAATGTCAATGTCAATGTCAATGTCAATGTCAATTCAATGTCAATGTCAATGTCAATGTCAATGTCAATGTCAATGTCAATGTCAATGTCAATGTCAATGTCAATGTCAATGTCAATGTCAATGTCAATGTCAATGTCAAATGTCAATGTCAATGTCAATGTCAATGTCAATGTCAATGTCAATGTCAATGTCAATGTCAATGTCAATGTCAATGTCAATGTCAATGTCAATGTCAATGTCAATGTCAATGTCAATGTCAATGTCAATGTCAATGTCAATGTCAATGTCAATGTCAATGTCAATGTCAATGTCAATGTCAATGTCAATGTCAATGTCAATGTCAATGTCAATGTCAATGTCAATGTCAATGTCAATGTCAATGTCAATGTCAATGTCAATGTCAATGTCAATGTCAATGTCAATGTCAATGTCAATGTCAATGTCAATGTCAATGTCAATGTCAATGTCAATGTCAATGTCAATGTCAATGTCAATGTCAATGTCAATGTCAATGTCAATGTCAATGTCAATGTCAATGTCAATGTCAATGTCAATGTCAATGTTCAATGTCAATGTCAATGTCAATGTCAATGTCAATGTCAATGTCAATGTCAATGTCAATGTCAATGTCAATGTCAATGTCAATGTCAATGTCAATGTCAATGTCAATGTCAATGTCAATGTCAATGTCAATGTCAATGTCAATGTCAATGTCAATGTCAATGTCAATGTCAATGTCAATGTCAATGTCAATGTCCAATGTCAATGTCAATGTCAATGTCAATGTCAATGTCAATGTCAATGTCAATGTCAATGTCAATGTCAATGTCAATGTCAATGTCAATGTCAATGTCAATGTCAATGTCAATGTCAATGTCAATGTCAATGTCAATGTCAATGTCAATGTCAATGTCAATGTCAATGTCAATGTCAATGTCATTGTCATTGTCATTGTCATTGTCATTGTCATTGTCATTGTCAATGTCAATGTCAATGTCAATGTCAATGTCAATGTCAATGTCAATGTCAATGTCAATGTCAATGTCATGTCAATGTCAATGTCAATGTCAATGTCAATGTCAATTGTCAATGTCAATGTCAATGTCAATGTCAATGTCAATGTCAATGTCAATGTCAATGTCAATGTCAATGTCAATGTCAATGTCAATGTCAATGTCAATGTCAATGTCAATGTCAATGTCAATGTCAATGTCACTGTCACTGTCACTGTCACTGTCACTGTCACTGTCACTGTCACTGTCACTGTCACTGTCACTGTCACTGTCACTGTCACTGCTCACTGTCACTGTCACTGTCACTGTCACTGTCAATGTCAATGTCAATGTCAATGTCAATGTCAATGTCAATGTCAATGTCAATGTCAATGTCATGTCAATGTCAATGTCAATGTCAATGTCAATGTCAATGTCAATGTCAATGTCAATGTCAATGTCAATGTCAATGTCAATGTCAATGTCAATGTCAATGTCAATGTCAATGTCAATGTCAATGTCAATGTCAATGTCAATGTCAATGTCAATGTCAATGTCAATGTCAATGTCAATGTCAATGTCAATGTCAATGTCAATGTCAATGTCAATGTCAATGTCAATGTCAATGTCAATGTCAATGTCAATGTCATTGTCAATGTGAATGTGAATGTGAATGTGAATGTGAATGTGAATGTGAATGTGAATGTGAATGTGAATGTGAATGTGAATGTGAATGTGAATGTGAATGTGAATGTGAATGTGAATGTGAATGTGAATGTGAATGTGAATGTGAATGTGAATGTGAATGTGAATGTGAATGTGAATGTGAATGTGAATGTGAATGTGAATGTGAATGTGAATGTGAATGTGAATGTGAATGTGAATGTGAATGTGAATGTGAATGTGAATGTGAATGTGAATGTGAATGTGAATGTGAATGTGAATGTGAATGTGAATGTGAATGTCAATGTGAATGTGAATGTGAATGTGAATGTGAATGTGAATGTGAATGTGAATGTGAATGTGAATGTGAATGTGAATGTGAATGTGAATGTGAATGTGAATGTGAATGTGAATGTGAATGTGAATGTGAATGTGAATGTGAATGTGAATGTGAATGTGAATGTGAATGTGAATGTGAATGTGAATGTGAATGTGAATGTGAATGTGAATGTGAATGTGAATGTGAATGTGAATGTGAATGTGAATGTGAATGTCACTGTCACTGTCACTGTCACTGTCACTGTCACTGTCACTGTCACTGTCACTGTCACTGTCACTGTCACTGTCACTGTCACTGTCACTGTCACTGTCACTGTCACTGTCACTGTCACTGTCACTGTCACTGTCACTGTCACTGTCACTGTCACTGTCACTGTCACTGTCACTGTCACTGTCACTGTCACTGTCACTGTCACTGTCACTGTCACTGTCACTGTCACTGTCACTGTCACTGTCACTGTCACTGTCACTGTCACTGTCACTGTCACTGTCACTGTCACTGTCACTGTCACTGTCACTGTCACTGTCACTGTCACTGTCACTGTCACTGTCACTGTCACTGTCACTGTCACTGTCAATGTCAATGTCAATGTCAATGTCAATGTCAATGTCAATGTCAATGTCGATGTCGATGTCGATGTCGATGTCGATGTCGATGTCGATGTCGATGTCGATGTCGATGTCGATGTCGATGTCGATGTCGATGTCGATGTCAATGTCAATGTCAATGTCAATGTCAATGTCAATGTCAATGTCAATGTCAATGTCAATGTCAATGTCAATGTCAATGTCAATGTCAATGTCAATGTCAATGTCAATGTCAATGTCAATGTCAATGTCAATGTCAATGTCAATGTCAATGTCAATGTGAATGTGAATGTGAATGTGAATGTGAATGTGAATGTGAATGTGAATGTGAATGTGAATGTGAATGTGAATGTGAATGTGAATGTGAATGTGAATGTGAATGTGAATGTGAATGTGAATGTGAATGTGAATGTGAATGTGAATGTGAATGTGAATGTGAATGTGAATGTGAATGTGAATGTGAATGTGAATGTGAATGTGAATGTGAATGTGAATGTGAATGTGAATGTGAATGTGAATGTGAATGTGAATGTGAATGTGAATGTGAATGTGAATGTGAATGTGAATGTGAATGTGAATGTGAATGTGAATGTGAATGTGAATGTGAATGTGAATGTGAATGTGAATGTGAATGTGAATGTGAATGTGAATGTGAATGTGAATGTGAATGTGAATGTGAATGTGAATGTGAATGTGAATGTGAATGTGAATGTGAATGTGAATGTGAATGTGAATGTGAATGTGAATGTGAATGTGAATGTGAATGTGAATGTGAATGTGAATGTGAATGTGAATGTGAATGTGAATGTGAATGTGAATGTGAATGTGAATGTGAATGTGAATGTGAATGTGAATGTGAATGTGAATGTGAATGTGAATGTGAATGTGAATGTGAATGTGAATGTGAATGTGAATGTGAATGTGAATGTGAATGTGAATGTGAATGTGAATGTGAATGTGAATGTGAATGTGAATGTGAATGTGAATGTGAATGTGAATGTGAATGTGAATGTGAATGTGAATGTGAATGTGAATGTGAATGTGAATGTGAATGTGAATGTGAATGTGAATGTGAATGTGAATGTGAATGTGAATGTGAATGTGAATGTGAATGTGAATGTGAATGTGAATGTGAATGTGAATGTGAATGTGAATGTGAATGTGAATGTGAATGTGAATGTGAATGTGAATGTGAATGTGAATGTGAATGTGAATGTGAATGTGAATGTGAATGTGAATGTGAATGTGAATGTGAATGTGAATGTGAATGTGAATGTGAATGTGAATGTGAATGTGAATGTGAATGTGAATGTGAATGTGAATGTGAATGTGAATGTGAATGTGAATGTGAATGTGAATGTGAATGTGAATGTGAATGTGAATGTGAATGTGAATGTGAATGTGAATGTGAATGTGAATGTGAATGTGAATGTGAATGTGAATGTCACTGTCACTGTCACTGTCACTGTCACTGTCACTGTCACTGTCACTGTCACTGTCACTGTCACTGTCACTGTCACTGTCACTGTCACTGTCACTGTCACTGTCACTGTCACTGTCACTGTCACTGTCACTGTCACTGTCACTGTTACTGTCAATGTCAATGTCAATGTCAATGTCAATGTCAATGTCAATGTCAATGTCAATGTCAATGTCAATGTCAATGTCAATGTCAATGTCAATGTCAATGTCAATGTCAATGTCAATGTCAATGTCAATGTCAATGTCAATGTCAATGTCAATGTCAATGTCAATGTCAATGTCAATGTCAATGTCAATGTCAATGTCATTGTCATTGTCATTGTCATTGTCATTGTCATTGTCATTGTCATTGTCATTGTCATTGTCATTGTCATTGTCAATGTGAATGTGAATGTGAATGTGAATGTCAATGTGAATGTCAATGTGAATGTGAATGTGAATGTGAATGTGAATGTGAATGTGAATGTGAATGTGAATGTGAATGTGAATGTGAATGTGAATGTGAATGTGAATGTGAATGTGAATGTGAATGTGAATGTGAATGTGAATGTGAATGTGAATGTGAATGTGAATGTGAATGTGAATGTGAATGTGAATGTGAATGTGAATGTGAATGTGAATGTGAATGTGAATGTGAATGTGAATGTGAATGTGAATGTGAATGTGAATGTGAATGTGAATGTGAATGTGAATGTGAATGTGAATGTGAATGTGAATGTGAATGTGAATGTGAATGTGAATGTGAATGTGAATGTGAATGTGAATGTGAATGTGAATGTGAATGTGAATGTGAATGTGAATGTGAATGTGAATGTGAATGTGAATGTGAATGTGAATGTGAATGTGAATGTGAATGTGAATGTGAATGTGAATGTGAATGTGAATGTGAATGTGAATGTGAATGTGAATGTGAATGTGAATGTGAATGTGAATGTGAATGTGAATGTGAATGTGAATGTGAATGTGAATGTGAATGTGAATGTGAATGTGAATGTGAATGTGAATGTGAATGTGAATGTGAATGTGAATGTGAATGTGAATGTGAATGTGAATGTGAATGTGAATGTGAATGTGAATGTGAATGTGAATGTGAATGTGAATGTGAATGTGAATGTGAATGTGAATGTGAATGTGAATGTGAATGTGAATGTGAATGTGAATGTGAATGTGAATGTGAATGTGAATGTGAATGTGAATGTGAATGTGAATGTGAATGTGAATGTGAATGTGAATGTGAATGTGAATGTGAATGTGAATGTGAATGTGAATGTGAATGTGAATGTGAATGTGAATGTGAATGTGAATGTGAATGTGAATGTGAATGTGAATGTGAATGTGAATGTGAATGTGAATGTGAATGTGAATGTGAATGTGAATGTCACTGTCACTGTCACTGTCACTGTCACTGTCACTGTCACTGTCACTGTCACTGTCACTGTCACTGTCACTGTCACTGTCACTGTCACTGTCACTGTCACTGTCACTGTCACTGTCACTGTCACTGTCACTGTCACTGTCACTGTCACTGTCACTGTCACTGTCACTGTCACTGTCACTGTCACTGTCACTGTCACTGTCACTGTCACTGTCACTGTCACTGTCACTGTCACTGTCACTGTCACTGTCACTGTCACTGTCACTGTCACTGTCACTGTCACTGTCACTGTCACTGTCACTGTCACTGTCACTGTCACTGTCACTGTCACTGTCACTGTCACTGTCACTGTCACTGTCACTGTCACTGTCACTGTCACTGTCACTGTCACTGTCACTGTCACTGTCACTGTCACTGTCACTGTCACTGTCACTGTCACTGTCACTGTCACTGTCACTGTCACTGTCACTGTCACTGTCACTGTCACTGTCACTGTCACTGTCACTGTCACTGTCACTGTCACTGTCACTGTCACTGTCACTGTCACTGTCAATGTCAATGTCAATGTCAATGTCAATGTCAATGTCAATGTCAATGTCAATGTCAATGTCAATGTCAATGTCAATGTCAATGTCAATGTCAATGTCAATGTCAATGTCAATGTCAATGTCAATGTCAATGTCAATGTCAATGTCAATGTCAATGTCAATGTCAATGTCAATGTCAATGTCAATGCGATTGTCAATGTCAATGTGAATGTCAATGTGAATGTCAATGTTATTGTCAATGTGAATGTCAATGTGAATGTCAATGTGAATGTCAATGTGAATGTCAATGTGAATGTCAATGTAAATGTCAATGTGAATGTCAATGTGAATGTCAATGTTATTGTCAATGTGAATGTCAATGTCAATGTCAATGTGAATGTGAATGTGAATGTGAATGTGAATGTGAATGTGAATGTGAATGTGAATGTGATTGTGAATGTGAATGTGAATGTGAATGTGAATGTGAATGTGAATGTGAATGTGAATGTGAATGTGAATGTGAATGTGAATGTGAATGTGAATGTGAATGTGAATGTGAATGTGAATGTGAATGTGAATGTGAATGTGAATGTGAATGTGAATGTGAATGTGAATGTGAATGTGAATGTGAATGTGAATGTGAATGTGAATGTGAATGTGAATGTGAATGTGAATGTGAATGTGAATGTGAATGTGAATGTGAATGTGAATGTGAATGTGAATGTGAATGTGAATGTGAATGTGAATGTGAATGTGAATGTGAATGTGAATGTGAATGTGAATGTGAATGTGAATGTGAATGTGAATGTGAATGTGAATGTGAATGTGAATGTGAATGTGAATGTGAATGTGAATGTGAATGTGAATGTGAATGTGAATGTGAATGTGAATGTGAATGTGAATGTGAATGTGAATGTGAATGTGAATGTGAATGTGAATGTGAATGTGAATGTGAATGTGAATGTGAATGTGAATGTGAATGTGAATGTGAATGTGAATGTGAATGTGAATGTGAATGTGAATGTGAATGTGAATGTGAATGTGAATGTGAATGTGAATGTGAATGTGAATGTGAATGTGAATGTGAATGTGAATGTGAATGTGAATGTGAATGTGAATGTGAATGTGAATGTGAATGTGAATGTGAATGTGAATGTGAATGTCAATGTGAATGTGAATGTCAATGTGAATGTCAATGTGAATGTCAATGTCAATGTGAATGTGAATGTGAATGTGAATGTGAATGTGAATGTGAATGTGAATGTGAATGTGAATGTGAATGTCAATGTCAATGTCAATGTCAATGTCAATGTCAATGTCAATGTCAATGTCAATGTCAATGTCAATGTCAATGTCAATGTCAATGTCAATGTCAATGTCATTGTCATTGTCATTGTCATTGTCAATGTCAATGTCAATGTCAATGTCAATGTCAATGTCAATGACAATGTCAATGTCAATGTCAATGTCATTGTCATTGTCATTGTCATTGTCATTGTCAATGTCAATGTCAATGTCAATGTCAATGTCAATGTCAATGTCAATGTCAATGTCAATGTCAATGTCAATGTCAATGTCAATGTCAATGTCAATGTCAATGTCAATGTCAATGTCAATGTCAATGTCAATGTCAATGTCAATGTCAATGTCAATGTCAATGTCAATGTCAATGTCAATGTCAATGTCAATGTCAATGTCAATGTCAATGTCAATGTCAATGTCAATGTCAATGTCAATGTCAATGTCAATGTCAATGTCAATGTCAATGTCAATGTCAATGTCAATGTCAATGTCAATGTCAATGTCAATGTCAATGTCAATGTCAATGTCAATGTCAATGTCAATGTCAATGTCAATGTCAATGTCAATGTCAATGTCAATGTCAATGTCAATGTCAATGTCAATGTCAATGTCAATGTCAATGTCAATGTCAATGTCAATGTCAATGTCAATGTCAATGTCAATGTCAATGTCAATGTCAATGTCAATGTCAATGTCAATGTCAATGTCAATGTCAATGTCAATGTCAATGTCAATGTCAATGTCAATGTCAATGTCAATGTCAATGTCAATGTCAATGTCAATGTCAATGTCAATGTCAATGTCAATGTCAATGTCAATGTCAATGTCAATGTCAATGTCAATGTCAATGTCAATGTCAATGTCAATGTCAATGTCAATGTCAATGTCAATGTCAATGTCAATGTCAATGTCAATGTCAATGTCAATGTCAATGTCAATGTCAATGTCAATGTCAATGTCAATGTCAATGTCAATGTCAATGTCAATGTCAATGTCAATGTCAATGTCAATGTCAATGTCAATGTCAATGTCAATGTCAATGTCAATGTCAATGTCAATGTCAATGTCAATGTCAATGTCAATGTCAATGTCAATGTCAATGTCAATGTCAATGTCAATGTCATGTCAATGTCAATGTCAATGTCAATGTCAATGTCAATGTCAATGTCAATGTCAATGTCAATGTCAATGTCAATTGTCAATGTCAATGTCAATGTCAATGTCAATGTCAATGTCAATGTCAATGTCAATGTCAATGTCCAATGTCAATGTCAATGTCAATGTCAATGTCAATGTCAATGTCAATGTCAATGTCAAATGTCAATGTCAATGTCAATGTCAATGTCAATGTCAATGTCAATGTCAATGTCAATGTCAATGTCAATGTCAATGTCAATGTCAATGTCAATGTCAATGTCAATGTCAATGTCAATGTCAATGTCAATGTCAATGTCAATGTCAATGT